>OZ022418.1:21824851-22036770 GCA_963989365.1 Rhimphoctona megacephalus | reverse complement strand
TAATTAACATGAGATTAATCGATAACGTGGACCTCAAAATACGAAGATAAAAATGTTAAAATTCCTTGGAGGAGAGGGAGAAATTTAACAATTAGTTAATTTACAACAAAGTACGTTGATAACGTAAATATTTACATTTGAATGAAAACGATATCGAAGATATTTTCGTATTTAATTTGTCGTCTCGATTCTAGAACAAAACCGATAATTATAATTATATTTCTGTTTTCATATAATAGAAATCGTGTTAGCGTAGCCTATATAATACACATTGTTCCTAAAACAGCTAAAAATCGTTAAATATATAGTTTAAACTTTATAGCCGCATTCGAATCGCTCCAGAGCGATAATAAAGTTTCTCTTTGTTTTTTCGGTAAATATTTACCATCGCCACTTTTGCTAAAAACGCCTCCAATTTTTTTTTTTTTTCATTCCATAATGATAAAAAGTGGTATATCGTATAATATAAAGGGGAGGGGGAAGCAGTTTTTAAGGGGGTAAACAATTTTTTTCCAAATTGCCAAATTATTTTTGAAAGATTGATATTAATGAAAAATGGTATCCCATGCCATATTAAGGAGTTAGAATTTGTTTTTAAGGGGATACCACACGACAACACAACAAAGTCAGTGACTGAAAGACAGAAAAATAAGAGAAAAAGTACATGTAGAAATAGTAGGGTGGGTTTGTAACATCTCAGAATGTGCGTGTGGAATCGTTGGACATGTAGAAATAGTAGGATGGGTTTGTAACATCTCAGGATGTGTGTGTGGAATCGTTGGACATGTAGAAATAGTAGGGTGGGTTTGTAACATCTTAGAATGTGCGTGTGGAATCGTTGGACATGTAGAAATAGTAGGATGGGTTTGTAACATCTCAGGATGTGTGTGTGGAATAGTTGGACACGTAGAAATGTTAAAAACCCATCCTACTATTTCTACATGTCCAACGATTTCACACGCACATCCTGAGATGTTACAAACTCACCCTACTATTTCTACATGTCCAAAAATTCCACATATACACGTGGACAATATACTATGGATAATTTTTATAAATACACAACTATACACACAATCTGAAATTTATAATTCAGTGAGAATGAAACAAATGTAAACAAAAGCATTGTAGGATTGAGCCCCAGCCAGACATTGTTGATTTGAGCTTCATAAGGTAAGAAACGACTCACGTGCACGGTGACCGTGACAGCGACAGCGACAAAAGACAAACCGATAAATAAAAACAGATAAATTAAAAAAAAAAAATGTATTTTTCTCTCCTTCCCTCTCCCTGAAATTACTTGTCATATCATTTTTTATTGATAAGAATGCTTAAAAAATAATTTGGCATGCTTTTTGGCAAAAGTGGCGATTGTAAATATTTACCGTTTTTTCCAATAATACAATTCTCCACATATTTGACAGAGTCGTGTCTGTCGTTAACCCTAGCTACGCACTATAACTTTTAGTACCTTACTTACACACTATCGGTCTATTGGACCGACGACTTTTATTGCTCAATAACATTGCAACGAATGCGTCTATTGAGGTTTGATTGTAGTGAAATCGAAACGCCAGACTCCGACCAATCCGGAGAAGCAATCAGTAAAGCCAAAAAGTCGTTTGATAAAAAGTTATAACGTTTATGAAAAGGCGTGTGGTGAAAAAAAGGTGGCAAATGTAGTTAGTGTTGCTGTCGATCCATTGGACCCCGTAGTGTGTAGCTAGGGTTAAACGTCGTGCGTCGACTATACTCGAGAAAAAATAAAATATACTCAATGTAAGTGCGTCTCTTGATGATGTTTGTCGACATTGAATTTCACGAAATAGTTAATTTATTGAGCCATCTACGCGCGATCATGAGGGGACGAAAAAAGGGATTTTCAAAAGTGTTATCAAGATGAATTCCTTTTTATGAGTTTTTGAAGAAAAAGTGAAAGAAGAAACAAGTTTTTTGTTGTTTTTGAGGGCAGGATTAGTGGGGAAATTGATTGAAGGCACAGTCTAACCAGGTAATGGTGCTTCCTCATAAAAATCAGGCTCGTCCTCGCCACCTGTTTCGTGCTCAGGCTCCTTGCTGTCGAGAGCCCGTAATTCGGCGTTTGTAAAGAACCGTGTCATTTGTGCTCTCAGGGGAATCATGAGGATAAGGAAAAAGGGCAATGAGAGGGCGGCTCGCGTACTCTTTACGATCCACAATGTAGCGAGACACGAAATTTGTACAAGCGTGAATATGTGCATTTTGTATGTTTGCACGCGTCTTACGTAATTGGCACTGCCGTGATGCTTCACTGGCATAAAGAATAATTTAAAACGATCGAATAATTGCACACCGTTCGTCGAGGAGATTCCCATGTAAAGAAATACTCCGAGTAATACAGCCATCGGTACACGACGAAGTAACGGCGCCATTAACACACTAACACCCACCAATATTGAAACTAAAAGTGCACTGACTCGTTGTTCTTTAACTTCTACTATGTGCGGCTTGTCACCTGGTGCATGCGTTCGCGACATTATCGTCACTGCCGATACGTGAGTCAACGATCTTACTGATGCTGCAGAACACCATGGGGCACCCATCAAACCGCAACCAACGTTCATCAAACACACCACCACGATGTCCATGTGATAACCGTTACCCTTTCGAAGCTTTCGCTCCTTTTTGTCAATTATTAATCTGTAATTCGAAAATATTGGTCTTAGAAAATGTACACTGAAAAAAAAGGCATAGTGTTGAGAACGGAGGCATAATTCGCTCAACTACGCCCTGAGGTTGGATACGGCGAAACCAATGGCGTAGTTGACGCAACCTCCCCGCATAGTTGAAGGTACTTTGTTGAGCCAACTATGCCCGCAATTTGAGGTAAAACTTTAAATATTCAATAGAACCAAAACATATTTTGAATAAAATTCAATAAATATTTGAAATAGTTTCATCGCATTGCTCGGGAAATGCGGAAAAGTATTTCAGTCAATTGTATCAATCATGTTTGGATTGAATGAAATGTAGCAAAATCTTTTTATATCAGCGTACTTCAATTGTACGATAAGGCCTTAGAGACCTTTTTACCTCGTAAAACAAGGGTTCGGGTTTCCTCGACGACCATCGGTCGGAGTGATCGACATTTAACGATTCAATGTCGGAGTCTTATGGGCACACGGGCGGTGCGACGCTTACGCGAGAGCGCTCCGCCCGTGGCCCTTTAGCGGATTTCTGCCACACTAGAAATCCAGCCAGTGAATAAGGCTGTCCGGTTAAAATATATATAATTCATGTTAAACAAAACTTATTGTTTGCGCAACGAAATTTTAGTAGCTTTAGCAAAAGGTTTATTTGTTTGAATAGTAACAAAAGATTTCATCCAAATTACTACTAGGCAATTAGCTTAATCACAAATTATATTACGTTGTTCTATGGTGTCATTAAATTCAATGCTCGCAGAGAAGTTTATTCGATGCTATTATTTTATCGAGTCACGCACAAACCGTATACAACTCAACTTCCGTGTGATTATTTCAAATTTAATTGATTCTGTGTCGTTTTATTTTATTTTTCTTTCAATGTAACTATTTATTGCGGTTGTATCACATGAAATGCACTCAACTCAAATAAATTAAAATTTAGCGACAAAATCGTGGCGTAATTATCTCAACGACATGACTTTCAATGGATCAACCACCGGGTGATTAACTAAACGTAATATGACTATTGGCGCAACGAAATTCGTCCAACCTCATCGCGTAGTTGGCAATACTTTATTTTTTTTTTTTCAGTGTACTTTTTCTGTTTAGAAGTTGTGAATGTGTGAATTTTTGATGACTTTGCTTCTGATTATATTTATTTTCGATATTTATTATTCATTGTTATTCGAGTTAGTAGTTTTTTGGGTTTTTTTAAACTAATGATTTGATCTGCCTTAGAGCGGTTCTGTTTTCAAAATTTTGGTAAACTTCTTCATTACTTTTCGATCTAAAATAATCGAAAAGTTTTATCATTTTCTAATATTACGAAAAATTCTTTTATGTTGAAAAAAATCTAGAAAAATCGTTGATATTATGGAATATTCTCGAGTGAACTGGAATTTTGCTGTTTTATTTAGTTTTTTAAAAATTTCTAGAATTAATTCATTTGGAAGGTTTCGATATTTTCCAGAAAATTCTTTTATTTCTGAAAGCAATCTAGAAAAGTTTTTGAATGTGCGGAATGTATCCTTCAATAATCGACAATTTTTTTTTGTAAATGTTTATTCTTTTTTAGAAAATTCCGTAAAAATCTAGCAAATTTCTTGACATTCTCTTATACGATCTCGAATGTTCTTGATTTTTTCTATTGCATTCAGACTTTTTCCATAAATATCCGGAAATGTTTCATTTTGGAACATACATTTTAAATTTTATTAATCAAAATAGCTTATTTTCATTAATTTTGATTAAAAAAACATTGAAAACACTGCTCATTCCTTTTGACGCTGAAATCTTTCTGAGAAAACCCTGAAAAATTATTTTTTTAGTCACATTTTTTGTTTTACCTTTCACCGTCCGGTTGAAAAATACAATTTTTGGAAAATTCTCTAAAAAGTTGATAGAAAATCGAAGGAACCGGTTTTTTGTCATCCCGATGTTTCAATTTTTGAGGAAAATTACAGCACTTCGAAGTAAAAACGTCGAAAAAAATGTTTTATTTTGAATATTCTTTGAATCAGCTTACTCTGATGTGTCGTGATCCAAAAACTCAGAAAAATCGAATCACCGTCTTACGAATTTTGAATTTTTGTGTAAAAAAGTCCGAAAAACTGAATACGTTTAGTTTTTTTATTTCCTCGCACGTTTGGGTGAGAAATAAATAATTTTCAAAAATTCTCTGAAAAGCAGATCATACACTGAGAAAAAAATGTTGTTGACCGAAACAAATTTCGTTTCTCTCAACCAAAATATTTAGTTCGATACGGGCAACAAAATATTTTTCAGATAAGACAAAATAATTTGTGAATGCTGAAACAACTTATTGGCCGAACCAATAAAACTTTGGTGCAGCCAAACAAATTAATGTTAATGCAACAAAATATCATCTATATAAACTAATTCATTTATTCGTCCTAACGATTACCGTTTAGTCAATTTGGTAATTGAGATTCAAACAAATGTTTTATTAAAGCAACTAAAAAGTATGCGTAAGCAAGTAAATGGTACCAGTTATTTGAACAAAATCATTTGGCTCCGGTGGTTTAGTTGATTCAACTACAAGAAATTTGCATGATTTAGTTGAATAAACTAAATTATTTGCCATCCAACAAAAAAATTGTTGGTACCATCAATTTTTCGTCCAACAAAATGGAATTAGTTCGATGAACAAATTTTTTTTCTCAGTGTACAATGAAAAAGATAACGCAAGATTTATCCGGTTGTTTCGATTAAAAAAAAAAAAAAAATTCAATACTTTGACAGTTGAAGAAAAATCTCTCCAACAAAATCCTGAAAAAGCATGAAATAAATACTTACTCAGATGTTACCGACAGCAATGGGTGCGCGGGCGGTGTGTGGCTCCAGCAATCACCAAAGTTAAGCAGCCTCGGGCGAGGCCAATACTTGGTTGGGTGACCGCTTAGCCATGCACCGGCTCGCGCATCAATCACTAAGTGGAAGGCAGTTTTTTTGAGTTTCTGATGGTGCTAATCAATTAAGGCAGTGGTCTAGTTTGGAGGGTCGAAAAAATCGTTTTTTTTTTACTTTAATCGATTGTTCAAGTATCGAACAATATGTTCCCAAAGTTTTAAAGACCATTGAAACGTATTTTGAAAGTTACAGAGTCGAGAGCAGGTAAGTGCTGCACAAACGCTACAAACTTTAACCCGCGTTTTCTCGAAATATCGTTTTTGTGATTTGTCCAATTTGGCGAGACTCATAGCAAAAAAACTATTTGACTTATCGACTTAAAACAAGGCTTATTCCGTAGTATGTTGCGAACCATCCTAAATGAACTAAGAAAATGATTAAAAACTTAATTTTAAACAATATTTATTGCAAAAAAGTGATAAAGTTTTGGCTCTAATTCGTCACTTTTACGTTCGAATTCGTAAATTTTTACTGTTTTACACCGTTTCTTGAATTTTTCTTAGTCCCTCGACTATAAAAAGTGTGTAAATTGAAAATCTTTTTGGTTTTTTTTTAATTTCAGATAAGAATTATGGGTGCCACAGTTCTCGCCAATTTGAATCTCCTGATGTGAGGCGCTTTGTTCATGTACCTTTAAGTACATCATTCCTTTATTATATTTCGATGAATTTTTTTTTATATGTTGTTGAAATGTGTAATAAAATGTGTGCAAAAGATCAGAAAGATTATTTTTTCACTTGAAAAAAAAAATCATCACCAAAAATCACCTTTTTTCGACCCTCTAAACTAAACCACGGCGTTAAAACTCACTAAAAACATAGCCGCCCGTATCGGCCGGATTTTCTAGTTTCCCTGGGCCCCCGCGTGCAAATGCGATAGAGTAGTGCATTAGGAAAGAGTGGCTGTGGGCAACACTTTTAGGGGGTCTTACAGGAACAAGGAAATTAGTGAATCAGGGGAAAAGTGAAGTCAAAGTGATTGGATGGGGTCGTAAAAATCCGCAAGGGTATAGGCAGGAACGATAAAAAATAAAAACAAAATACTTACTCAGATATTTGAGTTTCCATGAAGACAAGAATGTAGACGAGTAGAGCAGGAACAGCGCAGGCGAGTGCCATCCAGAGTGGAATGGGTTTGCCGGTGCCAGCGGGTGAGACGAACCAGTTTCTGCCGGTGACAGATGGTGAGAGGCCTTCGGGAACGAGTAGTTTTTCTGTTTCAACCCCGGCGAGATAATCGATAAGTACGAAAACGATAATGCTGATGGGAACGCCAAAATCGCCAAAGGCTCTTCTCGCGCTGCGTCCGAGATAGTGGCTGTTACGAAATATCCGAAGATAATAAGCACCGAGAAAGGTTCCAAGGCAGAGGATGGTACACATGAGAGCAGTATTCGGTTGATTGATGAGCCCAGCAGTATCGTGATTGGGCAAAAGAACAGACGTAGTTTCCATCATAATTGACAATCCCGTGTCGTTTTTCAAATAAGTATATTCCTGCATTTGCGTCGAGTTACCAAAGTACGTGCCATTATCTCCAATCGTACTGTTTCCCACGTCGTAACAGTATTCCGGTAAAAGAGGATTTCTCTTGAAGTAATTGACGAGTTTAATAAAAGTCTCGACAATGTAAAGCAACGATATAAGACCGGTAAAAATTTCCTCGGTAAAACGAGTGAATAATCGAACCAAAACTGAACCCTCGACGCAGGCGATCGTCAGTGCTATCACTCCCATCCAAGCTCCAACGTAAACTCTCATTGTTAAAAACTCCAGACCGTTCGCCAGACAGAAGTTATAAAGACTCTCGTCGAAAAGCAACAACGGTCCTGTCGTACCTATTATTACGAGTGGTTGCGTAGCGAAAAGAGCCATTATCACTCCTGTCCAACAACAGGAGACTAAAGTCTCGGAGATACCGATTATGTTGTGAGTTTTGTCACTGAGCAAACCACCGAATGTAATCGCTGCACAAAGTGCTGCGAAATACATGAATATCGCTGCCGCTATACACGACGACGATAAACCGTCCGTGAAATCCGATAAATAGTGAGGGTAACGTCGCTTTATGTCGTTTATCAATCCACCAAACGGACGGCGGGTTCTTCGCAATGGATCGTTGTCCGGTGGCTTTTTCTCGTCCTCACCTGCCATCAATGCTGTAAAAATAAAAATATTTTCCCAAACCCCACCCCGTGCTGAATGAACTGCAATTGGGAAGTTGTCGATTTAGGAATTAAAACTACTGGTTCGATCGTAAATTTGCTTCAAGGCTGATGAAAGTCTAAATTTTCTTTTTTTATGTTTTTATTATGTTTCGAAACAATCTGATGAACTATTTTTGAAAAATTTAGCTCGAAGAAAGGGACGAAGGGAGGGGAAAGAAGGTGGAGCATTCAGAACTTTGAAATTGACGAAGGGAATGTTATTTGAATGAAAAATTACTTTATAATATGAAAAAAATGCTACTTTGCTCAAATTTATTTTAAAATATACAAATAGATTGCAATGTGAAAATAAATTTATCGAATTAAAATCTAAAAAAAAAATTCTACGATGCTTAAAACGATTTTATAAGATTGAAAAAAACTACGATGATCAGAATGAATTTATAAAATCAAAGAAAAAATACTACGTGCTCAAAAAGATTTGATAAAATCACGAAAATTTCGATATTCAAAAAGAATTTATAAAATGAAAAATGCTACATTGCTCAAAATTGTTTCATGAACCGAGAAAAAATATTAAATAGCTTCACATGATTTGAGAAAATTAAAAAAAATATATTACATTGCTCAAAACGATTTTATGTAATGAAAAAAAACTACATTGCTCTAAATCGTCTAATAAATTGCGAAAAATATTAAATAGCTTACAATTATTTAAAAAAATAAAAAAAACTGCAACGTTCGACATAAATTTACAAAAATAAAAAAAGAAGTACTACGATGCTCAAAATGAATGAATAAAATCGAAAAAAAAACTACGAAGCTCATTTTTTAAATAAAATCGAAAAAAGCTACGAAGCTCAAAATAACTTTGTAAAATCCGAAAAAAATGGTTTGAAGTTCAAAAAGATCGTAAACCACATTTTAGGGTAAAGGTCCAAAAAAAAAAGACAATCGTCTTACCTTTTTTGACAGCAGCGTCGCTCTGAATGGGTTTCGTAGCTCCAGCCGCAAGAGCTTTGGCTTTTCGTCTTTTGATAGCCTCGCTTTTGGATTTCAATTCATCGAAAGGTAGAAGGGCTTGTCTCTGCCAATCGCCGGGTGGTAAGACGATGGAATCATCCAAGAATTCATTGATGGCTGAGAGTAATTCTCGCCTCTCGGTGGCTTTGTAAGCGACTTTGTGAAACGAGGCGTTTGACATGAGAGTAGAGATCGATCTGCCGATCTCGTGATAATCGAGATCGGCTGTTCTCGGGCCCAAAAGTGTAAACATGAATCTCACTGGTATCGTTATTTCGGTGATCGAGGGCATGAAAGCTCCTTCGGCAAGACGAACGAAAGCGATCGTCGGTTGATCCAAAAAGTCAACAGCGCCAACGAGGACGACAGTCGCTTCGGCGCCAGCGGGAATTCTTTTCAAAATGTGATCGTTATGAACTTTTTTGAGGTCCTCGTTGCTGCTCGTGTACGTCATTTCTTCCTTCATATCAACCGCTGTGTAATTATTGTCCAGTGCCAAATTCGACGAAACAATCTTCGGCTTCGTGTCGTTCAAGTTCTGTCAAATCGAAGATAAAAAAAAAACACGTGTCAAAAAAAAGTTCCATCGAGATCACCATTGCCCGATTTGATAAAAAAAAGTGTACTGCGCATTGTACAAATTGGAGAAAGAAACAAAAAATTAACGTGAAATTAGAGCAGAGACTTTCATCAGCTAGAATAAACAGTGCCATTTTTTTTCTAACCAAGCACAAGAAAAGTGAGAAAAAATATTCAAAGTCATGCAATTTAACGAATATAATTCAAATTTATATTCACTTTTGATTTCTTCAGATTTTAAGAACTCGAAAACGAAGAAAATCTGTGCTCTCGGTTTCTTTTTTACAAACATATAGTGGCAGATATGAGGCAAATCCAAAATTGAACGTTGGGTGATTGAAATTTTCTTTTGAATTGCATGGGGAGTAAATTTTTTTTTGCAGTACGTATTTATGTGTGTGTAAATAAATGACCAAAACACACATAATCATGCGGAGATATTGGACGAAGTATTGAAAGCAAGAAAAACCAATGGGGCTCTAATAATAATATTTAAAAAATAGAAAAATATGGAGGGTAGAGACGAGACACGTTGAAAATGAAAAAAAAAAAAAAAAAAAACGAAACAATGCGATGGACATATAAAAGAGAAGCGTAATCTGAGAACTATAAAGGCTACAGAAAGGCGATAGAAAAAAGGGTCGAAAGATGTGACGATGTGATCTAGCGAATATAATTTGATCGTAAATATGGAAAAAATTGGCTTATTTGATTTATTTTTTCTCGTATCTGTGAGAGAAGGGTGTACGTAACGGGGACGGGGGTACGAGAGATAGCAAGAGATTTACATGTTGGATTACATGGTTCTCAGTGCCGTCCCGCGCAGCATCTTCGTCCTCCAGCCAGATCGACTGTGGGGTAAACAATATTACGATCCTGTCAGTTTCAAATTTTCTTACTTTATCAATATACACGAAAGAAAGATTTCAATTCGAAGCTGGCCACAATTCGTTACATTTATTATTTCATTTATCATTCATTTGACAGTATTTAAGATCCCATGACGATCTTTGAAAAACCCATGACGATCTTTGAAAAACCCATTCATTTTATTTTTCGTATAATATTTCATGCTTTAGAATATTGCGTTTTAACCCTAGATTCATCGGGATCGAAAACGAGTCCAATTTATTAGTAAAAAAAACTTATTTTTTTCATTTTTTCGAAACTTTTTTAGTTTTATAGAGTTTTCTTCATCAAATGTTCATCAAATGCGACTTTTTCATACACCATTCTCTTCGTTATAAAAAAACGAAGAGAATGATGCATAATTTAAATTTATTATCGCATACGAGGAACATTTTACGCTGAAGAGAAGATTGGGGTCGCTTTCGACCTCGTTGTAGGGTTTACGTTCGGAAAAATAGATTGTAGCGGTCTGTGGTTAATAATTGGCAACGAAACTTCTTGGCTAATCTGAAATTTATACTCAAAAAAATGAAATTTTGATACGTTTTCCTCAATGCTATGGTTTTAAAATCGGTTACAGTGATTTAAAAGAAAACTATTTATCTGAATTGAAAAATCTTTTTGCACAAGGTTCATTATTACGTTTTTTAATCCTTCATCTAGAATGCGCCCTTTATAATAATTTTGAACTCTTATTTTACTCTAAGAAGTAAATTTTATTTTATTCTTTTTTCAGAGCAAAATATGGATTTGTTCGTCTGTTTTTTGTACTTTTTCTTCGAGTTCGTGTAATTTTTTTGCATTTTTTTGAATTCAAAGTAAATGAAGGATTAGTTTTACGTATTTAATCAACAAAAATCGTTTGATTTTTTTGTTTCCGACGCACCAAAGTGAAGTTATCACGGGAATCGAAATTGTAAGAAATTTTAGTATCTTCGGAAGAACATAAAAGTTGCATGTCACAATTAAATCAAATACTCGAAAAAAAAAAACGTATCAAAATGTTGATTTTTCGATAGTGTCATGGAAATTGGCCTGAAGAGAAATGAAAAAAAGAAAATTAGTGAAGCAACAATAAAAAAGTAACGAACAGTGTCCATATTCCTTTTGACAAATCCCTACGACCCGGTCTAACAAATTTTAATAGACAAAAAATAAAAAAATAAAATACTACTTGGAATATTCGCGGGGTTTTCGGGGGTTTCGGTTAGACCGAATCTACACTCGATCGAATTCTAAATATCGATTGTTCGAAGCTTGAAGAAAAAAGTGATATTTACCTGCAAACTGGTGTAACTCGCATAATTGCGTTTTCCGCCGAATCGAAAGCCACGATCGTGTTCGTGTACGTGCCGATGCCTGAGCAGAAGAGCTCTCATGACAACGGTACGATCTTCCGGAAGGATGAGCTCTTCGACTACCATTTGTTCGACCACGCGATAAGCAAGGCCAGGAACGTCGCGTTCCTCGAGATCGAGGAGCACGACACCGGTCTCGAGACATCTTCGCAAATTCAGTAAAGAGTGAAAACTCAATGAAGCCACGTGAGGTCTTCCCCATCGATCAGCACCTTCCTCAACGTCTTCCTCGTATTTGATCCAACGTGCAGTCTCACGCCATTCACGCTCTTCGCCCACGCCGTGCAATTCATCCAATTGTACGAACACCTCGTGGGGCGAATGATCGTACATTTTTTTGAAGGTCTCGTGCGGTATTCCGCCCTCCTTTCGCCTTCCAATCTGCACCGTTGAATGTCCTGCTTTGTGTCTTCTCATACCACGAGGATCGTCGCTTCTGTGTGACTCCAAATCGTCGATGTCCAATTCGTGAAGAGTACTCGCCTCCTCCGGCTGCACACTCACTCTTCGACCCGTCGGATTGGTCACGTCCGGAAGTCCAGCTCCTGAACGCTTCCGCCATTGTGGATCTTCTTGCAGGGAATACTTTCGTGATTTGTGGTGATGTCTCCTGGAATTTGATAAATTCGAGATATGGAGAATTTCATTTGTTTTTGTACGAGCTCAAATTGAATCCATATTTTTTTTCATGGGATGTCAAGTTTTATGGTGTTTCTGCCTTCTGCGATTCAAGGCGGACTTTAGATGCTTCAAAAAATCAATTTTTTTTGTTTCATAAATCGTTAGCAAAATATCTTAAGAATACACGCTGTAAAATTCAAAACGATATTTGGATTCCTTCTAACGGTATGTATATAAATGATAAAGATTCTCCGCTCGACTCCCAAGCGCGCTCAAACTTTAAGGGATCCCGATGGTCTAGAATTTTCAAAAAATCCATTTTTTTAAAAATATATTTCGATAGTATAGTATTTCGAGAATATACTGTGAAAGTTTCGTAAGGATATTCATAATATTCTTGCTTCTACAGCCGGTTTAGCAGGTAGAGAGCGGTCCGCTCGCTCCGTGTACCTAAAACTTTAAACTCATTTATCTCAAAACTACTTTTTTTGTTATTATATTATTATTATATGTTATATTATTATTATATTATTATTATATGTTTTATTTAATATTATTATTATATTTATTATTATATGTTATTCACAATACGAATGGCTATCGACGGGACTAGAATCATGTTTTATTCCAATAATTTACTATTTTTTTAAATTAAATAACTGGTAAAAAAAAACCCGATTTTTAGAACTTCATTTTCAAAAGCGCGCCATTTTGTCAATTTTCAATTTTTTTTTTTTTTTAGTCCCGTCCATAACTGCACTCATACTGATTGACAATTTTTCTGGTTTTTATTTTTCAGATAAATAATAGATCCAAAATGACTAACATCGTCCAGGTCCAATTTTTCGAGAGGGTCAACTTCAGCGGCATTTATACTATAATAAAATTTTTTTTTTATTTCAAAATAAATTTTTTTGTATTCACAATTGATGTTATAATAAGCCTGAAAAGTTGAAGTATCGTTTTTCTTTATTTTTATGATAAAAAAAAATTCCGCAATATACCTACAATTTTCGAGCTCTAGACCATCAGGATCCCTTAAACGTGTTTTTCTCGAAACGACACTTTTTCGATTTGCGGGTATCATAACTCAAAAACTAATTGATGGATCATCTTTAAATTTGGAAGACGTTTACATAATATAATTTATTAAAACATGAACCTAAAGTTGGAAAGATTAGATTGTTTAAAACATTTATTATTGCAAAATGCTAGGGGGGAAAATGCTAAAAATCGATCATTTTTTTTCAAACATGTTCCAATATTCAATTCTCGATTTTTTTTTTCAAAATTTAGGTTCATGTTCTTAAAAAACATTTCAATAATGTATAAAAATTTGTTGGACTATTTTAGATGCGAATTGCAAGTTGCACAATTCCCGCAAATCGACAACGGCGATGAGGACACGCCAAGGGACACAGCGGATTACACCTTAATTAATGCATGAAATAACTTGAAAAAATTACCAGAGATGTATGAAAATATGAATAAATTATTGTCAGAGTTGTGGAAATTTCCGTTTTTTTTTCACAATAAAAAAAATCCAAAAAATCATCTAATTTTCGGTCTCCTAAAGTGGTTGCCCGCCTTAAATAATGACGATGATTCGGTTTTTTTTATTCTTTTTTCGATACGATTCGTAATTTGGGGATACGTCCAGCTAGAAAGGGTACAAAAAGTCATTATTGACAAATTTTTCTTTGGGAAACTGTTGCAGCGATCAAATGAAAATTTTTCGTAGTCAAAAACTCACTTTTAAAACTATTTCCAATTTTTTTTTATATCCAAAAGTGATACACCGTGGTGAAATTACCGTTTAAAAAATTAATACCTGAAGAATTTTAAAAATCGAGTTGCTTGATATTTATGATCATCTTATGCATAATTAATTACCGTGTAGCACAGAATTTATTTAACCCGTCAGCAGGCGCGCTACGTACAGTTTAAACATTGTGCGCGCGATGAGAGATTTTCTCACACGTATAGCTTCAAGTGCTTAATTTGATAAATAGGAAGTTGAAAAAAAATTCGCTATAGTGATTGTGGCTATTAAACATTTTTATTTTTTAAAAAACCATAAATACAACGATAATTAACACTAAAAACCAAAAAAATAATAATTAAAAAACAAAAATTCGAAAAAATTTTTTAAGCAGTTTCGGGACAAGTGGCAGAATGTTACCCTTTACTTCAAATTTACACAGTATATTCTTTGAAATATACTGGATGTGCCGTTCAAATTGTAAATCGATCGTCTACACCGTTTTTGTGTAATTAAATATCAAAAAAACACTTTTTAACATGGTGAGATGCCCACGGTCATTGGTGAACGACAGTTTTACTAATGGAATACTGAGGAAAAATGTTAAAAACTAATTGAAAAACTGCCAAACCACTAAGTATAGTATTGCAATTCCTGTGTCCAAAAATTAAATAATTCGTCTATATGGTTTATTAATTATTCACTTATTCATCAACAAAAATGGTGAGTTTCCCCCCTTCCCCATCGACCGAATGTATTGTACCGAAACTCCTTAACTCTTGTATCATACAGAAGAATAAATTTGGTGAAGATAGAACAAATTTTAAATGTTTATGCCATTTGAAATTTTCGAGTAATCATCGTTTTAATACAAGTGTGAGAAAAAGTCTCGTAGCGCGCCTGCTGACGTGTTAATGACCCTTACACCTAGAAAAAAGTTCTATTTAGATCTACCAGGATCGTTTATTTGAATTTTAAAAAATTTGAATTAACAAATTTTTTATTTGCTTCAGCTAGAAAGCTGCATTTAAATAAATAGATAATGGGTCCGTTTATTCGAGTACCTACGTTAAAGCTTCTCGCTCCGGCCACCACGTGGGGCAGAGCATCGAGGCAATTTTCACATACGAATTGCGCTCTGGATGTGCATAAATTGTGGGAACCAAAGTAGTTTTATTATTCTGATTATAAGAAGTCGCCACGTGAATTTTTGTACCTACCTAGGGTCGCAGACCCATGAAAATATTATTAAATAATATTATAATTGAATATGGTATAAATAATATTATAAACATTATAAATATTATTTTTATTTCAACTTCATACTCGTTTAATTTTTAAGATAAAAATATGTCAGATTTTAAAACGTGTATTATATTTTTCATTAATCAAGAATATTAAAATAGTGTGATAAAAAAAAAAATAATTTCTTAATGTTAAATAGAGCTCTATTTGGCTGTGAAATAAGGAAAAAAATTTATTTGATTTAAGGTTGTTGCAAAATCTTTTTGGAGAGTGTGGGGAAGAGACGAAGCTCCTATGCTTATGCATTGGGTGACGTCAGCAATGCCAACTTATAAAAGTTGAATATTAACGATGTGTACGACCGAATGATACAAAAATTTTCAATTATATTGTAATAACCTTAATTATTATTTACATATATGTTCATTTTATTTAGTTAGGATTATTAGAAAATTAAATTTCGATAATTTAATGTCGCGAGTTCTTTGGTTATGCATGGTCGTTAGGTTGGATTCAGTGAGGCTTGTGACAACTGTTTTACGTCTACTGGCGCGTGTTTTTATAGGTTATGTCGGCGTCAACGAAAAATAAGGATAAACTGTAAAAAAATATTAGTACGTCACTAAATTGTCGATAGAAAGAACGATTCGTCCGTGCTTATTGCTACAAGAATCGCACCAACGTTGAGAAAAATAAAATGAAATGAAAAAAGTTCTAATTATTTGCATTCGATTGTAACAAAATTAAAATCACCGCGATGATTCTTTGACTGTTTGTGCTATAGTCGTAGCTGCGACGTTGTCACATTTCAATAGAGATTTCTCAATTAGCCTCACTTTCTCGGAAAATTGTTGTTTATTTTTGATGATTTCTCGTTAATTAATTCGGTTATCTATCTGTTGTTTTCGGCAACATTGATCTATATGTTTTACTCGATACGGTATTCGTTTCTTGAGTAGTTTTCTTTATTTATTATTTTATTTATTTATTTATTTAAAAATACGAGGGTAGTGGCCTTACCCCATATAACTAATGCAATGGAGTAACATTTTTCTTGAACTTCAACAATTCATTTCTCTAAAATGAATGCGGTAACCTGCATTTTCCTTTTGCCAGTATATTCGGGAAATATACTTTAACAAATAGCAAAATTTATACCAAGATCTAATTACCTCGAAATTTTTTAGCAACAACCTTATCTAGATCTTAGTTGAATGAACCGGATGTTTTTTCTAGGTGTAGTTTCTTTGTTTTTGGCAAAAAAAAAACAATAACAAATTTTGCTTCCAAAATCGATTTTTTTTTAAGTTAAAGGTTCATCGTTTTTTCAAAAATCGATCTTTGAAAATTTCGCTATGGTATTAGTATGTAGTTAAATATTCCACTCCATTTTTGTTGTCAGCTGATTTTCGACGGTCGTACACCTGGTACCGGGTTGGATTTTTTTTTTTAATCTCGTTCACGACATCGTATCACAGCCATGGACCACTTTTAACCCTAGACCCCTATAATCTATTTTTCCGAGGGTAAACCCTGCAACGGTGTCGAAACCGACCCTAATCTTCTCTTTAGCATAAAATGTTCTTCGTATGCGATAATAAGGTTTAATTATACACCATTCTCTTCGTTTTTTAATAGCGAAGAGAATGGTGTACGATAAAGTCTCATTGATGAACATTTGATGATAAAAACTCTGTAAAACAAAACAAAAAGTTTTGAAAAAATGCAAATAAAAGTTTTTACTAAAAAAATTGGGGTCATTTTCGACCCCGTTGCAGAGGTCTGGAGTTGAAATTAAATAAAAGTTGTCAACATTTCTCGAAATGTATCTTTTAACCACAAAAAAATCATCCAATTCCTCCAATAATTAAAAAAAAAAACGTTTTTTTAATGCTTATTTCATTTCTATTAATTTCATTTATGTTTTATAAAAAAAAAACTTTTTTTATTTACTAATATTGAACCCTTCTAGATTTACATGTTCCCGTAACGAATTTTTAAATGGGACAATAATGATGTTATGGTGTCCCTGTTTTTAATTTTTGTATTTTTTTATATTCATTTTTGTTCAGCTTCAATATAAAAAGATCACGTATAAATTGTTCTACCCCTGACGTTAAAGGCACGTCATTCTCTACCGCATCTTCATTCTCTTCCTCTTCATTTTCTAACGACACTGTTTAACTTGACGTTTCCGGATGCCTGGTATGCTCGGACTTACCCTTGCCAAATCTGCTTTGGTCACACTTCGACCCTGGCAGTGATAGAGAATCGCGTGTGAGAAGTCTACATACCTCGAGTCGTGCATCACAATTTATATTCACCTCGAGAAACTTATACAGCGAAGAAACTTCAAAAGAAAAATTTGAATTTCTTCTTCTATTACGAAACACGTACGAGAAACCAAAGAAATTCAAATTTACTTGGTCGAAAGTACTTTGAAGTGAAAAGAATTGAAAAATTAATAAACTATGTTGTAAAGTAAAAAATAAAAAGTTGCTCTTCGAAGTGAGAAAAAAAAAACAAAATTGATTTCAC
Organism: Rhimphoctona megacephalus; assembly: GCA_963989365.1. NCBI lineage: Eukaryota > Metazoa > Arthropoda > Insecta > Hymenoptera > Ichneumonidae > Rhimphoctona > Rhimphoctona megacephalus. Next base: position 22,018,953 of record OZ022418.1, on the reverse strand, counting down.
CGAAGATACAAAACAGAAGAAAAATATTTTAATTTACAGTATTTCGATTAAAATCCTGTCAAATTGGCACCTGTCATGAAAAACGTTTTAAATGATTTTGTGCAAAAAAAAAAAAGATTTTCCAACAAATCATTAATTTCAAGTTCTTTTTTGACTGTATCAAACCACTCGTAATCAAATAAATCGATTTCTCTCGATCGATAAAGTCTAAACAACACGCCGATAATATTTTCGACAAATATTGATTCACTGCATTTTCGAAGCACTCCACAACTCTTTTTCCAAGCTTCTTCCACCACTAGGGCACATCCGCAAAAACGGTATCGAATTCACTGTTAAAATCGAGTTGCAATAAGAAAAAAAAAAAACAAATATTTCGAGAAGCACAACTGCGGAGAAGAGACGAGAGGAAAATATTGACAGGAGAAAAACATTGATGAAATATTGAATAAATAAACTCGTATAAAATGTTGAATACCGTCTTATATTCCCAATTCGCTCGAGAGATCGGTCGTAGTCGGTGGGCATTTCACCCAGCGTATAAAAATAAATAAATAAATAAATAAATAAATATGAAATGTGATAAATTAGAAGAAAAAGTGTAAAGAATAAAATAATAATGGGATGGGTACAAGCTGGTACACCCACCGCTTCACCTCCTCGACTCTCTCGAGAGAGACTCGATCGACCCAATTAAATGTTAAACAATAGTGGGCAGGGATGCGAGTGTAGTTTGAACGATATATATGTTGACAGGGCGACTCGCAACGACCACTAGGGTGGTATTTTCGTACAACTAAAGCTCGTATCGTCCCGAACAAATATGAAGAAATAGCGTGTCGCAGAGCGAGAGAGAGAGCGAGAGAGAGAGAGAGAGAGAGGGGGGGGGGGAGGGAGGGAGGGAGGGAGGGAGGAAAAGATGAACAGAAAAAGCAAGAAACAAAGTGAGAGCGAGGATGAGAGAGATGGAAAAATATTTTTAAGTGAAATTAAAGCTCTGGCGGTGGGCCATGGCACCAGGTAGTACCTTTCAAAAGTTGTGCGTCTCACCGCTGTCTAGGTCTGGGCCGCGAAACGATTCTCATCGAAAATAAACGAGAGAGGCCCAAGAGATGAGTCACAACAGTCTTTTTTCTGGTTCGAAACGTTTCAGTCTACCTTCAACTTCCCACCGACGTATTTTTTTTTTTTTGAACGATGTAATGACGAGGAACACGAAAGACCGTTTACCCAAACGTAACGAGAATCCAACGACAAATGATCAAATTGTGGAACACTACGAAAATATACATAGAGACTCATATGTGTTGTGGAAAGTGCTTAACCCGCTTACTTCTCATTCACCTTTCCATGCAATCGCCGAGAGCGGATTTATGCATACTGCAAAATGGTTTATAGTCACGTTCGTAAATTATTATCCTCTATTTCGACAGGAATTTGATTAATGGTGGATTATTAATTATTTTGTTCGAGAAATGCGAGAGGATTTTCTGGTATTTTCGTAACTGAGGAGAAAAAGGGGCATCAAATGTACACACATATTTACATCTTCAATTCCAATTAAAAGATTCAATTTTTCCTTTTTTTTCAACCCTCGTGGAATCCACTCGAGCTGTTTTCAATTTATTGTAATTTTGAAAATTACAATGTTTTTTTTTTTTTTATTAGCAAAATCATCAATGATTTTTGTAGCAAAGCTACGAGCCTTTAAGGTATTCCTTTTACGAACTCAAATATTTGACAATTAACAGATTTTTTTGTACATAAAAGTAAAAACACATCCCAGTCCACTGGAAAAATATCGAGCCAGGTTACCGAACCTTTAGAAAAGAATGATAACTTTGAAAATCGTCTAATTTACACGACACTTTATGGAGATTACCTGTTGCTCACATTTCTATTTAATAATTCATATATTAAATAATGATAGATGTTTGATATAAACTGTCTTATGGTAAATTAAATTCTAAAGATTCCGTAGCAACGATAAAAACGGAGAGTCACCGGACGTTTGAAAAAAATATTTACGATAGAACTTGAAAGAATGTGATCAGCAGACGATTTTTCGTAGCCATGACGTTCAAGAGGTTATGTTATCTTCGGCAGTTTTTACAATATTTTTAACGCTATTCTTGTTTTTGCCCATTACAAATTGGCTCACATTTTTATCAATGTCACTGCGTACTTTATACGTATTTTCACTCATATTTCACTATTTCTTTTAACCAAATACAATAAGTCCAGCTTCTCCCTCTAACAGTGCAGTTGTTGACATTTGTAGCTCTCCAAAAAATATCAAAATTTTCATAATTTACACAATTAAGTTGAAATTTTCGATTTATGTTTACAGTTCGGACTAATAATTGGTATTATAACTTTTTTAAACAAAATCCAGCCTAATTTATGAACAAATGTGGAGGGCCCTGCTTGTGCGCCCAAAAAATACGGCCCTCTGCGAAAGGAATACCTTAAGCCTTTGCTTCGCGTTGAGACGCTCAGCGTCCCCTTTTTTTACTGTTTTTTAAATTAATTAAACTACTTTTTTATTAACAAAAAAACCGGGGTTTTTGATTTCTAAATGATCCCCAGAACATTCGTAAGTGCAAAAAAAAAGGAACAGTCATTATTCGTTAATTGTAAAAATACCATTTAGAAACAGAGTCGAAATTCGTACTTTTTTATAAAAAACTCAATTTTCTAATAGTCTATTAGAAAAATCGAAATGACAATTTTTGTACAGACTCAATACACTGCGAAGTATTTTACAGAATTTTTTAAAATTCTTCTATCATCTTGTTCTCGTTTAAAAAAAAATATACAACAAACTTTGTACTATATCCAAAGTAACAACCGCCTTTTTGGATCTGCCATTTAAAATTTTCGAATTTTGTTTTCAAATTCGTAATCAGCGACCCTAAAAACCCATGTATGCAAAATTTTGATATAAATCGTAAGTAAGGAAAAATTTCTGCACGAAAGGGCAAAATGAAAATATTGAATTTACGAAAAAAATGATACTCACCCTTCAAAAATAACATAATAATCTTGAATTTCCTTTTCGAAAATCCAAAAAATGTGAGGACTATAAAAAATGGTGAGCCCTTCAAAAATAACATTAAAAAAATGTCCAATTATCTTGTCGAAAATAGAAGAAATGTTAGGGCTACGAGAAATGGTGAGAACTCACTTGTGATCGTGTTTATGATGATGCCGCCGGCTTTTTCGTTCCTCGTCGCTCATCGGATCATCCGCCGGAGGGCTGGCGTCACCCTCTTCTCGTATCTTTTCGAACTGTACTCTGGGGCTTCCAACCCCAGGATTATCATTGGTAAAGCCCGCGGAGGCTGCTCTTTCTGATACGGGAGCCTCGCTCTCATTGTTACCAAGATTTTCCGATTCTTCGTTGCTGTCCTGACGATTATGACGATGGCGACGATAAATATGGGAGCGATGATGATTTTCCTCATCAGCTTCAACGCCCTCAGACATCGGCGGTGTACTTGCGACGTTGTGAGCGTGCTCCATTGTGTCGATCTCTCCGACCTCTCCATTACCGTTGTTTTGCCCGTCCTCCGAATCTTTTTCCTCTGGCTCTTGCTCCTCCGCGGTTGACCCTTCGCTAAAAATTTATTACATTTCTTTTCACGTTTTTTCCCCTCGTGATGCACTTAACGGACGAAGATATCAAAAAAATAACTATTTTTGCGACATCGAAATGACTGTTAGCAGTTTTTATCAAAATTCTGGAGAATCGTCTGAAAATATGACGATAAAATTGTGTTTTTACCAGCACTATGAATTTTTTTGTCATTCAAAGTACTTAAAAAACCAGCAAAAAGAGAGGAAAATAAAAAACGAAATTTACTCAGTGTTAATCCATTTTTATTATCGAAATAAAATTCTAACCGTCAAAATAAAATTATGCAGTTGTCGACCAATATAATCAGGTGAAAATGAGGGAGGAATAATTTTAAAATCGAATCTTTGACATTAATCATTTGTTCCTTATACGAGAAAGAATCGAAAAGTTCTTAAAATTTATAATCGCAGCTTTTCAACGTTTCGTTATACAAAAAACAAACATTACATTTAAAAAGGTGTTCAAATGGATCAAGTGATATTTGATATCGATATATTGACTGCAAATTGTCAGATTAATTATAAATTAGGTGAGACCGGGGCTAGTAGGTCAACTTTTTAGGCTTTTGCTTGTAAAAAAGAAGGTAAACAACATTAAAAAAAAAAAAAAAACAAATTATTTTTCTGAATAGAGAGTTTATTTCACTGTCTCAGATAATTATTTTAGATTTTTTATGGAATATTAAGTAGGTGATTTAATCGTTTTAGTGGAAATCTGTTTTTGAGTCAACTTACCCCACTACTGGGGTAAGTTGACTCATGATAAGGGGTAAGTTGAGTATAGTACGTATTTCACTGACATTAACAACAATTGGTGAAAGAAGTAAAACAAAATGGATGCTTACTAATATTTTATATTTAAGAATGCAACAAATTGATATTTATCAATTATATATAAATGAAATTATTGATGATTATAAAATTAGCAGAGTTTGTTGGTATAGCCATATATGTATACATGCATATCCATGTTATAGAGTAATTTTATATTGTATGAAAATGTATTTTGCTGAATGTAAATAACGAATTAGAAACAACAATATTAATATAGGGTCGGCTAACATATGTGTCAACTAACCCTATATTAATGTTGGCCTTATATGAGGCATTCCACGCTATTTCGAGCGGCCGTGGTCTAGGCCATTTTTAATTTTCCTGATTTTTTTTTAATAAAAGAGTACCCCATGGACGGAATATCCACACCAATTTTCTATTTTTATCTCATGTCTTTCAAGAGTTACAATTTTTCAAAAAATCCAGATTTTAGAAAGTTCAGAAACGTTCTAACGCCGATATCTCTTAAACTAATCGACATATCGACGAATGTCAATATATCGGTTTTTTTCATTTTGGTTTATACTTTTATGAAAAAAAAGGACAAAAATTATCAATCATCGTTGTCAACGGTTTTTCTGCATTTGGAGTAAAAACTATTCTTTTTAAAGCCGATCGCCATTATTAATTTTTTTCTAAAAAATCTCTGAAATAGCGTGACCAATTATACGATTTTTAACGCTGATCCGATCATGGGCCCATTTTTCCTTCTATTTTTTGTTGAATAAATTACATTTTTTTTAATAGAAATTTGAAGTTTTTTGGATGAATCATATTTTAATCAAAGATATAATCAATTGCATGATTTCTAAGCCTAGTTTGATTGTGATCAAATGTTTGTTTCCAATTTTCGTCGAAAGTTTTTTTGTTAATTTTTTTTATCATTAGTAATACTGGTAAGTATTAATTATAGTACACATGTACAATTAGTAATTATAGTACTCATTTTACAATTTTTTGTCAGATCCAATAAGTTAAAGATTTTTTTTTTTCCATTACTTTCCTAGAAAAAACAATAGAAATTATGAATTATGTGAAAATTTCTATTATCTCTTTTTTAGAATTTTTTTCCTTATATCTTTCCTGGAAGAAATAATAGAAATTATGAATTATGTGAGAATTCCTATTAGTTCTTTTCTAGAATTTTTTTCCGCATTACTTTCCTAGAAGAAATAATAGAAATTATGAATTATGTTAGAATTTATAAATGAAAGAAATGAAAATTTTAAAATTTCCATTATTTTTTCTAGGAAAGTAATGGAAACAAATCTTTAACTTATTGGATCTGACTAAAAATTGTAAAATGAGTACTATAATTACTAATTGTAAATGTGTACTATAATTAATACTTACCAGTATTACTGGTGATCAAAAAATATTGACAAAATAAATTTCGACGAAAATTGGAAACACCCATTTGATCACGATCAAACTAGGCTTAAAAACTATGCAATTGATTATATCTTTGATTAAAATATGATTCATACAAAGAACTTTGAATTTCTATGAAAAAAAATATAGTTTATTGAACAAAAAATAGAAGGAAAAATGGGCCACGATCGAACCAGCATTAAAAAGCATTAACCAGCATTTTTGAAAAAAAATTGAAAATGGCAATCGTCTTAAAAAAAAGAATAATTTTTACTTCAGATGCAGAAAAAAACGTTGACAACGATGATTGATAATTTTTTTCCTTTTTTTCATAAAAGTATGAACCGAAACGAAAAAAATGGATAGATTGAAATTTGTCGATATGTCGATTAGTTTAAGAGATATCGGCGTTAGAACGTTTCCAAACTCTGGAAAAATTGTAACTATTGAAAGACGTGAGATAAAAATCTAAAAATTGGTGTGGATATTTCTTTCATGGGATACTATTTTATAAAAAAAATTCAGGAAAATCAAAAATGGTCGAGACCACGGCCGCTCCAAATGACGTTGAATGCCTCATACGTACTTTAAGGGCGGGGTAACGTTTTTAAACATTTTTTTTTGCATTTTTTTTATTTGATTTTCTGAATGGAGAACCTTTCAAGAATATTGTGTGAAAATTTGAGATGAATCGGAGCAAAACTAACGAAGATACAGCGGTTTAAGCAACCGCGCCTCATACATGACTCAGCGCATCAGAAAATACCTACCCGGCCCGAGAGCACAACTCACGTTTTCAAAGTCGGTGCCCCTCATAACTTCAAATCTACTGCACCGATCCTTTTGAAATTTTGAATACTATTTCTTTACATAATTTACGAGGCAATGCTGGAGAGCTTTTTTCAAATCGCAAAAATCGCGTTTTTCACTTCAAAGTGTTCCCAAAAAGTGAAAAATTGAAATTTCGAAAAATCCTCCCAGCGTTACCTGGGGAAAGCGATTATCTAACGAAAGAACTTTGATTTTTTGATTTCAGATGATCCAGCACCGAGTTATGAGGGGCACCGCAATTCTACTTTTTTCCGAGACGCTTCCGAATAATTGCTGCCATTGCCGTATTTTTTAATATTTCTTCATGAAAATTTTACACAATATTCTTCGAATGTTATACTTTAATGTACCATTGGTCTTAATAAATAGATTTTAACTGTGTCGTCAAAAAAAATTCACAAAAATGTGCCTTTTTTTGCACGAATTAACGCCCTTAATGTAGTGGAAAATTTGTAACATTCAGCTAATTGACAAAGGCAGGAAGAGATAGTAAAGACCAACTACAAAATTTCGTTTGGTACCCGAATTTTCGAAAATATTTTTTTGTTTTCGAATGACGTGTCGCTTCGATGTGTCGAAAAACGTGAATGAGCGAGAGGTTGCAATGAACGTAACAACAAACACGCACGTTTTTACATTAAATTGTTTGAGTGTCACTGTGAGTTAGTCAATTTACTCCTATAGTCAACTAGCCCCAGTCTCTCCTGACCCAAAAATATGCTTTTGAAATAGGTGCTTTTAAAAACTTGACCCTAGAACCCTACCATCAATTTTTTGTCCTAAAACTTATTTATTTAACTTGTGGGCTATGTGCAACTGCCTCGTGGCGTCGCCAGATGGCCATGTTTGAAAACGGCTGCCGGTTCCTTTGTACGGTGCCTCACGATATAAATAATATATTATTTAATTGCCCAGTGAATTATTGGTAAATGATTAAACCCTTTTTATATATGCAAGGTAAGTTCCCATTATTTTTTAATGTCAATTTTAATCAGGCGTTACTTAATCTAGATTGTTGCAAATTTAAATTATAAGATGATGTGACAGACTAACCTTTCATTTTCCTCATACGTCAAGTTTTGTTTATTTACAGAACGCTTCGATTTGATGCACTTTTTGGTTATGGCATGGACTAGTTCCGATCGCTCGCCTGTATGCCAGAATTTTTCCGTAAACAAAATACTTGTATAATAAAAATGTTAACGATTGGTGAAGCTCGTTGATGTTAATAATAAAAATTTTTACCGCGATTACACGTGATATTCAAAACTAACATATAGGAGCTGAGTTTAAACATACGAGACAGGACTGCAGCCGTTTTCTTATTTCGCCACCGCGAGCGTTTCAGTCGAAAAATGTTTAGTCCCGCCCACACGCACATAGCCCATTGGAGTAAATAATTACCCGAATTGTTTCTTTAGCATGAAATGTTCCTCGTATGCGATAATAATGTTGAGTTATGCATCATTTTCTTCGTTTTTTAATAACGAAGAGAATGGTATATGATAAAGTCTCATATGGTGAACATTTATTAATAAAAACTTATGTAAATGAAAAAAAGTTTTGAAAAAAATGCAACGATGAATATTTTCGTAGGATCATCTTTTACCGTAGAGCTACCGCGTCCCAGGGTTAAAAAAGAAAGGAAAAAGAATACTCAACCATTTTGATATCCGTGAATTAAAGAATAAAAACTTACGGTGAAAGATGCCGTCGCATAGATCTGGAGTGCAGGCTCTTCAGTGGCATATGAGGATGTGGGTAACTTCTTTTGCGGTGTTCTAAATCGAAATAAATAATGATGATAAAACTTTAATAAAACAACAATGCAGTCTACATGATTTTCCGACTTGAATAGTTAAAATTCAAGGATAATTGCGGGCAACATAAACAGTCTGGGTAAATGTCTGGGCACGTTTAGCTTTTCGAAGTTAGTCACGCGACTTCTCTCTCTCTCTCTCTCTCTCTCTCTCTCTCTCTCTCTCTCTTTCTCTCTCTCTTTGGAACAAACAGAGATAGTCGAGAAAAATTTCGCGTATTGGAAATTAGTGGAGAATTTTATGATTTCAATAAATGAAAAATGATACTTTTTGTTTTGTTATTTTTCTTTGTCGGACTCACGATTTAATACGTTATCGCCATAGCGCGGTGGAGGCCCTCGATCGCGATCTCGATCGAAGCCTGCCGACTCTGAGGGCGACCCGAGCCGGGCTACATCGAATTTCTCCCCAGAGCCCATAGCGAAGACCTTCTCCATCTCCTCGTCAAGTTCCGGTCCCGTTTCCGTGCCATGTTCGTCGACCTTTAATGAATATTAAAATGCGATACGATATTATTTCTACGATTCATTCATAGAACAGATTAAAAGAGATTTCAATTTTTACTAAAGGCGGGAACAGCTTTTAAATGTTCGCGAAACACAAGATAAACGAAGCGAAGTACAAGATAAAATGGAAATTGTAAACTTTGATGAAATTTAACTGAATTAATTGAAAGGGAAATTAAAAAACATTCAGACAATATCGTTTCATTTGGTACATGAAATAATTGGTTTTTCCAAATTCGTGAACGTCCTTTATTAAAAGGGGAATATGATAATAGTTTGGATAAATGCTCCTAGTGTCTAAAAACTGAAGAATAATTACAAGGATCGCATCGCCGAGTTATATTTCCAGTCTAGAATGCGAAAAATCAAAAAAAGTTTTTGTTGTCCCCAGCCACAGATTTTTTCACACATTTCTGTAAGTATTTTTTTATTGCATTTGCCATTGCCTAGGGCTCCCCTTTTAACTTGCCCCCCCCCCCCCCCCTTCCAAAGACACTCCCCCTGTGGGGCTGCAGTCGACTTATCCCCAACTGTATCGCATTTGCCGAGGGCGAAGGGAAACTGCAGATAACCTTGCCGATACAGCCGGTACCTACCTAATTTCCCCGGGTAGAAATGCGAGCATGTTCAAGCACAGCTACCAGAGGCGATTAAGAAAGGTATCTCCTCAGCTGTAATGCAATGAGCTAGCCAGTACACGGCTAGAGGGCCACCATCCGCACGATGAGAACCGTACACGGGAGGCATCCGGAGCCGTACACCGACCGCTCAGACATCACGGCGAGGTCTGGACATGATTTTTATAAAGGTGGAGTCCAAACCACCCGAGATTACAGTGGAAACACGTGAAAAAAATCTCAATTTTTCATTGGTGTTTTGGTCGGGATTCGAACCCGGGACCCACGGCGTGCGAGCCCGAGCCCTTATCCACCAGACCAACCGCTCTCCGATATTTCTGTAAGTATTAATTATTAAGAAAAAATGGTTTATCATCCCATTGGTTTTATCATTCCATCATTTTTGTCCATTTAAAAATTTATTTTATTTTTTGATCTAATATTTTACAGAAAATTAATTCCTTTCGAGTTTAATTAATTTTTAACGTTGTTTTCGAATATTTATTCAGAATTTTGAAGCACTTCAAGATTATTGTTATTGAGAAACAATCCCTTTTATTGAATCCTCAAATTTTCTTTTACGTCAATAAATTGACGAAAAATCATTGTATTTCTGCAAAAAATTATACGATGATAAAACCGATGCTTCATTTTGTTAATAATATAGAATAAAAAAATCTGCGATTGAAATAAAAAAAAAAACTTAGGCAGTTCACTTATTTTTTTGGGTTTTTGGGTTCTCGACCGGAAATACAATTCTTACAGTTATTTTTCAGTTTTTACACGGTAGAAACACTCACCCAAAGTATGTTCACAATCGCAAAAAACCCCAACGATTTGAAAGTGTCGCCTTAAATGTTTCAAAATCTTTGTTTATATTCAATGGTAAATACATTAAGAAAAATCTTTATTAAACTAAAATGTTCTAAAATGAAGAGATATAAATTGAGGAAAATAGAACTTGAGTGAGTGATTGAGTTTCGTTTAAAATATGCAAATTCCTTAGTGCTCTCCGACAAAAAACGATTATGTTTCAGTACCAGACGTAATATGGGTTACGTTACAAATTTTGCGGGCTCTCACATGCATAAAAATTCGTTGGAGAATATTTACACGAGCTCGACGTATTCGCGAAGTAATTTGGAGAAAACTTAACGTAGATCCACCTGGTTTTCGTTGCACGCAAGAAGTAAAGACTTAGGAATAATTCCCAATGTCCTGAAAGTTAATTTCTATCGTGCGGAAACTAGAAATTCTGCAGTGTATATAGACGTCATTTTTATAGAGATAAATCAAGTAATTTGGGTTCATTTGCGAAAGGTTGGAACCAAATTATTTAATATTTTCCTTAAAATTAAAATTGACCTCAATAATCTTAGAAATTTTGTACCAAATGTCCATTTTTTGCAGCATAAAAGGCTCTATTCCAGAATCCATATTTTCGTTTGTATAAAAACTCAGCATAAACGTCACAATATTAATAGCGACGTTTATGCTATTTGTGGAAACTCGAATATAATTTTCCTTTGACTCGAAGGGGTATTCATGCATATTAATCAAGTTTCAACTTCATTAAAGTGATTAAAGGTGCTCCCATTATTCAATAGTACATATTCGCCAATGATCCCCATATTTCCTGACTTCTCGCGTCTTTGCGTACAGAATAGAAGAGAAACAATTACTTATTTTATTGTATATGAACATTTTGCAACTTTACACAGAAAATATTCCGATAAAAACTACCGTGGATTGAAAATTTACATGAAAACAATTGATTTTTATTGTCATAACATTGATAACATCGATTGATATTGTCATAACAGTGTAAATTTTAATGAAATTATTTTTTCCACGTGGTAATAAATTTAGTAAAAAATTATAAAATAAATCGTGAGGATGATCAATAACGTTCATTTTCCACGTTGAACTGAACCAGATGGGATGATAAATTTCATTTCTTCCCCTTGGTTGGAGGGATTGATAAGAAGTAAGGAATAAGATAAATCGCTTCTGAGGCGGGAATAAGGAAATATCTGCCAATACTTGACGAGGACGATACGGCCTTGAATCTTGACCACGAAAAACCGAAGGACCCTGATTTTTCTCCCCCTTTTTTGAAGTACTCTTGGGAAATCCGGAAGATAAAACTTGGTCGTGGTCACTAAAGTTGTTATATACACGTATAAACTCAATGACAAAGTTTTCTATAAAACATCGAGCGAACAGAACATTCGTATTTCATGGTTAAATTAGTTTGGAATTGATGGATATCGATGATAGAGGGGGGGGGGGGTGAAAATGAATCAGGTCTTTAATAATGACAAAGTCTGATATAGAGAAGATTCTTAATGAATAATAGCATGATAGATACATAAGTATATAAAAATCATGAGGGGTTCGTTCTATAGAATTGGACAGATAAAAAATTGATTAGAAAGTAGATCATCGAGAGAATAAATCTCCTATAGATTGCTATGGAACATGCCATCAATTACCAAAACATTTTCATTGTTCGCTATCTATTCTACTGATACTCGAAAAAAAAATAAAAAAATAAAATCAACTCAAATGCTATCTTTTCTAAGCCTCGTCTCATTTATTCGATTGCAACACCTCGAATACGAACCTTAAACTAGTTGATGTCGCACGAGGAAGCTGTACGAAGTAATTAGCGTATTCTTTTCTGCGATAGACACATATAATAGAAAATATGATTTTAGTTGGTTTTCATCGAATAGTTTTAGTGGAAAAAAATCAAAAATCTATCTTAATATTCCTAAAAAAAATCCTGAAATGTTATTTAGATAAAAAGTGGAAACAACGTTTTTGCATTTTTCTCGAATTTTTCCTCAAATATTTTCGGACACTTTATTTTTAACACGAAACGTTGAATAAAGAGTTTCACATCCGATAGAACTTTCGGGACATTTTTGTGGTTCCAGAGTCAAAAATCTATTTATATTTTTTTCTAAAAAAAAAAATCCTGTAATATTATTCAGATAAAAAAGGGTAAAAACTTTTTAAAATGTTTCTCGAACTTTTGGTCGAAAATTTTATTTTTAACTTGAAACGTGGAATAAAGAATTTCACATCCGATAGAACTTCCGGGACATTTTTGTGATTCCAGAGTCAACTGATGCTGGCACAGCTGACTTTCCTCCCTCAACAAAAGACTCGACATTTATTTCAAATTTAATGCTCACGGATATGCATATAAATCTATAAATATACATATGCAGTGATATCCGTGCTTATAATTTAATGGGTCTTGGCATTTTTCATTGGCACTATTTTAACACGCTGCTACGTGAAACAATGGCCATTAATATTCAACAAACGCTTGTCACGCGATATTACAAAAGTAATACGTGACAGTGTCGACACTAGATTTCGAGCAGACTATATTAAGATCCACGTTGACCCTTATTTTGTTGTAATCGTAAAGTGTTTTGACTGATAAAAATTATTGGTCAACACGATGTTAATTTGTTTCACAGATTTGATCGAATCAGGCAGAAAAATCTGATCGTAAAATCGGGAAATGCGTCAATAATTCTTGGGGTTGGACGAAACCATCTCAGGGTGACACACTGGGAATGAGTAAACTTGATTTTTGTGGACGAATCGTTTATAAATATTGCAGTTATTCATTGAATTACATTTGATTTTAATTAAGAATCAATTGGACGAATTTCCGAATAACAAAGAATCGTTTTTTAAACATTATTCATGGATTTGATGTTTTTGTACTGCGGTATTGGACGTTATAAAATATCTCGAACAACAAAGTTTGGAAAATTTTTATAAACATACAGGGATTAAATAAAACATAAAGTATTCTCACCGTAAACCGGTGATATGTAAATAAATCGTTACGTTCCTTGTCAAATCTAAAAAGGATTCGATCGAAGTGATCTAAACCCGGAAGAGAACAAACGGATCACTCAAAAAAAATATAAAAAATACGCCTCAATTTCGCGAATGAACTTTTAGTATCTCTCATAAATATTCACTGATTTATTGTTTAATTATTAAACTTTGAAGATATTGTTAAACTCGTTTGATTATTTTAGCACACAAAAAAAATCACAGGTTTATAAATTTTCGGTGTGTATTTTTCAGAGTCGAAAGAAACGGTTTTTATGTGTTTATTTCGATGAAAGATTTTGTTTTATCAGGAACACACCTGGTGCGACGCCCAAAGGGAACGTCGTAACCAATGTAGAACTTTTCCTCGTGCTCTTTGGAGAAACGACTTCCCGGAGGAACTGGTGCCTGCCTCGGGCATGGCATCCCGGGCTCGAGTGACCCCTGCTAGCTTTTCAACTCATGTATACTCTCGTTTTGTATCTCGCGTGTGTCCTCTGTTTTCTCCACCTCGGTTCGAACCCCTTCCTGACCTGCGAATCCCCGAGATAGGACGAAAGAGCGAAAGAGCCAGAGCGAGGGCGAAAATAGGGAACTAGAGAGCGAGAGTACGAGGACGTAGCATGGGGAGAAACGAGCGAGCGCAGTGAGGTTGTTCTCGCTATTCACTACCCAAACCCGGTCGATACCAACCCCCCGAACCCTCCTCTTCCCCACCTCACGTACCCAGTCGACGACGTTCAGTCTCGCATTCACGGCGCGCAACTAACACCCCGTTTTTCAAACCCTCCAAAATTCACCTCTTCTCATTACAGAATTTCATACCTTTTCGACCTTTTCAAACTCGTATGATTTGTGCAATCAATCACCCTCGCCATTTCATATTTTTTTATGCAAAAAATAAAATAATTTGAGATGTAACTTTATTTTTTTTTTTAATATCATCATCATCATTGAACAAGAAAATAATTTATTGTAACGTTTAACTTTTAGGAACTTCATGTTTATTGTAATATTCGAAACATTGTAAATTAATAGTAATTTTCATTTAACTGAATTTACTTTATTGATTTATTTTATTGCAGTATTAAAACCATTGAAAATAATCGTCAAGAAAAATCTGTTTTATTTTAAATACAAAAATAAATGTATCCGTTTTTAATTGTTCCAGTTTCGTGATCTTCTATATTTGGCGCCATTTTTTCCCTTTCGTTTGACACGAGATTGGAAAAATTAATTGCAAAAATTAAAAAAAAAAAAAAAAAGGCGCAAATAAACGTACACACACAGATAAGTTACAGCGATTGTGTAATAGAGACTATTTTTGGATGAAATATGTATCGAACGGCGTAACAAAAGTATCCAATAACCCTTGAGTGCTAGTCATGGTGTCCCCTCGACACAAACAAAACCCCGCAATTTTTGTGCTCTCCTCTCGCAGTACCCATTAGAATTAGGCGAGCTCAATTTCCGTCAAGATAAAAAACGAGCGACGAATTGATCGGGTTGGGCGATAACGGTTAGAGCTCGAGTAAGAAATGCCGGAGATTGGATTTCCAATCTAATTGCCGGATGATAGAAAGGGGAACGAGTACGACTCTAGTTTGCTGTAATAAATTTATGTTCATTGATCGAGTAAAGTCTTGTGACAATTATTGACAAGCACGATCAAAAATGCATATTCCCTGTTTTATTCCATCATTTCTACAAATAATTAATGGGATCTGAATTGCGAATAAATTGCTCCATTTTCGATGATAAGTTCTCAATTCTGTAAAATCTTTTATCCATTTAACGCTCTCTATCACTTTTTCTATGTGCGAAGCTATTGACTGACGAGATGACAATTTCCACAGAAATTTACGACGAAGAGAATCCTACGAATTTTCGTTTAGTCGTTACTTTCTAGTCAATTGAAAATCCAACGTAGAAGAAAATCCATTATCGGTTTCATTCAAATTGCAATCTCTTTTTGAAATGCGTTCGTTGCAATCAAGGTGTATTTTTATTCTTTATTTTTTAACTCCCCGCAGCGTGGGTGTAACGAATGCAGGATTAAGTCATTCCGAGTATTTCTCATGCTAAATCTCAAAGTCTTCCGTCGCTCGGTAGGTCGAGTTGATGATACGTGCGGGGCTGCGCAACAAGTATCTCAACCGCCCGTGAAACAAGGGGTCTGGGTCGTGAACGTGTCAGGCGAAGGAAAAAAAATAGTAAAGGTACGAACATCGATAAAATCATGAATTGTTAAAAGGAGGTTACTCCAGCAACGTTCGTACCTAATTAGTAACGAAATCGTAGGAGCACTTTTGCAGGTTTCAAAGACGAATGATCTTTGGCCTTCGAAATCGAATTATAATCCAATTTTGATATTCTTTACCACAATTCCGTTTTCCAAAAGTTCTACTTTCGATTAATTTATAATCTCCAAAAAAAGTCTGTTCAAATGTCCCTTGAAAGTACTTTCTAAACATCAAATTTAGCCCAAAAGTTTACGATCATCTTAAATAAAGGATTTTTAGATGCTTTCATTTGGTAATGTCGTCAGCATCCATTTGGGATTCAAAATTCTTCATTTTGGATTCATGAAAAGAGGTAGAAAGCTTCAACAATTTCTGATGAAATAAACTTATAATTATTAAATTGTTCTTCGTGATTGTACCTTTACGATATCGGAGAAATTTAAACAACGCCTTTAATAATAATGAACAAAAATGAAGAATTATTATTTAAATTACTCAATTATCATAAAGTTGTAATTATGAAAATGTTTTTCTTAACCATAGCTTCATACGATGATGAATTAATTTAAACAATACTCCTTCAGCGCTCGATCAACAACGGGATCGACCGAGCAGCAGTACAACAACTCTATTTATAATTTCTCTATTCTTAGATAACTCTATGGTAAATATTTTTATTCCAAAACATCTCTATTCATAAATACCTCTGTGGGTAATAAACTGTATTCTTGAATAACTTTATTCTCAAATATATCTATTCAAAAAATATGTGTATTCCGAAAGATCACTATCTTGAAGTATCTTTATTCTAATACATCTCTATACTGAAAAAAAAATTAAAGTATTGCCAACTACGCGATGAGGTTGGACGAATTTCGTTGCGGAAATAGTCATATTATGTTTAGTTAATTACCCGATGGTTGATCCATTGAAAGTCATGTCGTTGAGACAACTACGTCACGATTTTGCCGCTAAATTTTAATTTATTTGAGTTGAATGTATTTCATGTGATACAACCGTAATAAATAGTTACATTGAAAAAATAAAAAAAATAATACTTGAGACACACAATCGATTGAATTTGAAATAATCACACGGAGGTTCAGTTGTATACGGTTTGTGCGTGACTCGATAAAATAATAGCATCAAATAAACTTCTCTGCGAGAATTGAATTTAATGACACCCTAGAACAACGTAATATAATTTGTGATTAAGCTAATTGCCTAGTAGTAATTTGGATGAAATCTTTTGTTAGTATTCAAACAAATAAACCTTTTGCTAAAGCTACTAAAATTTCGTTGCGCAAACAATAAGTTTTTTTTTTTAACATGAATTATATATATTGTAACCGGACAGCTTTATTCACTGGCTGGATTTCTAGTGTGGCAGAAATCCGCTAAAGGGCCACGGGCGGAGCGCTCTCGCGTAAGCGTCGCACCGTCCGTGTGCCCATAAGGCTCCGACATTGAATCGTTAAATGTCGATCACTCCGACCGATGGTCGTCGAGAAAACCCGAACCCTTGTTTTACGAGGTAAAAAGGTCTCTAAGGCCTTATCGTACAATTAAAGTACGCTGATATAAAAAGATTTTGCTACATTTCATTCAATCCAAACATGATTGATACAATTGACTGAAATACTTTTCCGCATTTCCCGAGCAATGCGATGAAACTATTTCAAATATTTATTGAATTTTATTCAAAATATGTTTTGGTTCTATTGAATATTTAAAGTTTTACCTCAAATTGCGGGCATAGTTGGCTCAACAAAATACCTTCAACTACGCGTGGAGGTTGCGTTAACAACGTTATTGGTTTCGCCGTATCCAACCTCAGTTGAGCCAACTTACGCCTCCGTTCTCAACACTGCCTTTTTTTCAGTGTATTTATAAATGTGGTCAACATATCGTTCTTCCAAAATATATTTATTCATTGACCTCTGCAATCTGAAACAACCCTATTCATGAATATCTCTGTTAAGACATCTCTCTTCAAATGTCAATTGTTCCACATGAAGAGAGACCCACAGAGTTATTTAAACATAAACATAGAGATATTTATGAATAGAGATGTTTTGGAATATATTTACCATAGAGTTATTCAAAAATAAAGAAATTATGAATAGAGTTGTTATACGATGATGATCGAGCTTATTTAAAAAGCCATTTGTTGGCTCTCGACTCTTTTTCGGACCGGAATAGTTGGAGCTTGGAGAATGTGTGACCAAACAAGAGAGAATATCGACGAGTGAGTTTAGTTGCGATTGCGCTCTTGCGAAAATCCCCGAAACGTCAGCGCGCAACTCCCCTGAAATGTGGCCGATCGACCGGTGCTGCATGATTCCCCACGTTTTCCCGTGTTCTATTTTAGCCCTACCACTGTCACCACGCTGACATGATTTTGCTCCTCGAACCTGGCGCTCTTTGACCTTGAACCTGAACCCTCGTTCTCCAATCTTGTCGTCGTTAATACCCGTTACAAGTTCATGGCTTTAAATCCCCCTTTTTTTCACCCTCTACTTTCATCCTGTTGTTTCTAATCGTATTGTTATTTATTCTCAACGTATCTTCGAAAGTGATTTAATTTATGATCATGGATTAACTCCCACAAAGTTCACGAACTCCCCGGAACAATCCCATCCGGAAATAAGTTCAATGAACTCTACGGGGTGTTGGAAAAAGGTGAACGATGAGAAAAAATTTTTATCGTTTCCCTTGATAGAATTTATTCATAAGTCTGGTGAAACGAAAATAAATATTCAGAAGATATTTTACCTTTTTGAAATACATGAATAACAAAAAATTGAAGTTTTTCAAAGTTCCTCGATCACTTTTTTAGCAGAATACTTTTAAGTAAGATAAATAAATAAATGGAAGGGAATTATACAATTAAAAACCATCCATCGTGGATTTTCCCAGAGCGATCATATTACAAATTTGTTCACACTTCGATCACCACAAAAATCGATAAATTCTGTATGAAAAAAAAAAAAGATGAACAAGCTCACAGAAAAAAACATCATTTGTGTACAAAAATGAGTTTAGAAAGAAGAATTTCTTTTTACTTTTCAATTTCACTCAGTTTATACTCCATTTTATGTCATTATATTGGATGAAGTTCGTAATGGCTCTTCATCATATAAACTCTGATGTGTTTCCGGTTCAGAAATAGGAGTGAATTTTCATCCATCGATTTTGTCGACTCGTATGTACAGATTTTGTTTATACATGTAGTTTCATGTGTGTATAAAGATGCTTTGCATGTACGGAGGGTTTCCCAGTCTCATGTGCATCCCCTAGCGATTTCCGGCCAGTGCGCGACCCATCAATATACCTTGAACAACTCCCCAGGTACCTTCACTCCTCCTATACCATTTTTACTGGAACGTGTTTTCCAAGCACTGTTTCACAGATCATTTTCCGCATCGTTTGATATTGGAAAAGTACAAAGTAGGGCATCGAAGCTGACTCGGATTCTGAAGGGACTTCGATTTAACGTAGAAAAATGTGTCTCTCAGTGATTTTAAAAACTTCTCGTTTCTTCACTTTCTTTCAGTTCACAAACATTTTTCACTCTTATAGAATCAATTTGGGTCAACATTTCGACGAATTTTCTTTCCACTTCGTTTTGTTATTCGATCAAGCGTATCATTGGATAAAAATTATTATTTTTTTCCTCCTATAGGCAATTTTGAGGGTAAAGCATTCTGCAAAAACGTTTCCTCCACCATATTTTTACTGACGAACGAATTTGATATTTTTGTCTATTAAAAAATGGAGTGGAGTAAACTCAATCGTTTATTAAGAATAAAATAGTAATCATTTTAATTAGATACATATTTAACATTTTTCCACAAAAAAAATATTGCCAATCATCATTTACACAAAAAAAAAAATGATCTGTAAAAATTAATGGTCGATATTTAAAAATTACAGAAACTAAAACAAAATATGCAGTTGAAAACTGTAAATTAGTCGTTTTACAGGGTGTTCCATTACAAAATAATGAATTTAATGAGTTTTTTGCTTTCTGATCAATTATTAATGCTGATCTAAACTGTGAAAAACTCAATGTCCACAGCAAAAAAATGACATAGCAAAAATTACAAATAAAAATGAGGAATCCCACTGTGTATGAAATGTAAAATTTACAGTGCCCCTAGTAAAATATTCAATACGCATAGGAAAATAAATTGTGAATCAATAAATTGTTTACTGATATTAAAAATTGAAAAAAAAAAAAAAAAAAAAAAAAAAGCTAAATGGCATACATGAAAAATTGTAATTAGAAAATATAAAAATTGTGTACTTCTAATAGAGAAAATTGCCGTCGATATAAATCAGAAATTGCAGTGTGTCCAGTAAAAATTCGAAAATGTACTGCAAAATTTGCTATGTTACTTTCAATTTTTACAGTGTACACTGTAATTTCTCCAAGCACGTGAACCAGGAAATTTCAAAGTGAAATACTTATTGAAGACTGTTGCTGTATTTGCTTATTATAGCTCAAACAATAGGGGGCGATTTTTGAACTACACGGAAGCGTTACGGACATGATACATTGAAATATATGAAAATTCGTTATTTTGTATATTTCAAATTTTTCTTGTTTTCAAAAGATTTGTCTCACAGATTATTCATTGACGTTACTGATCGTATTCCGGATTGGATATGTATGTATCACTTTTTTTTACCAATAATTATCAAGTAGATAGGGTAAAACACCCAGTAGTCGGCCTTTTAACGCAATTTCCAACTTTGAAATATTGTCTTATGAAGAAAAAAAAAGATAACGAAACACAATAAGTCTTAAACGAAACGTTATTTATTAAACTGTAATAATAAAATTATTGCAAACGATAGAATCTACATTAAAACATTGAAAAACGTTATTTATTAGAAAAACGTAATTTTGACCAGTAGTCGGCCTGGTAGGCAGTAGTTTGACCTGGGGTCAACGCAATAGTCGGCCTGAATGATTGATTTATCTCATCCAAAAGTCGGCCGCCTCAATAAGGATACGTTTACGTGTGGCCGACTACTGGTAAAACCATCATTCATAATGGTTTTTTTTGTGTGTACAGTGTTTAAATATACTCTATTTGTTTACAGTATAAATTTCAACCGCGTAGAAGAAATTCACTAAAAAACCAGTGGTCGGCCGGGCGAGGGGGCTGGACATTGACTTTACAATGTTAAATTGAAGGCCCAGTAGTCAGCCAGGAGAAAAAATATATTTTTTACTATTTAAAACGATTTTTTTCATCAGAAATTTTAGAAAATTATCAAAAACATATTTTCTGAAAGTCTAAACCCATATAAGAACTCTAAGCTGCCAAAAAACATGAAAAACTTGTGGGAAAGGCCTCCGCGCTAAGAAAACAAATAGCGCACGACGCAAATCCGTGCGCGTCCGTCGCAGTGTTGCGAATTATATTTTTTTCCTCAGGTGTTTGAATAGTTAGTACGTTGAAACTTTGTGCACCGGTTAATCAGAGGTCAAAAATGTCAGTAAAAAATTCCCACTACTCGAAAACAACTTTCACGCTATTCTCATGCATACAAAGTTGCAAAAGGCCGACTACTAGAAGGGGACTGGCAATTGGGTGTTTTAACCTAGTAGTGTAATAGGTAGCGTCTGTGCGCGGTAGGCTGTAGATATGTAGGTAGGTCAGATCAAATCTCAGTGTACACGGAGATAAATGTTTCAGAATATTTATGGGCTATGTGCAACTGTCCTCGTGGTGCCGCCAGGTGGCCATGTTTGAAAACGGTTGCCGATTTCTTTGTACGGTGCCTCACGATGTAAATAATATATTATTTAATTGCCCAGTGAATTATTGGTAAATGTTTGAACCCTTTTTATATATGCAAGATAAGTTTCCATTATTTTTTAATGTCAATTTTAATCAGGCGTTACTTAATCTAGATTGTTGCAAATTTAAATTATAAAATGATGTGACAGACTAACCTTTGATTTTCCTCATACGTCAATTTTTTTTATTTCCAGAACTCTCCGATTTGATGCACTTTTCGGTTATGGCATGTACTATTGCGCTGCGATTTCGATCGCTCGCCTGTATGCCAGAATTTTTCCGTAACCAAAATACTTGTATAATAAAAATGTTAACAATTGGTGAATCTCATTGATGTCAATAATAAAAATTTTTACCGCGATTACACGTGATATTTACAACTGATATTTACGAACTGAGTTTAAACATACGAGACAGGACTGCAGCCGTTTCCTTATTTCGTCACCGCAAGCGTTTCAGTCGAAAAATGTTTAGCCCCGCCCACACGCACATAGCCCATAAGAAATTCTGGGAAAAGGAACTTTTATTTTGTAGTGAGACTTTTTACAGTGCTGTTTCCGAAATTTTACTGTGCCGTATTACAAAAATTCATAGGCTTTTTGAAATTTGACTGTGCCGTATTATAAAAATTCATAGTCTTATTTCAAATATTGCGATGCTGATTAGAATCTTTAATTTGTTTTTCGATGAATTAGCCCAGCAATGTCTTTCACACCTAATTTATTGTGCAGAGCATGGTAATTTTTGTGATATTTTTCTCTCCGCGTAGGTAGGAAAATTTTTCTGTAGAAATTTATGTCGGGAGTAAAATGGATGTAAGAAAGTATGATCAACAATTACAAAAAATGCATTTAAGATTGAAGAATTTTTTAAAATTTTATTTGTTTTAAACCATTTTATGGTTATGTTTGGGTAATTCTCATGAGGATAAGTTCAGTTTATTATTTCGTGTACTTTTCACGTTTTCACATTGTAAAAACGAGCTGAATGTAGCCTGTAGATGGGTATGAGATATGTCATTTACGATATTAGTATTTTCCCCCACGGGGACTTGCAGATTTTGTTTAAAGTTTCATGAAAAATTGATATTTACGCGTTCGGAAGGGGCTACTAATGTGCAAAACTGTAAAGTTTCATGAAAATCTCAGTAAAAACTACAATTCATTTTTTTCTGTGTAGTATTTATTTTATTAAAACTTCGTAAGTTCGTTGCAAGCGAATATAAAGCACAGTATTTGTAAAGAATATAATTAAATGGGGAATAGAAAAATTTGTCTGTGCCTAATCAATGTTTCCTCTGCGGATATCGTGGAGAATGGATAATGAGGAGAAAAAAAAGTCTTTTATAGACAAAGACGAGTGGCTTTAAGTCTCCCGATGGTCGATTCTCTTGAAGGTTCAAATGTATATATATAAATATATATTTGTATATGGGACCTTCTATGCCAAACCGGCCAGTCCGTGACCCCGACCATTTTTGATTGTGTCGAAATGTTTTCATTTTCAAGTAATTACTGAAAGGAGTTTTTAGAATTTTTTTTAGATTTTTATCTCAGCACGTTTAATAATAATGAATTTTTCATAATTTCGCACGAAATTTTTTTAAATGCTCATAACTTTTTCAGCAACAGAGATATCAAAATAAAATAGAAGTCAATTTTTGTCACCTCGAATGGTAGTTTCATAAAAAAATACAAAAAAATTATCAAAAGTCAATTTCGTATGTTTTTTTTAGTTTTAATCCAAAAAATATTTTTTTTCAAAACTTGGACCATTTTGATTTTTTGAAAAACCTTTCACCTTTTTTGTAGACGTATTTTTATATATCTCGAAAAATTCACAGCTTGTGATATCCACCCCTTCTATTTTTTTCTCATTTTTTACCACGTGTAAACCAATAATTATTAGTTGTCAATCCTGAATGGTATTTTTTTATTGTTTTTTTTCCATTCATAATTCCATTTCTCAAGAAATTATGGATGAAAAAAATTAATAAATACATATTGGAACCGATTTCCATGTTTTTTTAATTTCTCAACCGAACATTTACTTTCACATCTTGAGCCATTTTGATTTTTCTGAAAAAATTCACCATTTTTCACGACACATTTTTACACGTCCCACAAAATCCGCAGCGTGTGATATTCATGAATGAGGATTAATAATTGATAATCATTGGTTTACACATGGCAGGGCATTAAAAAAAAAAATAGAATTTATGGATATCACACGCTGCGGATTTTTTGGGACGTGTAAAAATGTGTCGTGAAAGATGGTTTTCAAAAAAAATCAAAATGGCCCAAATTGTAATAAAAAATGTTTGGTGGAAAACTGAAAAAAACATGGAAATTAGTTCCACCATTTATTTATTAACTTTTTTCATTCATAATTTCTTGAGGAATATAATTATGAGTGGAAAAAAAAACAATAAAAAAATATAATCCAGAATTGACAACGCTTTATTATAGATTTACACGTGATAAAACATGAGAAAAAAATAGAAGGTACGAATATCACAAGCTGTAAATTTTTCGAGATATGTGAAAATATGTTTAGAAAAATGGTGAATTTTTTCAAAAAAATCAAAACGGTCCAAGTTTTGCAAAAAAAAATATTTTTGGATTAAAACTAAAAAAAAAACATATGAAACTGACTTTTAATAATTTTTGAGTATTCTTTTAATAAAACTACCATTCAAGGCAAAAAAAATCACCTTCTATTTTATTTTGATATCTCTGACGTTTAAAAAGTTATGAGCATTTAAAAAAAATTCTTGCGAAATTTTGAAAAATTCATTACTTTTAAACGGATTCAGATAAAAATCTAAAAAAATTCCTAAAAACTCCTTTCAGTAGTTACTTGAAAATGACAAAATTTCGACAAAATCAAAAATGCTCGGGATCACGGACTGGCCGGTTTGGCGTGGAATGCCCCATATGTACGATCGTAGTAAGTGTGCTCGGGGAGGCCATGCTTCTCACCGTCGTACGTGACTACGAATTGTGTTCGTTCCGTTCGTCGTAAACCGCGCATTTCTCCCCTTCAACCAGTTAAATGCACATCAGACCTTGAACTTGGCGAATGCACAACTCTACCTTATGTAGCGAACAACCTGTAGTAACGATATTGGAGAGACAAGGATTGGAGAAGAAAGGGTGGCACAAACGTCGAGAGACGAAGAATACAAAAAAATAAAATAAAACAACTGGAAGTATGAAAGAAGGAAGAAAAAAAGGGGGCGAATTATGGGGCGAAAAGATTTTTTCGTGTGATGTAAATAGTCAAAATAAGTTGAGTGGTATTTTAAAAAATGGCCTCACATAGTTTTTAAAATGTTATGTTTATAAAATTATCATCAGAGTTTTGTTTAATAGATTTATAATTGTTGTTTTTAATTTAACTAATTATTTTTTTTATTAAATCGATACATCAGAGACTTGAAACAAATAATATAATTATAATAATTATTATTAGTCTTCTGAAATTTGAGATATTGAAAGAAGACAAAGAAATTCTAAAATTGACAAAAACGAATTATGTTTTCGTATAGGAAACTATCGAGCTCCACTTTTTGTGTTGAACAAGACTCTGAGAGAGAGGAGTACAGAGAAAATAAGCTTATCGAGTGTTTCGACAGGTGAAAAGCGTTGACAAATATGATAAAAATAAAAATTTCAATGACAGAGACTTTCGCCATGAGGCCCAATGTGCGAGAAGCCTAAAACTGGGAATTTATGTTTTTGCTCTCGTTGTTATCACGAAGCAAGCAAATAAACATGTTTCATTATTGTATATTTACATTCACGATATTTACGTACGCTTGAAAACGTGCGTGCAATTATTGTCTCGAGACAAGGCCCACGTGCTATTTCTGCGCTATTCATATCGCTTTTCCCATCTCGTTACCGAAGGAAAATTGAAAATATCTCATTACAGAGCAATTTTATACTCACCGGATATATTTTTCTATTTGAACCCAAAAAACGACACTTTTTGTATTTAACGCACAACTTGAAATCCTCTGGTCCATTAAAACTCATTGTTGTTCGTATTTCGCTACTCGTAAATGTCCAACTGATTCATTTTAACAGCTGTGCTCACAAAGATTATATTCTGTTTTTCAACATTTGTATTGAGGAAGATTGACACGCGGGTAATCATTGAAATATATCGAAAGAATAATTTTTTGTTAAATAAAATCGTAACGTTTCGAACTAGATCGATTAGTTCGATATTTTTTTCGATTTTTCTTGGATATTTTGTTACATCGCTGGCAAATGGCTTGTAGAAAAGCATGGCAACGAATTCGTGATAAAAAATGAACGTTCTAAAGCAATTTGGAGCCTGCCATATTTTTGTTTAATATTTTGGCGAATATTTCATTGGTTAAATAATCAAATAAATTTGTAAATCAACGATATCAGTTTTATCGGTTTTTCTATCACGTCACAAAGTTCTTCACTTTTTTTTATTTCGATATTATTTTGTCCAACAGTCTCGTACATTGACATTTTTTAATTTTGATATTAAAATTAATGTTGTGGCAATTTTTTAATTTTCAAACAAACGTCGTTTTTTCCTTTCCAAAGGTCACTGATAACGAGGTGTGATAAAAAAAAGAAAGAGAGAAAAACGTGCTTCCACCCAGGCGGATAGTCCTCGGACTATCTCACCCTCATAGGTAAACCCTGTCTTTCACGATAACCGTGAGATTGACACCGATGCAGTGGTAATCGAATCTAAAAGGCTTCCGGAGCCTTGCGTAAGCATGATTTGAAACGATGAACAGTAAATGCAATATAGTAAGCCATCGTTCCTCTAATATCACTTCAAGAAATTACCGTGTCCTGAATAATAGGTCTCTCGAGCAGATAATTGCTTGAACATGATTCTGAAGAATCTGAATAAGGAGACCTGATAAAAAATGTGCATCACGATATATAGAAGCACATGAAAAATGGCAAAAAAACCAATTACAATGAAATTTGGCAAAAAATTAAAAAAACTTTGAATTGGAATTGAATCTAATTTTGGGTATTGATTCTATAATCGACGAAGAGCATAATAGTTAAATATGATAAATTATTGTAGGAAATTCCACAGATTATTTAATTTGACACTGATATAAAAATGTCAAGGTGCATTTCAAGATCATAATCATTTTCGATACAGAAAAACCCTCGCAAAAAAAAAACTTGAGCTTTTTCTGCACAGAATTTAGGTGTTTGACCTACAAACGCGGGGAATGGGGTTCGTCGAAACGTCCAATATTTTCCAGACTTTCTAATTAGCGTTCTTGGAATAGCGTTGATCCCAACTCGGTAAGTAAAAATACCGTCAGAACTCATTCTTTTTAACGAAAATCCGATTAAAACGCGAATTAAAAAGTTCGTAACGGAGTATAACGTGCGAATAAATTTGAAGATGTTTTTTTTTTATCATTTCTCTGCGATGAAAATATATCGGGGTGAGAAAATATTTGTACAACATAACCAGACGTATTTCGAATAAGAGTATAAAAGCTAAACTATTTATAAAGACGACAAAAAAAATTTACGATTTGAAAAAACACGTTTTTAAGGCGAGCAACCACTTTAGATGCTTCAAAAAATCGTTTTTTTTTTAATTTCATAAATCGTTAGCAAAATACCTTAAGAATACACCCTGAAAATTTCAAAACGATATTCAGATTCCTTCTAACGGTATTTATATAAATGATAAAGACTCTCTGCTTGACTCCCAAGCGCGCTCAAGTACTTTAAACGTGTTTTTCTCGAAAAGACATTTTTTAATTTGCGGGAATCATAACTCAAAAACTAATTGATGGATCATCTTCAAATTTGGAACACATTTACATAATGTAATTTATTAAAACATGAACCTAAACTTGGAAAGATTAGATTGTTTAAAACATATTTATTATTGCAAAATGCCGGGAGGAAAATTGCTAAAAATCGATCATTTTTTTCAAACACGTTCCAACATTCAATTCTCGATTTTTTTTTTCAAAATTTAGGTTCATGTTATTAAAAAACATCTCAAGAATGTATGAAAATTTGTTGAACTATTTCAGATGCGAATTGCGAGCTGCACAATTCTCGCAAATCGACAACGACGATGAGGACACGCCAAGGGACACAGCGGATTACACCTTAATTAATGCATGAAATAACTTGAAAAAATTACCAAAGATGTATGAAAATATAAATAAATTATTGTCAGAGTTGCGGAAATTTCCGTTTTTTTTTACAATAAAAAAAAATCTAAAAATTATCTAATTTTCGGTCTCCTAGAGTGGTTGCTCGCCAAAGAACTAGTGTATTTTCAAACACCAAAAAATATCTTGATAATAAATTCAAAAATATCGTCGCACTGATCAAATTTTTATACTACATTTATATAAAAAAAGTTTCGTATTTTCGCTAATAATTTTAAAAATTTTATTTGATTTTAGCTTCACAGTAAAAATATCTTGAAGCTATTTTTGTGCAAATTAAACAAGTTACACAATTACTATGCTGGAATTTTTGGAAAATCGTAAATAAAAAAAAAATCTTAAAGATAACGATAAATACAATGTTTACATTTATCCTCACGTTCCAGAGTACTCAACTCTATAATTGTTTACGTGTAGAGATTAATTAAAACATGTCGTCGAATTGGTTAATAAAATGCTTCATACGAAGATATTCATAAGTTGAAGATGAAAACAGTAGCGACGAATTAAGAAGTCTCGAGGTGAGATGACAATTGACGTATGGGGACATTCTCGAGACCCGGATTATCGCTTTATCGTTGTACCACTAACCACTTTGTCCGGGCGTGAAACCTTCTATAAAGCAAGTGTTTAGTGCGCACGATCTCTCTCTCTCTCTTTCTCTCTCTTTCTTCCTCTTTCTAACGTGCAATTGTGCAACGATGGTGCGACATGGATTGAAGATATAAAAAAAAGCCCTCGGGTATGGCCTCGCGGACTGATTGGCCTTATTACTGACGGTCACGCAAGTCAATAACCATTTAAGGCGTCTTCTCACTTTGGAAATTTAAAAAAATCGATTTTTTTTTTTTTTTAAATTTTGAAAGTACATATCTTCAAAAATGTCATCTCGAAATTTCATAAAGATCGGACGAGTCTAACTACATTTTTTGGCGACCGTTAGGTGACTACCTGAGAGTACCCGGCGATCCCTCCAAAACTTTAAACGCAGTTATCTCAAAACAAGGTTTTTCGGTGCTTTGTTGATGAAATTTCGGAAACTATCCGGCCGATTGTCATGAAATTTGAATGACATATGCTTCATAGTTATGGCTATAGCGGATATCATCAGATTTTTTAAATTTTGATTTTAAGAATTTTTTTTTTACAAAAAACTGCAAAAAAATCGTGGTTTTTTTTTACTTTTTCGAAAAACGTGCGCCATTTTGTTATTTTCGCGAATATCAAAAATCTGATGATATGCGCTATAGCCACTGACATACTGAATCTAAAACAGTTTTATTTTTTTGTTTCAGACGACCCGTCTCGGAGATACCATCAACAAGCCACGACCATAACATTTTTACACGGGTTTTTCAATGCTACTGATGTATTATAATAATTGTTTAAAAAAATAAAATAAAAATTTTTTCATGTACTTGAAAGATGTGTTTATTACATAGGATCCGTTTTATCCCATAATTTTAAGCAAAAATCCTCGAAAAAAAATCGCAAAAACAGCCTATTTTTGAGGCGCATAAAGTGAGAAGATGCCTTAACATCGAATGGACACAACAAGGCACCGCGCCTATGTACATTTTCTCTATCAATGAAATGTATTTCGGGATTGGTTAAATACGTGCCATAAAGTGAAGATGAAAGCTTCGAGATTCTCCCTTAAGAAAAAATACACAGATCACTGAATACACAGATGTAGCTGATAAATCATCAGCTCTCGTTACCATCATCTTTTCTCTCCTTGAACGTACGAAGACAACTTTATAACTCAATATTTTCCATACATCTCTTCAGGAAATAAACCAAGAAGAAATTCATCAAGAAAATTCAAAATTTACAAGTAAAATCTAGAAAAGATTGTAGAAAAAAATATCAAGGGGTTACGAGATTATAAAATCAATGATCGATTAGAGATTGGAGCAAAATGTTGTTGATTAAATCTTTTAGAACTTTCACAATCGTGGTTTTACAATCCAATTCGTATTTTTTTATCAATCCGTGGTAGTCTTCAGTTTTCCTGTTCCTGTAAGATTGTAGAAAAAAATATCGTGGGGTTACGAGATTATGAAATCAATGATCGATTGGAGATTGGAGCCAAATGTCGTTGATCAAATCTTTCAGAACTTTCACAATCGTGGTTTTACAATCCAATTCGTATTTTTTTATCAATCCGTGGTTTCTTCAGTCTTAGTTTAGTTCAGTCTTTAGTTTTAGTCTTCAGTTTTCCTGTTCCTTCTTTGGCTTGGAATCTCCAGCTACTTTTTGCCAATCGTTAGAAAATATTGGATACCAATAGAATCTCAATATTTTGAGATTGTTATGATTGTTCTCAAATTTTCAGTTTTTTATAACGCCAGCGAGAAATGCAAACTTTTAACGAACTCCGAGTACATGTTAAACAAGAAGTAGAACACATTTTCTATTTCTTTGTTTTCATTTATAAATGTAAACGATAATTGCCTCGAGAATCTCGTGAGCAACTTTGAAAAAGTTTAAATACTTTGCCTCGCGAATGTTTCTCGCACTTCCACGGAGAATAGTCGTAAAAGTCTTCGTTGCACATATACCAACGACAAGAAATTAGCCACAAGGTAAACGATTCTTAGGGGAGTGTAGAATGTAGTGAGAAATTGTTTTTTGAACTGTGCTGCAATGCAGATTTTAATGATAGTGAAGTTTAAACTGTTGGAATGCAAGAAATTTTTTTTTTAACCATTTCTCAAATTTATTGTGGCATTTAGAGCAACACAAAGTTTTAATCGATTCTTTGGGCTTTTTTTTAGAGATCTGCGAACAAGATGCGAACAAATGACAGTGGTAAAAAGAACAAAATTGATAAGCAAAACAATAATTGTCTTTATATAGAAAAAGATGCAAACTTTGATAACGAAAGATTGACTGAAAAATATTTCGATTGGAAAATGCTTTGATTTACAATGTTCTTTGTCGCATTACGTTTGTTGAAGTTCGTCAAGAAAATCTGACACAGGATCCTGAACTAAGTTTAGCGATTTGTGTAATGCGAGATAATGAAAGTCGAGAATTTCACGAGACATCGTGTCAGCTCTCGAGATTCTCTCGTGGGTACCACAGCTTTTAAATGCATTTGTCAGTTCTTTATAAGGGCGATGACTTTTCGTCGAGACGGAGGGTTGACGAACTTTTTCTGTATTGAATGACATTTTCGATTAAGATTAATCAAGATTAATTATGAGAATTATTCCGAGGGAGAATTTCCCGTTGTATTTTAAAGAAAAATAATATTTTCTCCGACGAGGCTTTACAGAAGGAATCACTCATTAATTATTCTCTGACGATGTACAATTTTTATTCCTGTCTGAATGAATTTGGATCCCAAGAATTCGTTCATAGAGATTCCGATCGATCAATCGTCAGACGAGTTTTTGGGATCTGAAATAATCGTGGGAACTGGACAACCATACTAATTAATTCGTTGACTAATCGTCGGTCAACATAACTGTTTTGCACATGTTTCCTTTCATTGTTCGACGTCAAGAAGTTTAATTAATGTCCCTTGTCCATAGAACTTGAAAAAATTCGACCTCGTTAGCTCATTCTTCCCATTTTTCGAATCAACAGTGTAATATTCTCGGGTCATAATTTAGGAAAGTTTAATTGGTGATTTTTATGGTTCAAGGGCGAAAGGGAGATTATTTAAATAACAAAAAAATCTACCAGAGAGAGCAGAAAAGTAATCTACATTCAAATTCTTCGAATCCGTTCCTCAAGTTACTTTTTTCGTTTCGAATCGTTCGCTACGATCGAATAAGCCTAGAAATCGCATATCATGCATGTATTTTCAATTGATAATGTTCCTTTTTGACTCATCTAGTTTATACGGGATTAAAAACGAATGTGCCAATTATGTACACACACGGGGGACATTGAAAAGACAGCAAAATGAGAATTTACGTTCGAAAGGATATTTATTCGAGCTGCACAAATGACAGTCTAAACTTATATTTAGAATTACAGCGGCAGACACGCGGTTTACGACTATCTGAACGCACGTGTTCTCGTGTGCGATATATGTGTTACAATGGCACGATACCAGTTGACAATACAGTGCAAGATCGCAAAGCTTACATAATGTAGAGGCGTTTGAAGTGAGGGAAAGACGAATTGGCTTTCGTTAACGCCTCTAAGAATGTCCCTTCTTTCGTGCCTATGACCAATAGTAGAAATTGCGAGTTTCCAAAACTCCTACACTGAAGCGAGAACATGTTTGTTGAGGAAGAGATTTGGGAAGTCCACAAACACAATCTTTCATATAAAATTTAAACTGTTTCGTTCAGAAAATGATTAGCGTGTGTTACATTTTGAGATAATTAAAAGACGAGCTGCTCGATCGTCGACTATATTCAGACGAAAAGGAAAACACACGAAACGACGTATGCATATATCAAATCGGATAAACAAGCAGGGAATGAAGAATAAAAAATTTTATTGCGGAAAAAAAGTTTTTCTGTTCTCTAAACCGGGCACGAGTTTGTTCGGTAATCCGCTAAATCCGAATGATGCGAGGCATCATTCGATGGGACAAAGTTCATAATTGGTTCGAGTGTGAATCGCATTGTGTATTGGCTCTCGCCCAATAAATGGTCCCCAAGAATGATAAGTTTACTTTAGAAGGCTTTGTGATTCAGCCACAAAAGGCCCTGCAGTATTTTTTTTCATTCCTTTAAGCCCTTAAAAACTTGTGACTTTCTGCTATGACGATGAATAAACTTTGTCTACATTGCTGTACAAATGTCAAGCTATTTGCATAATCTACCACAGCAGCACCTTTTTTTTGTTCGTGTAATGGACAAGAAAGTTACAATTACGATCGATAAATCAATTATTTATTAATTGGCACCGCCGAACAACAATTCTCTGTGTCATTTGGAAGCAATGTTGCATAAGACAAATGACTGTTCGATCCTGTTTGTGAATGGGGACTTTTTGATCAATTCGTGAGTAGAAAAAAATGATTGAGCAACAATTTAGGCTCGAAATTGAATTTTTTTAATATGAAAATTTTCATTTTCTCGGCCCTGAACGTTCATGAGTGAATTGTGAGGTCATTAAAAACACTTTAATTCAATGAATTGAAGATAAAACTCACCGAATTCCTCTTGCCAAAGCCGAGGAAGGAGAGTTTCCTTTTGTTGCCTAGCGCTTTGCTTTTATTCCCGTTCTTCTCCATTTTTAATCCTTTCAGATATTCTTCGAGTGTTTTCACGATAAACGAAAGAAAAAAAAACACACACACACTTTTATTTATTATCGTTTGTTCTCCCCTTCCTTCGGCAGTGCGATCGAAGCTCTAAGGAATGAACTTTTTCCTTGGTGCCCGGCCGATCCTTAGTCGGGATGGCGATATCCACATGTGGAGGAGTCGCTGTGATGGCAGCTCCGTCCTGCTAGCTGCTGCAACATGCACACGAAACTCTTAATATAAATCATTTTCTTTTTTTTTTTTACATGTTTTTAAACATAAAAACGAACTCCATTTATGGATAATATCTGAATTTCGATCTTTCGTCGAATAAACTGACAAAGAAATGAAACTAAAATCGATCGAAATGTGTAAATAGAAAAAAATCATTTTTATACCACTATAACATAACCTTGAATTATATAAAATTACGCGATCTTCGAAATCACAATTTTATCCAAAGAAAAAAAAAACTATGATCGTTTTTTGAAGAAAAAAATGATTGGAGTAATTTTCATGATTTTTTATGAATAAATTTCATGTTTAAAATCATTAATTACGGATTTTTGATGTCCCTGATCAAATAAATAAGCCACGGTTCATTTTTTTATTCATAGATATTTAATACGTCGCACATATTTCGCTGCTCCATTAACCACATATCAAAGTATTTTTTTAAAAATATTTCGACCGATAACCACGTTTTTATTTGTGGGAAGTATAATTTTCTTAAAAGAGGATGAATATTGTTGAAAAAAAAAAAAAATATATATTTCAACGTACCGAGAGCGGGCCTAAAATAGGTTCGCCACGTTCGTCGATTACTCGATCGCAAATTCTCCACGTTTGTTCGATACTCGGAAAAATTCAAGAAATATATATATATATATATGTATATTCTCTTATTCGTTACTTGATCGGAGTTTAAAGCGAGCCGCTCGATTTTATTACAAATAACATATCGTCACCGACAACGAGAGCGACGAGACTGACGGTAACTGAACCAACGAGAACCGCAAACCGTTCAGTCAAAGTCTGCGTGACTCATTTGTCTCTCTTTCTCTCTTCGCACACATAATCATTCCCAATCCCATGAACATAAAACATTTTCGGCTTCAAACATTTGACGATTGCGATAGAATATTATAATGAGCGAATCGAATCCATTGATTTATTGTTATCGACCGTTTTCTTTTTTTTTTTTTTTTCAAACTAGTAAACTGTAACGATCAATTTGTTTGTCATTGAGTGTATAAACCGAGGCTACATAAATCGGAGCATTTGTTTGGATTCGCTCGATTTCATTTGAGCTTGTCCCTCGCTCCTTCTTTTTTTTTTACGTTTTTTTTTTGTCTTTTCTTGCCACTGATCCTTATTGCTTCCGAGGCTATTATGCACAAGTTCGAATCCTAATAGAAACGGATGTTGAACTAGCCTAATAACGCAGCCAGATCGATCCTCATACATCTCCAAACGCCTGAGTTTCCAGTATTGCTCTTTGATACTCGGATAATGAAGATGAAATATATTTGTTTATTCATGAATCTTCTTGAGAAAAAAAAATTGTCTAACGTAAATGAACGAATATCAAGAAACGCGGCAACGGCTAGACGCTGAATATTAAAAAGAAAAAAATCATTGGAAAACACATGAAAAAAGAAAATTTCCATTATTCTAATTATTAGAATCTTCTTTATTCATTTGATTTATTTACCACGTGTTTAAATCATTCGATAGAATAAATTTTCATTTTTTCAATCTTTGCAAACAACTTTTTGCTCTTACCAATTGGCAGAAATTCACTGAGTTATTTATTGTTAAATTAAACAATAAAATATTCTCATTGACGCACAAATTTTTATTTCTTACTCTATTAAAATATAAATGTTACCTATTTCGAATGCGCCTTTTCAAATATTAAACGAAATTTCACTTTTTTATCATGTCCTCTCGAAAGTGAATTGACCCAATATTTTTTTTCCACATTAGTAACTTTCGATGCACCACAAATTGGTTTACTACATGGTTAAAGATAATAATCGGAATACCAGAAAAAAATAAGTTGTTGATTTATTGAAAAAAAAAAAATCAAGCCAATTGCTCGAGGATTAATTATAAAATATATTATTTCCCATCAACGTTTCGACTGAGCGAGAAAAATGAAGGAAAATTGATGTGTCCGCGGGACGAGTTTCAGATGCGCGACTGACGCGAATTAGTCTCAGGAACGATGAAACAATGAATTTTATACGAAAGATGTAGTGTCTGGAAATTCGTCCTCGCTGTTTCGATTAGATGCTTCGACAAAAGGCACATAGAAATTATCATTATATAGTCATATATGTATACAAAAATAGATCTATATGTATATTTACAACGTTTAACGATGGGCGATGTTTATTTTCGAGTTGTCTCAAGATAAGCGACACATTTGATGGCACTGCGAGCCAACTACCTCGGACAGTTTTTGGCATATTCGTTTCTCTTTCTATCCAAAGTGTTTCAACACATTCATGGCTAAAAATAGTCAGGCTGCCAATCGTTATACTTTTTATCCTGCACGACAACAGATACAGTCTGAAATGTAATACACCTAATGATCCAGCTCCACCGAACAGCTGACGTCTTTTTTTTAATACCAAATTCTGTATGCGTTTCACGTCTGCAATATCTGGTAGTGTATAGTTTTAGTTCCTCCATTGTCGCGTGCGGCTTGTCAGCTGCGTTTCTACGGATAATTTGTCGCTCATCGACTCGTAACATTTGTAAATGTGCAAAAAACGTCAGCTGTGGCTCTAAATACAAATGAAAAATACAAAATTCTTTGGAGAATTTGCAGGCTGTCATTTTCGAACTAGTGGGCACTGAGAATTTCGGAATTATCGTGTATTATTGATGTACTATTTATAAATTGTCATTCGATCGATTCATTCAGCTCTGATCT
The DNA here is from genome assembly GCA_963989365.1 of Rhimphoctona megacephalus. NCBI lineage: Eukaryota > Metazoa > Arthropoda > Insecta > Hymenoptera > Ichneumonidae > Rhimphoctona > Rhimphoctona megacephalus. Next base: position 21,983,030 of record OZ022418.1, on the reverse strand, counting down.
TACCAAATGTTGCAACAATTGATAAAAATTTTCTTTGTTTTTAATTACTACTTTAATAATCCGGTTTTGAGGGTTTTGCAATGAATTTCTCGGATTTCTATTTAAAAATATGGTTTTTTATTTAGTTCTCCGAAAAATCTTGCGTTCTCTTAAGGGGCAACGCCACTGTCATGGGCCACAAAATTGTCATTTTTTGGGCATTTTTTTACATGGGTATAAATAATTATTCAAGGATTGGATAGAGGATACTTTATTGAGTATATATTCAACTATTTCAGTACCAATTTTTATTGGAAAACACTAAAAATTAACAACGTTCTGAGCTTCCATGTGACGATAAAAAACAAAAAAAATCTTCTTCATTGTTCCAAGGAAATCTTGGTAACGGGTTACCTGACGACCAAAAATGAAGAAATTTCAATATCTATATGAATGTAGCTATCGTTGTACGTAGCCGTTTTTTTTTTAAATTTTTTTCCACAAAATGGCGGCAGTTTGAAATTTTTTTCATCATTTTTTTGATTTCTCGACCTTTTTTTGTTTGAGCGGTCTTAAAAAATAGTCGTTATCAAAAATTTTAAAAATCGGCTACGTACAACCTTAGTCACTGCAATAACTAATATTTTTTAATTTTTTTTCCATAAAATGGCGGCGTTTTGAAATTTTTTTCATAATTTTTTTGATTTCTCGACCTTTTTTTGTTTAAGCGGTCTTAAAAAATAATCGTTATCAAGATTTTTAAAATCGGCTACGTACAACCTTAGTCACTGCAATAACTAATATTTTTTAATTTTTTTTCCACAAAATGGCGGCGTTTTGAATTTTTTTTCATAATTTTTTTGATTTCTCGACCTTTTTTTGTTTAAGCGGTCTTAAAAAATAGTCGTTATCAAGATTTTTAAAATCGGCTACGTACAACCTTAGTCACTGCAATCACTAATATTTGAAAAAAGAAAAAAAAAATCAAGTCGGTTTAGTAGTCTTCGAGTATTTGCTGGGACAAAGTTGAAAATAGTTGTTTCGAGGAAAACGCGTTTAAGTTTTTGTTTACTTTTTTATTGATATAAAATCAGGTGTTAACATGAATATTGATACTTATTTTGGACTTATTTACATAATTGTGTACGTTGTATACTGCAAGAAAACGCATAAAAAGAAAATATCGAATTTTATGACCCGTCGCAGTGGCGTTTCCCCTTAAAAATTGATTTCTGGTTCACGTTCGTTCTTCTAGTAGTGAATTCTCTCACAGGATCGAACATTCAGTGGACGTAGCATGGACGTTTTCTAGCCTTGTTCACGTACAAAGATCGTCCATTGGATGTTTGGTTGTAGAATTGCGAAAGTCTTTTGGTTAATGGAAAATTTCAGGGAGAAAAAGAGTTCTATCTTAATTGACTGAGTCATGCATCCTTTATCGCTTCGATGGAAAAAAAAATTGATAAAGTCCTTGTATATTTGTGGACAACGAATTATCATTTATCAATTTAATTCGTTGCTTTAATGCCTTCGTGATAATGTGATGAGGCAATTATTCGAATGTTTATCATTTTTATTGTACACAGCTCATTATTCGATTAGTAAATAAATTATCTTTATAACTTTTCTTACGCGCTCGTTATCAACGTGCAAAAATTTCCATGAAAATTCGATCAATTTTTCATTATCTCTCTAGTTTCGAATTAATAGTTGTGGAGTTTTTCTATATTTTTTATATAAAGCATCTCACGGGCGCTTCGCAGCAGCTTGGATTTCCCATGCGGTTCAAATACCATATTTGATCGTTTCTCTGAAAACGTTCCAGCTCGAAATAGCAAATATCTTCGGTTTCTAAGCGGCTTAGCAATTCGTGAAATTTACTTCCAACTGCTATACAATATTAAATTGAAGGATTATTTCAAATGCGAACAAATGTCTAATAATTCGACTCGAACAAAGTAATGATATCGGAGTAATTTTAAAAGTGTATTTTTCAAATTATTTTACAAAAACTTTATTAAGTCCTTTCAAACGTCGTGTAGGATCGAATAAAAAATGCAATTGTCTCTAGAAATTGTCAAAACATTCTTCTTGGAGAGAAATAATAAAGCCTGGTCTATTTTGCAGTCTGAATTTAGGAAGATTGCTCTCACAATTCCTTGCTCGACGTCGTGACAAGTGTGGGATGCACGAATTGATAAAACCTACGACAATCTCATCTAAATGAAATTTTATTCAGGTAGCTCCGAGGAATTCGTATTTTCATCAGTTATTTCACTCATATATACTGTAACGCTTTTCCCATCAAGCGCTTCAAATTATATTTGCTCTCGATACTTTCTGGACGCCAGTTTAAGATAATTCTTAAACAAATTGTATTTGAAATTATCGAGAACAAAATAATAAGCTTTTATTTTTGAATAACATTAAAATTTTGAAGAAAATAATCTTTCCGAAAAAATGATATCGACAGTTTACATTATTTCTCAATATTTATTTGACATTCGATAATTAAAATAATTTATAATTTTTAAGTGTTCGAAAATAATTTTATAACAAAAATATTTGCCTTTCGGCTCGATATTATAACAATTTAAATTACCACTATATGGATCTCGAGATTGGGCTAAATCAAATACTAGAATTCCTCTCGGCAATTCAAAATAAAACTTTAACAATGAAAATTCGCGAACGTTTTAAATCGCGGGACAAGACGTTACTAGAATTTTCCAAACGCGTACGTATCCCGATACAATATCGCTCTTTTAAATCCCAAAATTCACAAAATATACTTGCGAGTACAAAACGGTACGAAATCACAACAAAACACAATGAGAGCGAAACGACGGCTCACCGCTACAATTTCAGAGATTGGAAATCCGAAAAAAGGACCACGGATGCTTCCATTCGATAAGTCCGATGGCGTCGGGTTCTTGATCGAAGACGGTTACGGCTTGAGAAAAGACGTCCTCCGTCGCTGCTGCCCAAAACTCGAGTCCTCGATAATTTTCCCGAAGCGCGATTTCGCGGATTAGGGTCCTAGCCCCCCACCCTTCGCCTACTCACGAGAATCTAGAATTTTCTCGAACCTTCGCTTTCTCCGTTTATTATTCGCCAACTATATTTGAATTTCGAATTTGAATTCGAAACGGGCGCGACGCTGATCAAGGATGACTTTCGATACGTCCGAGGTTTACCGAAGATCCCCGATGCTGATTGACGCATCGTCGAGTTTGACAGCTCCGGGTGAGGGCTTCGAGCTAGCGACCCTCGCTCGATATGATTTTTCGCGCTCCGTCGATGACCTTGACGACCGAAACTTCTCAAGCCTTCCCCCTCAACGATACGACAATTCTGACAACGATGATAATTCCGATGTTCTCTCTCTCTCTCTCTCTCTTTCTCTCTCTCTCTCTCTCTCTCTCTCTCTCTCTCTCTCTCTCTCTCTCTCTCTCTCTCTCTCTCTCTCTCTCTCTCTCTCTCTCTCTCTCTCTCTCGATGTTTTTCTATGTATGAGACCGTCGTTCGCTCGTATAAAAAAATTATAAAATAAAAGAAATTAATAATGAGTAAATACGCTAACGTTTGGCTCTTCTAGATAAACTCGAGAGCAATTCGTCAGCGACGAAAGACGCTCCTTTCTCGTGCTATGCCACTTGTTAACCAATTTGTGACGTGGGCAAAATTACCACGTCACAATACAAATAATTATTATATAAATAAGCAATTTTTTACGAGAACGTTATTGATACATTTTGCATGATAAATTCCTCCTGCTGTTTTGGTGTTTCCATTTCAATTTTTCAAGAAGAATCACCGCACCTACGTCACGTCACATTTTAGACGGCATGGGTTTTGCCCTTTTGTCATGAATCGCAAATTATTCGAGAATATACAGTTTTGGAGAGAAAATACCTTTGTCAGGTACGAGAACAGGGATTTATGGTTGTCATAAGGTCGAAGTATTATCCTCACGCTGAAAATATAAACTCACACGAGCATACTTATAAATAATAAGCAGTTCTATATGAGCTTTAGTCGACAGGGTACAAACTAGCAAACCCTCTGGGGGAGGAGTTGAACGGTACATCGATAATGTATTCACAAGCTTGTCCAATAGCTCACGTCAGTGCCGGGTAAATGGACCTTTGTTTTTATATGTAAATAGAAACCAGATTATAGCTAAACAAATATTATTTGTTATTTCAAATTTATATTATCATTTTCCCTTTTCTTTTTTTAGCAACTTTTTTCATCTTTTCTCATTCAAAAATACCGAAAACATCGTTAATTTGATTTTTTTTGCTTCAAAATTGTCAAAAAAAAATCCTAAAAATCCAGTTTTTTCGATTCTTTTTCCATATTATCATCACGAGCGGTTAGAAAATGAGATTGGAAAAAAGTCTCGGGAAAGCTGGTAAAAAGCCAAGAAAATTATTATTTTTTTTTAAATTTATTTCGGTCCCTCAATTTTCAACATCATAGCAGCACTTTGAATGTCGAAGCAAAGTTCGCCCGTTACAACGATCACTCCGGACGGCAAAACCTAACTCGACCTGGATGTCCAAAAACCTAATAATCCCAAATTTTCACATGTTTCACGAAATCTGCTATTTTATAGAAGTTTTTAACGAGTGAGGGCTACTTGTAACGCCGGAAAAAACGTTTTTTTCGGGATTTTTTTTTTTAAACAGTTTTTATTATTTAATGAAAAATGTTTTCCCATATGAATAATCAATATTTCTAGAAGTTACAGTAAAATTTTCATTGAAAAATAATGATAAATATGCGAGATACAGTCAGTCTGCGAGGGGTCCAAAAAAAAGGCGTTTTGCGGTGATCAATTGATGCTCATCACTGCATGGATCATCCGAAACCAAAAAAATGAACGGGGATCATTTGTAAATCACATTGGGCCCTGGATGGACGAAGGGTTAATGAAAATTTCGATTTTTTACAAAATGGCGGATGTTCAAAGTCAAAATTTGTTTTTCGACTAAAATTTCACTCATATTTTCGGTTATAAAAAAAAAACTATTCACCGCAGATAAAAATTCTTCGTCCATCCGGGGGGCAATTATGTACAGAACAAGTGATAAAAATTTCAAAACGATCGGTCAAACCGTTCTGGAGTTACAGTGATTACCGACTTTGAAAACGTGCTTTCGAGAAAAACGCGTTTAAAGTGCTAACTACCTAATTTTACCCGCTCGAGGCGACTGTGCTCAAAGTTGTATATCTTCATGAATAATGCTCCGATTTGTTTAAAATTTTCAGAGAATACTTTTGAAATGCTGTACTTTTAGAAAATGCAAAAAAAAATGATTTTTTTGAAAATGCTGACTAGCCCTCACTCCTTAACCCTTGCTTGCCACACTTCCGCGGAGTAACACGCTTGCCAAACGGAGGCTGGGGTGTAATCCATCCCTAGGTGGCAAGCAAGGGTTAAGGGGCCAGTCCACTTTGAAAATTTCAAAAAATCGATTTTTTTCTTTACTTTTTTCGAAAGTACATACATTCAGAAATATTGTGTCAAAATTTTATGAAAATCCGAGCTCTCTAAGTATTGTTTTTTTTTGCCTGAACGTCAGGACCTCATTTCGTCTACCTGAGTGTATAAACTTCAAACGCGTTTTTCTCGAAACAACGTTTTCAAAATCTAGCTCCATCGTATCTCTAAAACTAATAAACCGATTCTCTTGAAATTTGAATCACATATTGTAAACGTGATTCGCAACAAGATAACCCTCGATGGTTTAAAAATTTTGATTTTTACTCTTTTTTATTTGTGAAAAACTGCGAAAAAACGCGTTTTTTTTTTACTTTTTTCATTTTTCATCTGCCATTTTTTTATTTTTTGATAAAACTTTATATCCGAGGGTCATTTTGTAGCTGGTGTCATACTGAATCAAATGGACTTCGGTTTTTTTTTTTCAGGCAAGCCGTTGCCGAGTTGTGATGGAGCTACCTAGCCCACCTATTTTTGAGGCGTTACGTTAAACTATAGTTTTTGTATTTGAAAATGAATGAAAATTAATTAAAATTTTTTTTTATATATTTCAAGACTTTATTTATCAAGCCCAACAACTTTTATATTCATATCTTTTATAAAATCCTCAAAAAAAAATCGCGAAAAAGGCCTTTTTTTCGTGGCTCCAAAGTGAACTGGCCCCTTAATTCGTTATATCTCATGACATGCGTGGTAAATCAGGTCCATTTTTTTCTATGTCTGTACTTGATCCAATTTTCAATGAGCCACCACCTTTTTAACTACATGATATTAAATCATTTCTCACGTCAGAACAGTACGTGCCATAAGGCTCTGTGCAATTTGGAGGTAATTACGATTATTTATCTCAGAGGTGGTCAATCTTGTTTGAATTTTGCAGGTACGCGCGGAATATGTTTCCGAAAGTGCTATTAAAATTTCAAAGACCTGCCGTCTATTTGAGATTCGAGCAGAACTTCCTTAATTCGTTTTTGTTAAACTCTGTAAGTTCGAGACTTAGATGGCGATGAGCTTAAATCGTGGCCTCTTCATATTTAATTTAAAAAATGCTCAATGTTAATAATCAGCAAGTTTTAAGTTGAAAAAGTTATGAGAAGAAGAAATTTGTTAAGGTGTAAATCTAACTTCATATTGATGCCTTATTTATATTATTATTTTTTCTTCAGAAAAATCTGTCGAAAGAACATTTTTTGAAATTGATGTTTTATCGTTTTTTAAATAATTAAATTTTTTAAATAATTAAATAATAATGTTCGACTGTCGTGCTTTTCGTAAAAAATACTTTTCCATATTAAATAATCCACGATTGTGAATCTTAAGCAAAATTATTAGAACGTGCAAAATAAACGATATAAATAGTCGTTTCAAAATTTTTACGAATGGCCTGAAATGAACGTGCCAAATATGACACGACCCTTCAGTGCCTGGCACTGAAGGTTCAATCGCATTATTTTTCTGAGGTTCGCGTATATCGCAGTCGACAAGTACAACTGTCGCGAAGGTTCAGGATTTGCAGACACCGATTAATAGTACATGAACAGTTTTATAAAACCAGGTCGAAATCCTCGGCATGACCCGCGCTTTCGCACAACCTTGTTCCACAAAGTTACTGCCTTAGCCGCTGCATCACCACGATACACTGGGATAAACCAATATAAATGCCTTTCTCTCTGAGGTGCATTACAATGCTTCGACACCTTTCAGATGGGAAAAACACAGACGGCCAAAATTCACTTACGTGACTTGGTTTTTAAAGTTTAAGGTTACTACTGCACTGTATGCTAGTCAAATGAGTACTAAAATTTCACAGTGTTTTTATGCCCAGTTTAATGCACTAATTAACCATAACGAAGGTGAATTTGTAAGACAGCATGTCTTATTAACTTATAAAAATATGAATAATGATAGTTTTGCGAAAGCATCACACGACAAAAATGCAAATTTCCATGACACATTTTCATAGGGATTTTTTAAAGAATAATCCGTACCTTTTAATCGATTTCAATGCAGCACGTTTTATTCTGTTCCTCAAGAGATCCTCTACGAGTTCATCAAGTAGATTTTTTCTGAGTTTATTTGTTTGGAAATTACAGCAATTTTTTTATGAAAGATTTTTTTCGCTAAATAGACAATTGGCTGCAATAGTGAAATGATCAAGCTTAGAAGAAAACTACGTTGTGAATCCGTAAAGGATCTTTCGAGGAATAAAATAAAAGGCGGTACATTACAATCGATTAAAAATTACGGGTTATTCTGTGACAAATCTTGATGAAAAAGTACCATCCTCGAAGTTTTCATTTATCAGTTGATGGTTTCGCAAATCTATCGATATTAATATTTTTTTACGTTAATAAGACACGCCGTGATAGAAATCCACTTACACCACGGTTAATTGATTTCAAATTTGAACAAATTTTGCTTCACCTTGCAAACGCCGATGTTCTTCAAGTTCTTCAAATAGATAAAATCCTCCCAAAAAAAAAATGCTATACAACGATTCAGGCCATTCGCAAATATTGTGAGATAAAAAATTTCATAATTTTCGATTACTTTTAGGCATATTTCAATGATTCGTTGATCAACTATAGCACAGATCATCCTCCATTTTCTGTCTACAACGCCTGATGAAAATATAAAAAAGTAACCCTCGAGTTTATAAAGTGACGAGAGTCCAAAGCGGCAACGCTTTAATTGCAGCAATTAACGCGACGATTACGGCAGGGGGCACATTTATAACAATTAAGTTGTGAAGACCGGCGCGTTTGGTGGACCTGTCACTTGTCATAACAATCCTGTTGTACAATTCTGAGCGCAAATATACTTAATTTTTACGCTTATACAATTATTTCAATGAACTAGATAATGCCGTGTATATTTATTATTTTTTTCAACAATATTTTCTCTCCACTTGAAAGAAAAATTGGAATTTATCGAAGTTGATTGGCCTGAATCTAATTACCGAGTATTTTCATTATAATTTATTGGTACAACATATTTATAAACTTATTATAAATAATTTATCTGCAACTTGTTCCTACATTTTTCTACATTGTCCTGTTTAACAATTAAACAATATTTTTACGATTGCATTCGCGTATTAATTGTTTTTCGATGAAAAAAAAAACAAATGTACAGAGCACCCTTGAAAAGTTGCGTATCACTTTTCTTGCAAATGACGAATGCACGCGAATTACGAGCCAGCTGTCATACATAATGCAACTAAATAATTGTCGGTGTCGCCTTATTTTTTTTCTACGTCGATTCATGTCGCTGTATCCACGACACGGAGGACGTACAAACGCGATTCAATTATACGGGCTACAGACGTCAAGTATTCGTACAAAAAAAAAGACATTGAAGCTAGGACTCACACACAAAGACTGTATAGCGATTTATTGAAAACTATTTGTCGAGATGTTAATTCGCGATGCATCGAACTGCATTGTGCAATATTGAGGAGAGCCTCGATCTCAAATTCTCATTGAATTCAAGTCACTTCGTTTTATTGCAAACTCCAGTGAACTTCAATTAAAAGATCTTTCATCTTCTGATTCGAATGATTATTCATAAAAATTGAATGAAAGATTCGTATCGATTCAATCGAAAATTGGTTTTTGAATTAATCTCAATTATTCAAACACGGTTTTTTCTTTTTTCTCGAACTATTTGATTCCTTATTAATTTTATTACTACACACACTGTTCGCTGGAATTATGTAAATAACTGCTAGAATTTCGATATCGTAAAAAAAGGGAAAACTCCTAGCGCGTTACAATTTTAATATTTTTGTTAAAATTCAGTTCAGTGTTAAAATAATTTTTGATTACTCAGAATCAAAGGATGTGCTTTTCGTCTGCATAATCACAGGGAAAAATCCACCTATCGTTAGGTCGACGCGTCTTATAAGAATCGATAAGTGGCTGCAAAGGTAAAAATGCGACGACGTCCTACTGGATCAAGCGTTGAGCATGTAGCACTCTGCAAATTGCAATCGCAAAAGAAGCCCCAAAGGGTAACAAAATTCTTCAGAGAAACACTCCAACCCTTTGAAAACCCTTTTTCATTCGAGCACAAAATAAATGCTCACGTTTCTGTGTAAATAAAATGAACTTTATTGACATTCGGTAAAGAATAATCAAACTCTTTTACATTAGTTTATGGTAGAGTAGTGTAGAGTTTCGCAGCGTATTGCCGACGTTTCGCAAACGTTACAGTTTGCATCATCAGGGCTGAGAGCTCCGATACTGAAGCTCCCTGATCTCAGGTAGTCCTTATATACGCATGGTCATCGTTCCGGGTGACTGCACCAGCCAATCAGAGTTTTGATTGATCAGCTGGTCAATTAAAAAACCGAGAGGACGGTGTGCTAGATTGGGTGAACCTGGTAACCTCCCTGGTATATATAAGGACTACCTGAGACCAGGGAGCTTCAGTATCGGAGCTCTCAGCCCTGATGATGCAAACTGTAACGTTTGCGAAACGTCAGCAATACGGTGAGACTCTACACGGAATCCATCCGGAAGCCATAAACTATTGTAACGATAATGATCGTGAAAGCCTCAAAACTAGAATCAAACTGTTTTACATATTTGCAAAATATAATATTGAACGAGAAACTATTGTAACGATAATGGTCGTGAAAGCCTCAAAACAAGAATAAAACTCTTTTACATATTTGCAAAATATAATATTGAACGAGAAACTAAATTTTCCTGAGAATCAAACAAAGTCGTATAAACTTAGAGTTTTGTTACGATGTACAGTAGCGATAAACATGCAATCCTCTTATCAGTCGGATCTTGTGCATTGTGTCTCCTTGAGCGTTTACACTGGAGGATTCGAATGTTTATAAATACATGATGTCAATTTTATTATAGCTGAGGTAGATCTTAACTGTAAACGTGATCGTATTTTTTCTGTTTTACGAATCAATTTTTTCGCACGTTTCAATGTCAGACAAAAAAGAAAGAATATATTCAGAATTGAAGATAAGGCTTAAAGAGTTCGTTCGAAAATTAATCATATTTTAAAGCATAATTATCCAAAATGAACACTACTTTGTTGCTACTTTGTTGCTCAAGTCTTTGTCCCATTAAGACATGTTCAGGGATTTAATTGAATGAATAGTATTAATCACATTGACTGTCCAATTGAATAAAATATTCCGCTACCGAATGGAGTAAAAAAATTGAAGGATTTTTTGAATTAATCGAACAATAATTTCTCCGAAGATAAACACGTAACTCTCGATCGTTTTTATGCATCATAAAAGCGTAATGCAACAAAAGGCGATAAAGAATGTGTGATCGATCGTTTCTTCGTAGGCGATCGCGTGTGTTAAACGCAGCAAAAGTCTCGAATTCGAAAGTGGTCATCAAAATACGAGGGTCAAGAAATAAAAAGAGTCGTGAGAACACAATTAGAGATATAATTTTTGTTCGACACGCAAATTTTTGTTATCCAATAATTAAAAAAGTGTTAATATTTAAAAGCGTACGTTACCTAAACAAAATTGCTTTGTAACAATCGTCTCTTAGTAGAAGAAAAAACAAACAAATTATTTCTTTAGCACATCACGTTTTTTCACGAGAGTCTTTATTCTTATTACAATAAAAAATAATAGCGAAAAAAGCCCGAGTTTTTGAATGTATTTCGAAAAGCCTGCACTTTAAAATACCGCAAAAAACTTCCGGAATGCAATGTCCAACAAGATCGTACGAACTTTACGACGCCACGAGTACGAGTGACACATCGAATTGGAAAAAGCCACAAGAGAGCAAAGAGTCTCTAAGTGACGTTTGCGTATGTATAAACATGTCTGCATATGCGTGCACCGGCGGGTTCTCGGTCAGTTTCGTGGTCAAAGAACACAAATGATACAATGTTCGTCAGACTGGAAAATCGAAAGGTTATAATTATTGGCACGATTTGTATTCTTCTCCGACAACCCAAAATAACTTCCAGAATTTAAGTTCGTTGTTGAGTTGTTATAAAATCGCCAATAACTGAGCAGGAAAATGGCCAACAGTTGCCTTGCCAATTCTTCGTCATTCTGAGTGAGACACGAGAGGCAATGTCGAGACCAGTTTGACATTTGGTTTGTCACTTAAAAGTGGAGATATACATTTGGGCACGTCGCGACCAATGTCTGTATTATCATCAGAAATTCTAGTCCGAAAAGGCACAGGATTTTCACTTTAAACCATTAATATATTTTATTTTCCTGTATACTTAAAAGGGAGCTGGAATTTTTGGAAAAAAATATCGAAAGCTTCTGGAGAACAGAACTGATTGGTCTCAGGACCCTCAATGTACACAGAAATCTTCTTGAAATCTCGATTTCAAAGCGAAACATTAAAAATATGATTACAAAGATAATTATAAAAGCAGAATTATGAAGAGCATTATATTCCAAAAAAAAAAAAAAAAAAAAAATAGAAATGAAAATGTTTTTATTTTAACTTTAATTTCAAGAAAAAAGTATCCTCTCCATTTCCAACGAAACGTCTCGTATACATTAATACCAAAAACTTAAAAGAACGTGACTTTTGTGCTAAGCGTTAGAAGATACGCCTTGCTGACATAAAACTATGAATAAACGTAAAATGAATGTATTGTCTCCCCTCGTTTGTTGTACTAAGAACATATGTATATATTGTGTAGCGTGGTACCAATCGCTTTGCTCTCTCACTCTCGTATCGCGCCTCGAAAGGCACACCTGCCTACAGAGACCACATTATCTGTTTCCTCGATAGGGGCGAATCCCCTCTCTCTGTCTTTCGTTCCCTCGATCCCTCTCTCGCTCTTTTAGCTGCCCATGACGAGCAAATTCAATTACACGCCGATTACGTGTTTCGCATGTGTATATATATGTATATATACATTATCGAGATATCGTCTGAGGTCGAACATCTACCAAGTTCATACAAGGTTTTGATCATGGTTCAATTAAACACATTTTACGATGTCGACAGTTTTCAGGGCTGACAATGAGTTTAATCAGAAAATAAAATAATACCTTCTTCAACGATATTCGTGACTTTTAGTTAAGTCATTGACAACATTTGATTGGAAAATGATTTATTGAATAATTTAAATTCTAAGAAAAACCAACCGACTTTATCTACACCGAGAAACCGAGACTGAACAATGGACACTAATTAACAATGTAGTTTTTATTGCTCTTTAGACATTATTGTACTGCTGGTGTATTTCATAAAATGCTGTTGTTATTTGAAAGTATGTGCAGTTTCTCGAGATACAGAAAATTACGTGCAGAACATTAAAATCTGGAAGGCATTTTTCTTGTGTGGTCAAAATCTTCATTATCGTAGAACTATTTTTATTACGTTTGTTAATTTATTTCAACTCGATGTTAAAGAATAACAATTAATATGAAAAAATATATAAATATGTTCATGTTTTTATTAAAGTATGTTTTATTAAAAGAACGAAAAAAAAGACTGAAAATCGTTTGAATTTTCACAACAAATTGCGAGCATTCTCTACTGAAGGAATTTTTATCACAACGACAATTTCGCTGATGTAAGAAAAGCTAAAAAAAGCCGTAGGAATCTCAAGAGACTGCATTATTTAATCAGCTTTGTTAAAGTCTCCGAAAATTGTTACTCGAGATAAAGATTAAAAATAATAAAGATTAAAGAAGTTTCGAATAGCCAGAATAAGAAACCGAGACAGTTTAATCGTAAACACACGATATCCGGTGACTCGAGGAAGAAATGAGATATCATTTTCATCAATTGATCGATCGATAAATCAATTCTTGATAACGTGCTGCTTTAATCGCCACGATATCGAACAACAATTACGTACGACCGATGAGATTACATATTGGTATCTCGAGTGGACAGAAAAAAAAATTATAAGCTTGGCTTTTGCATAATATTACGTCTAAATATAGGGTGTCCCACTAAATAAATAGATTGCCATTACTTACATTATATTATCGCGCGCACTATGCAAACGGTTGGAGATAGAACAAAAATGCATAGAACCAATTTTGTAGAGCATACAATTTTCTATAAAAAAGTCCTTGACATAATTTTTCTATTCTCAGTAGTTTAGTTGTGAGAATGAATCGAAAATAGACTTCAAAAATGTTCGAATTTAGTAAAATCCTCAAACCAGGTTTTTCAAGCCGTGATTCTGATTAAACTATTGAAGATAGAAAATCGTCATTTAAGACTTTTTTGTAGAAAATTTGATGTTCTCGAAGAATGGTCCTTTACAATTTTGCACTATCTCTAATCGTTTTGGAAATACATACATTTTCCTTGGTCCTAAAAATTGATAACGTATCAGAAATAAATTAATTTAAGAAAATTCGAATTTGAGCGTAAATTCAGGGCTATGGTAATAATGATATCTGGTGCAACACCCTGTAGATATTATTCACTCTCATAACGTTATCGAACGGGCTGAAAGATTATATCTGCAGAAGTCCGACACTTCGAAACACGTATATACGCACATTTGGTAGAACTATCGTCGTAAATGTCTCGGTTTTAAATCGCAGACACAACTAGTATGACGTGAGATAAAAAAGCTCCATGTACACCAATAATTCCGAACAGTTGAATTGCGACGGGCATTTGATTTTGACATTCAAAAAAAAAAACAATTGCGAGCATGAACGGAACTGTCGAACAGATTGCGATTTATCACAGCAAAAATAATCCAAAAGGTAACTTAGACAAATATTACAAAATGATTCATTTGTTTTTGTATTATTTTTATCCTAAAAACCTTGGATTAAAAAAAAATACGTTTTTTCTTTTAATTTCGGTCTCAAAAATGACGATAATATATTGTTATGTTGAATAATTTAATAATTAATTATTCAGGAAATCATTTTCAGGATTTTTCAACGCCAAAAATGTAGAATGTTTGTTGCGAAGGAAATAAATGATCGAACACAAATTTCTCTGTAATTGACAGGAGACCAATTCAGTATCTGCGAATAAAATTTGTTTGCTCCGAAATTTTACGAATCCGAAAAAGTAGAATGGGAGCGACGACGTATGAATGGTCTTCGCAACAGATATTCATCGCAATTCTGATAATGCAGATTACAGACGTGCTCGGTCACATGTTCGTGAACCGAATCCACGTTATTTTCTGTATATGTAGAACAACGCGTAATTAATCTCTCGATTCTATGACGTTAATATTTCGGATTATTTTTATCATGTGTTGCTGTAATAATTTGCAGTGAATCACCCGCTATCAACAGCCTCGATACAATATTTGGTGAAAATTTATGCGAGAGTGGATGGCCTATGATAAAACATTTGAATGTATCCGGAAAAATGAACACAAAAAAAAATAAAAAGAGAGAAAAAATGTTGGGGCGAAGAAAGCAAAACGTGTTTCAGATTAATTTTTGTATTATTCAAATAAAGTTTGTGTATTATTTTATAAAATGTCTTTTTCGATATTTCTTTATTCCCTGAATCTTCTGGAATCCTAGATTTATACACATATAATTAGAAATATTTAGAAAGAAAAATTCGAAGATTTGCACACAAGCCCGTCAAATAATCGCCTGCTTTGCAAATAAATATTTCATAATCCGAACACCAGAGACTTCAAACATTCTCAATTTTGGGAATTCCCGAAAAGACTGTAGAAATGAATCGCGATTAGACAATCTCAGAATAATGTAATTGCTGATTAAGATAGTAGTCTCGCCAAATCATTTTTCTGTGGATTTTTTTTTTTTTTAATTTCGAGGACTCATTCAGGACACTATTATGTAATTACGTGCAAAATTTCAAAAGGATTCACCGTTCCATATTCGAGATATTGGAAATCAAAGATTGTACAGTTTTACGTGTGTTCTTATGGGGAGTGGTAGAAAATTTCACATTTTACGCGATAACTCCAAAAATTTTTTACAATTTTTTTTTTTTTTAATTGTCATTTACAGAGGTATATATGACGAAGTTTGTCAAAAAATTGCAAGCATTTTGACCGCTTAGTTTCGGAGATACAGCGACATAAAGTATATGTTACGTGTACTAGATAAAGAAACGTGGTTATTTGGAAAACTCTAAACTTTATATTAAACCTTTTTCCCAAAAGTTTATGTTTTTAGATTCCTGTGAGATGAAACAACTGCCATTATTAGTTTATTCCACAAGTTATATCGAATAGACCGATGCAAAAATAAATTTCCATTTTTTTCTTGCCGATTCACGCGCTATTGTTAGGCATTAATAAAACAAAATTTCTGTAAAAAACTGAGCTCAATCGCCCAATATTTAGAAGTGGCTATATCGACTTTTATGTATTTAATTTTTTTTTTTTTATCTTTAAATTGATATCATTCCGAGTAAGTATAATAACGGCATCAAATTACGATGTAAATCTCGTTCGACTACTGTTTCGCAGCGAAGGAGGTAATCGCTAATGAAAAAGAAGTCATAATACATATTGAATCACAAGAAATGATAAATAGAAAAATTGTCTAGCTTAAAAAAAAAAATTGACACCGGAAAAGTGTGTATGCAGGACCATTAAAAATAAAAAATAAATAAAAAGATAGGAATAAAAAAAGACAGTAGTGAACCTTAAATAGTATCAAATAAAAAATTGATAAAAAAAAAAAGAGAAAAGTCATTCAATTAGTAAGTCATTAACCCTTCGTCACACGCGCTAAAATTCCAAACGTCGCTACACTCGTCGCGGGGAATCGTCGCAATGTTTTTGAGCCTTACAGTGTTGCCATATCGTTTTTACGGGCATGCGCGCGCGGTTGGTGCTCACGTGCTCAGTAGGAGATATGGCAACGTCGAAAGTAAAATCATATGTACGACTCTCCGCGCACTAGCGGGGAAACGCCGCATTTCTTGCACTTAGTCATATTAAATATTATTTATAAAATATAAATTGAAAATTATCGTATAAATTTCTGTTTTATTGCGTTCTACCAATAATAATACAGGAATAGCTAAATTGTCACACGTTTAGCATTCACCAATTTTTGTTGATTAATGAAAAAGCAAAAAATGCGGTATTTCACTCATAGCGCGGCTGACGGAGGGTTAAATTGTTCTGATCAATATTAATTGACGGTAGGATAGTAGTTTGCATGCAACAATTACAAATCGAAAAGTAATAATGAAATTTTGAATGAACGTACATAAAATATAGGTAATGGAAAAAATGTATAACTTGGACAAAATTAACAAATATTATATTTATAATCGAATTCAGTTGTGGTGTAGAAACATTCCCCTTTTTTATTCAATGATAAATTAATTATGATAAAGTAATAATGACTTTTAAACATTTTTAGTTCTTGAAAACCAAAAGCACAAAGATACTAAAAATTGATACCAAAAAATCTAGAATGAAATTAAAATAGTTTTGAATATATATGAGGTATTCCACGTCAAACCGGCGGACTTTTTCCCTGACCCTCGCCGACTTGGGTAATTATTTTTTATATGATTATATGAAGTCTAAAAGACATCCTGAAATTTTTTCAGATTTTTCTGAACAGCCATTTTTGAAAAAAAAAAAAAAAATCCAAAAAAAGCCCCTTTTTAAAAATCTGAAAAAATTCCTAAAAATCGGTGATTATATGCCAAACATTTTAAGCTACCGCCCGTAGTGGAAGTATGATTTTTTCTGTGTTTTTATGAGCTATGAAAGTTGAAAAAATTCTCAAAAAATCAAGAACCACTCATTTCGGGCCAATAGTTGAATATTTTCGTACCCAAAAAATTTTTTGAGATATTTTAGACCAGTACAAGACAAAAAAAATTGAGCCAGGCAAAAAGTTGAGGTATTCATCTTTATTCATTCATATTTTATAAAAATCAATTCTTTTTGAGGATCCTATGGGATCGGTGTTCTAATTTTGATTTGATTGTTCGAAAATTGTGACGAAAATTAGTTTTAGGCACCAAAATATTCAACTATTGGGTCGGAGTAAGTGTTTTTCGATATTTTTGGAATTTTTTAACGTTATTAGCCGATTAACACACAGAAAAAATCGTACTTCCACTACGGGCGGTAGCTTAAAATGTTTGGCATATAATCACCGATTTTTAGGAATTTTTTCAGATTTTTAAAAAGGGGCTTTTTTTGGATTTTTTTTTTTTTCAAAAATGGCTGTTCAGAAAAATCTGAAAAAATTTCAGGGTGTCTTTTAGACTTCATATAATCATATAAAAAATAATTACCCAAGTCGGCGAGGGTCAGGGAAAAAGTCCGCCGGTTTGACGTGGAATACCTCATATATATATATAATAACTTTTCTATCATACAGCAGAATGAATTTAAAGTAGATAGAAAAAAATTCGAATGCTCAAGTCATTTGAAGTTTTCGAGTAATTATCGTTTTAATAAAGTGTGAGAAAAAGTTTCATAGCGCGATCGATGACATTTAATATTACGTTATTACTTTTAGGTAATTACTGAAAAATTGAATGATTTCTTCTCCATTTTTGTGTATTTGTTTTATTTTTGATGAATTATTATATCGCATTTTTTCGAATTCGCTGCTATTTTTACAGTGGGGAGTTTCTTTCTAGGCAATTTTTATTTTATATCACTCAAACACTATATAAGAAAAAAATGTTGATTCAATTGATGTTATTGTTCAAAGATATTTTGTTCATTCAACTGCAGTATTCTCGGTTAGAATAAATATACGGTATGATTTAAAACTAGTATAATTGTTTCATAGTTTGTAATATTTTAATCGTCATATTTTTTTTGAACCCCATAATGAGACATATTGTTGATCCAACAATTTTTTTCTCAGTGAAGTTCACTACAATTTTTGCAGTCGGGAGTATTTTCTTTTTTCCAAAACAATTTTTCGAGCTATTTAAAATTTTTTTTTTAATTTCAAACTATTTGAAGTTCACCATTGTTTTTTTAAAATCAGTGTTCTCATTTTATTTTTTTAATTTGTAGTATTTTTCTCAATTCTCATGACATTTCATGACATGACATTTCTCAGGTGTCAGTTTTTTTTGGGTTTGAAAATTTTTCTATTTTGTATTTCTCGGGATTGAATATGTATTACGACGTGACTTTTTTTTTCTTATCGTCGATGAGCTCCTTCGTTGCAAAACAGCAGTCGAACGAAATTACCATCGTAATGTGATGTCGTGACCATATTTGCACGGAATGAAATCAATTAAAAAATTTAAAAATTCAAAAGTACATAAAAGTTGACATAGGTACCTCTAAATATTGGGCGATTGAGCTCAGTTTTTTACAAAAAATTTGTTTTATTAATGTTTAACAATAGCGCGTGAATCGGGAAGAAAAAAATTAAAACTTTTTTTTTTGGCATCGGTCTAATATACAAGTTTTCGAACATTGACCGGAGAGTTAACTTTTGAACATGATTGTGGAGAGACTACTACCTTAATTATAGAAGCCTAATTATGAATTTATAAGGAAACAAACAAGTCACGTTAATGTCCTATATATTGTGACTGCGATGGAGAAAATTATGATTTAGACTATTTATTTCAAAACTCATTAACGAATTAAATCCTCCCTCCCTCTTTGTTAATCGAGAATCCACGAAGCTTTTTCATAAAAACAATGCTGTATACAGGTAGTTTCTCATTTCGCTAAATTACATCCCTGAATACGTTGTCGACCTTGCCAGTGAATTCAATCAATAGCAGTGTAAACGAGCTTTAAGTATAAATGCCCCCCTCGTATTATTAATCTGCATTACATCATACACTCGCTGAAAATAAGTCGTTAGGCTAAAAATAAATAGCGATCATTTGTCACGATGTGTCAACAGTAAAAATATTATTACGAACGTCATTTATATAAGATGAAAATAACTGGAAAAACTAATATTGTCCAGAAAAACAAGTGCATACAATTTTGTCTCTGTGTCCAAATGATTAGAAATCAAATTATCCGCAACAGTTAAAAATTGCGCGTAAATCTTCACGCTGACGAGTTCGCTTTGCGCGAGACTGAGTACTGAATTTGTTTTTAACGACTCAGCTGACAGACATATTCTAATTGGCAGCGCTAAATCTTACTTCACACCCAAATTCAAACCGCATTGCATCTCGATCTTTTTTAACCGATGCAATATTTAGTTTGGAATATTTTGTTTATTCCTATCTTAGTACAGCGAGAAACGTACGTTACGAGCATTCAAATATAAATAATAATGTGCAAAATTGCATCATGCCCAGTTTTATAAGTTTAAATGTCAACAGAGTCACGAATTAGGCTTTCAAAAAGACACACTTGCTTGAAAATGTGTGCAAATGTGTCACTTGCTCCGTGAATCTTTTAACGGGAGAAACCAGTTTAGGAGGCCGAAATTTTGGTGTTTTTCGTGAATTTTTTTTAACAGGGAAGGAATAATCAGAATTTGTTTAAACTTGGAGGATATTTTATTTATGTTTTGAGGTACACTTTGTAATTTTTTCAAGTCATTTCCGCCGGAAATAGTGGAGTTAGAAGCTGCTGTACATGGACGACTTTTTTTCAACTGGTGGGCATTCTAGCTCAAAAAGTTATTGACCAATCGTTCTGAAAATTTATGTGAATATTCTTTATTCAATTACAATCTATATGAACCCAACTCTGGGATGATAATATTATTAAAAATATTTTTTTTAATGCAAAAGAGGTGAAAAAACGTGGTATAAAAACATGACATTGTGTTCAAACACCCCAAAAACATGCAATTTTCAACTTTTTTGATTACAATTAGGTGCATATTCTTAGGAAATATGTTGTTAACAAAAAAGAAAAATTGTAATGATTACAGATAAAAATTGTGACTTCAGGAATGCCCACCAGCAAAAAACTCGGATGGCGATCGTCCATGGACAGCAGCTTCTAACTCCACTATTTCCGGCGGAAATGACTTGAAAAAATTACAAAGTGTACTTCAAAACATGAATAAAATATTCTCCAAGTTTAAACAAATTCTGATTATTCCTTCCCTGTTAAAAAAATTCATGAAAAACACCAAAATTTCGGCCTCCTAAACTGGTTTCTCCCGTTAATGTTACTGCAAATAAGAAAGCTAAAAAAAGTTACATGTTTTTTTTTTCGTCTGAAGAAAAACATTAATGTTTTGTCGAAATTATTAAGAAATTGAAGGCACAGAATGAATTATTGATTTGCGAAATTGGTTGGTTTTCGACTAATATCGTTTAAAAAACATTCGATCGATTGGCCTTTGAGACATTCGTAATTACTTACGTACGTGAGTAGCTCACGAAGTCCTTGAATGACAATTCTCTATTAACGAGCAAATAAAAAATTGAGAAAATTGATATACTTTGTAATAATTGAAACTTGATGGTAACAATCGCTGTTTATTTCCGTCTTGATCAATTGTTTTTTTTTCGGCATATTGGTGTGCAAAAATGTGGGACACTTTTTCTGGCCGGAAATAATTCGTCACGTATTTTATCCCACTCGAGTGTTAGGGGTCAAGTGAAAAACTTCTGAATCGATAGTTCCTAATGAGCTTATTGTTTCCATCGTTTATTTATTTGTGAATTCCGTGGGAACGATAGTTGGTTTCAGATCTTCGTTTAATCAGTTGAAATCGACTGGAGTAACGCTCCAGATGTCAGACCATCTGTCATCCTTTCACTTTTTTTTTGCTTGCGAAGATAAAGTACAAATCGTTATTTCCAGATGTCTTGACTTTCACTTGAATCTGATGTTCTGATGTTATTATAGTTTGTCCTTTAGAGGCACATTGCGATTCGGAGCATAAGGGTTTGAAATATTTTTGAAAAATGATTTTTCTTATTGTTTTAGATTATAAAATAATTACAAACAAATGCACACTGAGAAAAAAAAATTGTTGGCTGAAATAAATTTCGTTTCAACCGAAATATTTAGTTCGATATGGGCAACAAAATATTTTTGAGATAAGACAAAACAATTTGTGAATGCTGAAACAAGTTATTCGCCGAACCAACAAAACTTTGGCGTAGCCATACAAATTAATTTTAATGCAACAAAATATCAGTCAAATAAACTAATTCGTTTATTCATCCTAACGATTACCGTTTAGTTCATTTGGTAATTGAGGTTCAAACAAATATTTCATTGAAGCAACTGAAAGGTATGGGTAAGCAAATAAATGGTACCAGTTGTTTCGAACAAAATCATTTGGCTCCGGTGATTCAGTTGATTCATCTACGAGAAATTTTCATGATTTAGTTAAACAGACTAAATCATTTGCTATTAAACAAACAAAAATATTGGATCCACCATTTTTCATCCAACAAAGTCGGATTTAGTTCGATGAACAAATGTTTTTCTCAGTGCAGTGTATTGTAGAGTTATACATTTACTTTTTGTTTACCAAATTCGCGAGTCATGCCTTTTTATACATTCATCATGCATTTTTAAATCCAATTTAATAACAAGAGACTAATTTTGTATTTTTATTTCACGACTATTTATTTTTATTCTTATGATTATCGCATCCTCGAGAGTAAATAACGATTCAGTGCTTTTTTATGCACATAATCAATGAAGGTTGATTAATTTTTCCAATAGCAAATACTAATTGTAAACATATTTACAATTAAATTGTCATACAATGATTTGTAATTGAGTAATTTTTAAAATAAATAACAAAAAGCTAATATAAATATTGGCTGGAATAAATGATCTACTAAATGAGCTTAAATTTCCTATTCAAGTATAAACACAATCATGAAAAAGCTTACTAACTATTAACGACCATAACACACACGAAATACTTTTACAAAGTATTTACTACCTCTCTTAAGGGGGACTAGGCTTCGAAAAATCTCGAATTTTTTCATATTTTTTGTATTTTCTTACTACAATCTTTTCGAAACATTTTGCGTAAAGAAAACTGAAAAATTTAGAAAATTGAGCTCAGGAGAGCAATAAAACTCCAATACTCCACTACTGCCGTAGTACTGAGCGAGAACTTAAACGCGTTTTTCTCGAAACAGCATTTTGTACTAGTTTTGTCGCGATAACTCAAGAACGATTGAAGATATCGCCTTGATTTTTTTTTTTAAATGAAGACATCAACTTTCTCTACAAAATGAACCGACGTCTATGTAAAAAAATCGATTTATTATTATTGTTATTGCAACAAATGTCATCCATTTTTCAATGTTTTTCAAATTTTAGCCGGCATTTTTTAAACTTTTATATTTTTTCAAAAATTTTCGGTTCAGTCTGTGGAGGAACATCCCCTGAAGAGAATGGCATTTGGGCATTGCCGAAAACTTCAACCGGCCACTCGGAATCGTGGCAATGAGGGAGCAGTGCATGAGACGCGTGGTCTTCTTTATCCGCCCATATCCTCCTTAAATATTTATATTTTTGAAACCTCAACCACTGAATTAAATAGCCAAAACTCCAATAAAAACGGTGCAAAAAAGAAAATGTATGTATGTTGTTTCGGTTCTTCACAAATGCCATTTGAAATTTATCCCATTTTCGGCTTATTTTCGCTGCTTAGTCGCCTTAAATCCAACTATTTGACTTTCCAAATACTTTTTTATCTTTCTCTACGATCGTAAAACTGTTTTCTTTATACATCTTTGTATACGTAGGGCTTGGAATGTGCCTGTTGAACGAGCCTCGGTAAACATTGGAGTATTTTGGTGTGGTGTAAGATTTCCTAGTTCGGTCAGGTAGTCCTTTTAACGTGTTTCTCAGTAGGGGTCATATATCTTTTCTTTGGTAAGCAAGGCAGAAGCTTCTAACGCCCTTGTCTTTCAATACCAGCGCATTGATTAACAACTCAAACATCAATTATGAGGGTTAGGTCGTTTCGGGGGTCTTAGAAATGCCACCAAAATTTTCCGTTTTAAATTCCAATAGCTTTTTCGAAAACTATTACTCTCCAAACGCTTCGAAACGTTTTTACCACCTTACACATTTTATTATATTTTTCTTTGCGATCACAAAAGTGCGAATGACGTTTGATCGTAGATCGATTTACATGCAACTGGAATACACGACGTATCTAATTTCCTGTGGTCAAACATAGAAAAAGAGCTTTAAGGACACGTTCAAAAATTGTCAAAAAAATTTTTTAATAAATAAAAATCTTTTTATCGTATCTAAATCGGTGTTGAGTGATGTAAAGATATTTGGGCACTTTGAAATCATGTCCAGAAATTATATTATCAGAAAAATACTTTAAAATAATCAAAAAGACATTAAATAGATTTAATATCACGTTAAATACAGAAAAAAGGTACGAAAACAAAAATAGAATTGAAGAGACAGTACATCGACATTGAGGGACCGTTTGGCGAATGTACATTGCTCAATTTCTCGTTTTTTTTTTTTTTTACGCTGACTCGTCATTCTCACTGATCCCTGACTGTCTTTCATTTGCGAAGCACGTTTCGCAATGCATCAACATCCCGATCTTTGTACGAGCCGACCACATAAATGTCTATTGCTTTACCGAACGAATGGTAATCCTGCTTACAGTGAAAGTAGTCGTCTTTGGTTGTTGGTTCAAAGAACGAGCAAAAAAAAAACAACACTCAGGTCATCGTTCCAATTTTTTCCTTTGAACTCTAACGGCCGCATCAATTTGAGTTTGATTTTGTGATTGTATCGAAATTTCAACGTCGCTCATTCAGACGAATAAACTAGTCGGTATTTTGACACATTTTTATAAATTAACATACAATAAAATTTCGTCTTATTAAACAAATCAACATTTTATTGTAATTTTATGAAAATATTAACCTCAATTTTCATAATAATCTTAAGAATTTCATGGAACAATTGGCGCAGCGATTGGCGAGTTTTTGACGGTGTTAATCAATTGAAAACTCAATAAAAATATAGAAGAATGCATCGACATGGGTTTTGCACGGTTTCCCTAGGCCCTCGTGCAAATGCCGTGCACTTCCCAAAGATCCGGAAGTTCCGGTTCGTAAAAATTGCAATAAAACGCAGCAACATTCAAACACGAATAAACAAATGTATAATTAAATAATAAATTCGAATGAAATATAATAATATTGCAATGTAAAATTCAACAATGAATAAATAATAAATAAAACGAAACTTTTCAATATCAATTTTAAGATTTTCATATTGTTTTTTTCTTTTCTACAATTTTTACAGTCATTTTTCAAGTCAAAAATTCTCCCAGTGTCTTTGATTCCGGATGTAGGAATTTGTCGTTTTTGTGATTAAACATTGATAGATTTACAGGCGTTGTAGCCTTGCAATAACAAACTAGAAAAAAGTTTACTCGAAGTGACGAAGCGTAACAAGTTCGTACTTTTACATAGAATTAACGTAAATTTATTGGGTAAAACTTATGCAATAAAATATAGAAAATATAAGGTCAGTCTTTGCACTCAATCGATTTGTACAAACACTAACGACCTTTTATTATCAAGGCTACGAATATACACGCGTTTTGTATCTTCGTCCGATAGTTATCGCCTCCTTTAGAAATTATGCAAATCTCCCCACTGCAAGTTCGTTACAAGTATCGATTTTTTAGCGTAAGTAAATGTTGAAGGGAGGCGCGACGCATGCAAAGTCGATACCGAACACACGCGTTTTTGCAACGTAAAAAAACGCTTCAAAATGATTAATTATTACGCTCATTATTATTTTGTATGTTCAAAAATGTTCGCAGTAATTTTGACAGTTTTCAGAATATCAAAAAACGATGATGTTGAAGTTTGCAACGTTCGCATGCAACGGTTTTTTGATGAATTTTATTTTCCAAAGTTATAGAGTTCCCAGATTTTTTATTCCTCAAATACGTTTGAGGTACTTGATAAAGGATATAAAAAAAGTTTAAACAAAATCTATCGTCCGGAACCCACCCCCAACGGGGGGTTAATTTTTTGATATTTTCGATTTTCTACGGTTATAGGATTCCCAGATTTTTTATTCCTGAAATACGTTCGAGGTACTTCATAAAGGTTGTAAAAAAAGTTTAAACAAAATCTACCGTCCGGAACCCACCCCCAACAGGGGGTTAATTTTTTGATATTTTCTATTTTCTACGGTTATAGGATTCCCAGATTTTTTATTCCTGAAATACGTTTGAGGTACTAGATAAAGGATATCAAAAAAGTTTAAATAAAATCTACCGTCCGGAACCCACCCCCAACAGGGGGTTAATTTTTTGATATTTTCTATTTTCTACGGTTATAGGATTCCCAGATTTTTTATTCCCGAAATACGTTCGAGGTACGTGATAAAGGTTATGAAAAAAGTTTAAACAAAATCTATCGTCCGGAACCCACCCCCAACAGGGGGTTAATTATTTGATATTTTCTATTTTCTACGGTTATAGGATTCCCAGATTTTTTATTCCCGAAATACGTTCGAGGTACGTGATAAAGGTTATAAAAAAAGTTTAAACAAAATCTATCGTCCGGAACACACCCCCAACAGGGGGTTAATTTTTTGATATTTTCTATTTTCTACGGTTATAGGATTCCCAGATTTTTTATTCCCGAAATACGTTCGAGGTACTTCATAAAGGTTGTAAAAAAAGTTTAAACAAAATCTACCGTCCGGAACCCACCCCCAACAGGGGGTTAATTTTTTGATATTTTCTATTTTCTACGGTTATAGGATTCCCAGATTTTTTATTCCTGAAATACGTTTGAGGTACTAGATAAAGGATATCAAAAAAGTTTAAATAAAATCTACCGTCCGGAACCCACCCCCAACAGGGGGTTAATTTTTTGATATTTTCTATTTTCTACGGTTATAGGATTCCCAGATTTTTTATTCCCGAAATACGTTCGAGATACGTGATAAAGGTTATAAAAAAAGTTTAAACAAAATCTATCGTCCGGAACCCACCCCCAACAGGGGGTTAATTTTTTGATATTTTCTATTTTCTACGGTTATAGGATTCCCAGATTTTTTATTCCCGAAATACGTTCGAGGTACGTGATAAAGATTATAAAAAAAGTTCAAACAAAATCTATCGTCCGGAACACACCCCCAACAGGGGGTTAATTTTTTGATATTTTCTATTTTCTACGGTTATAGGATTCGCAGATTTTTTATTCCCGAAATACGTTCGAGGTACGTGATAAAGGTTATAAAAAAGTTTAAACAAAATCTATCGTCCGGAACCCACCCCCAACAGGGGGTTACTTTTTTGATATTTTCTATTTTCTACGATTATAGGATTCCCAGATTTTTTATTCCTGAAATACGTTCGAGGTACTTCATAAAGGTTGTAAAAAAAGTTTAAACAAAATCTACCGTCCGGAACCCACCCCCAACAGGGGGTTAATTTTTTGATATTTTCTATTTTCTACGGTTATAGGATTCCCAGATTTTTTATTCCCGAAATACGTTCGAGGTACTTGACAAAGGTTATAAAAAAAGTTTAAACAAAATCTATCGTCCGGAACCCACCCCCAACAGGGGGTTACTTTTTTGATATTTTCTATTTTCTACGGTTATAGGATTCCCAGTTTTTTTATTCCTGAAATACGTTCCAGGTACTTCATAAAGGTTATAAAAAAAGTTTAAACAAAATCTACCCTCCGGAACCCACCCCCAACAGGGGGTTAATTTTTTGATATTTTCTATTTTCTACGGTTATAGGATTCCCAGATTTTTTATTCCTGAAATACGTTTGAGGTACTAGATAAAGGATATCAAAAAAGTTTAAACAAAATCTACCGTCCGGAACCCACTCCCAATAGGGGGTACATTTTTTAATATTTTCTATTTTCTACGGTTATAGGATTCCCAGATTTTTTATTCCTGAAATACGTTCAAGGTACTTCATAAAGGTTGTAAAAAAAGTATAAACAAAATCTACCGTCCGGAACCCACCCCCAACAGGGGGTTCATTTTTTGATATTTTCTATTTTCTACGGTTATAGGATTCCCAGATTTTTTATTCCCAAAATACGTTCGAGGTACGTGCTAAAGGTTATAAAAAAAGTTTAAACAAAATCTATCGTCCGGAACCCACCCCCAACAGGGGGTTACTTTTTTTATATTTTCTATTTTCTACGGTTATAGGATTCCCAGATTTTTTTTCCTGAAATACGTTCGAGGTACTTCATAAAGGTTATAAAAAAAGTTTAAACAAAATCTACCGTCCGGAACCCACCCCCAACAGGGGGTTAATTATTTGATATTTTCTATTTTCTACGGTTATAGGATTCCCAGATTTTTTATTCCTGAAATACGTTTGAGGTACTAGATAAAAGATATCAAAAAAGTTTAAATAAAATCTACCGTCCGGAACCCACCCTAAACAGGGGGTTAATTTTTTGATATTTTCTATTTTCTACGGTTATAGGATTCCCAGATTTTTTATTCCTGAAATACGTTTGAGGTACTTGATAAAGGATATAAAAAAAGTTTAAACAAAATCTACCGTCCGGAACCCACCCCCAACAGGGGGTTAATTTTTTGATATTTTCTATTTTCTACGGTTATAGGATTCCCAGATTTTTTATTCCTGAAATACGTTCGAGGTACTTCATAAAGGTTGTAAAAAAAGTTTAAACAAAATCTACCGTCCGGAACCCACCCCCAACAGGGGGTCAATTTTTTGATATGTTCTATTTTCTACGGTTATAGGATTCCCAGATTTTTTATTCCTGAAATACATTTGAGGTACTTGATGAAGAATATGAAAAAAGTTTAAACAAAATCTACCGTCCGGAACTCACCCCCAACAGGGGGTAAATTTTTTGATATTTTCTATTTTCCACGGATATAGGATTCCCAGATTTTTTATTCCTGAAATACGTTTGAGGTACTTGAAAAGGGAAATAAAAAAAGTCTAAACAAAATCTACCGTCCGGAACCCACCCCCAAAAGGGGGTTAATTTTTTGATATGTTCTATTTTCTACGGTTTTAGGATTCCCAGATTTTTTATTCCTGAAATACATTTGAGGTACTTGATGAAGAATATAAAAAAAGTTTAAACAAAATCTACCGTCCGGAACCCACCCCCAACAGGGGGTTAATTTTTTGATATTTTCTATTTTCTACGGTTATAGGATTCCCAGATTTTTTATTCCTGAAATACGTTTGAAGTACTAGATAAAAGATATCAAAAAAGTTTAAATAAAATCTACCGTCCGGAACCCACCCTCAACAGGGGGTTAATTTTTTGATATTTTCTATTTTCTACGGTTATAGGATTCCCAGATTTTTTATTCCTGAAATACGTTTGAGGTACTTGATAAAGGATATAAAAAAAGTTTAAACAAAATCTACCGTCCGGAACCCACCCCCAACAGGGGGTTAATTTTTTGATATTTTCTATTTTCTACGGTTATAGGATTCCCAGATTTTTTATTCCTGAAATACGTTCGAGGTACTTCATAAAGGTTGTAAAAAAAGTTTAAACAAAATCTACCGTCCGGAACCCACCCCCAACAGGGGGTCAATTTTTTGATATGTTCTATTTTCTACGGTTATAGGATTCCCAGATTTTTTATTCCTGAAATACATTTGAGGTACTTGATGAAGAATATGAAAAAAGTTTAAACAAAATCTACCGTCCGGAACTCACCCCCAACAGGGGGTAAATTTTTTGATATTTTCTATTTTCCACGGATATAGGATTCCCAGATTTTTTATTCCTGAAATACGTTTGAGGTACTTGAAAAGGGAAATAAAAAAAGTCTAAACAAAATCTACCGTCCGGAACCCACCCCCAAAAGGGGGTTAATTTTTTGATATGTTCTATTTTCTACGGTTTTAGGATTCCCAGATTTTTTATTCCTGAAATACATTTGAGGTACTTGATGAAGAATATGAAAAAAGTTTAAACAAAATCTACCGTCCGGAACTCACCTCCAACAGGGGGTAAATTTTTTGATATTTTCTATTTTCCACGGATATAGGATTCGCAGATTTTTTATTCCTGAAATACATTTGAGGTACTTGAAAAGGGATATAAAAAAAGTTTAAACAAAATCTACCGTCCGGAACCCACCCCCAACAGGGGGTTAATTATTTGATATTTTCTATTTTCTACGGTTATAGGATTCCCAGATTTTTTATTCCTGAAATACGTTTGAGGTACTTGATGAAGAATATGAAAAAAGTTTAAACAAAATCTACCGTCCGGAACCCACTCCCAATAGGGGGTAAATTTTCTGATATTTTCTATTTTCCACGGCTATAGGATTCCCAGATTTTTTATTCCTGAAATACGTTTGAGGTACTTGATAAAGGATATCAAAAAAGTTTAAACAAAATCTACCGTCCGGAACCCACTCCCAATAGGGGGTAAATTTTTTGATATTTTCTATTTTCCACCGCTATAGGATTCCCAGATTTTTTATTCCTGAAATACGTTTGAGGTACTTGAAAAGGGATATAAAAAAAGTTTAAACAAAATCTACCGTCCTGAACCCACCCCCAACAGGGGGTTAATTTTTTGATATTTTCTATTTTCTACGGTTATAGGATTCCCAGATTTTTTATTCCTGAAATACGTTTGAGGTATTTGATAAAGGATACAAAAAAAGTTTAAACAAAATCTATCGTCCGGAACCCACCCGCAACAGGGGGTTTATTTTTTGATATTTTCTATTTTCTACGGTTATAGGATTCCCAGATTTTTTATTCCTGAGATACGTTTAAGGTATTTGATAAAGGATATAAAAAAAGTTTAAACAAAATCTACCGTCCGGAACCCACCTCCAACAGGGGATAAATTTTTGGATATTTTTTATTTGCCACGGTTATAGGATTCCCAGATTTTTTATTCCTGAAATACGTTCGAGGTACGTGATAAAGGTTATAAAAAAGTTTAAACAAAATCTATCGTCCGGAACCCACCCCCAACAGGGGGTTAATTGTTTGATATTTTCTATTTTCTACGGTTATAGGATTCCCAGATTTTTCATTTCTGAAATACGTTTAAGGTACTTGATAAAGGATATAAAAAAAGTTTAAACAAAATCTAGTGTCCGGAACCCACCCCCAACAGGGGGTTAATTTTTTGATATGTTCTATTTTCAACGATTATAGGATTCCCAGATTTTTTATTTCTGAAATACGTTCGAGGTACTTCATAAAGGTTGTAAAAAAAGTTTAAACAAAATCTACCGTCCGGAACCCACCCCCAACAGGGGGTTAATTTTTTGATATTTTCTATTTTCTACGGTTATAGGATTCCCAGATTTTTTATTTCTGAAATACGTTCGAGGTACTTCATAAAGGTTGTAAAAAAAGTTTAAACAAAATCTACCGTCCGGAACCCACCCCCAAAAGGGGGTTAATTTTTTGACATTTTCTATTTTCTACGGTTATAGCATTCCCAGATTTTTTATTCCTGAAATACGTTTGAGGTACTTGATAAAGGTTGTAAAAAAAGTTTAAACAAAATCTACCGTCCGGAAACCCACCCCCAACAAGGGGTTAATTTTTTCATATTTTCTATTTTCCACGGTTATAGGATTCCCAGATTTTTTGTTCCTGAAATGCGTTTGAGATACTTGATAAAGAATATAAAAAAAGTTTAAACAAAATCTACCGTCCGGATCCCACCCCCAACAGGGGGTTAATTTTTTAATATGTTCTATTTTCTACGGTTATAGGATTCCCAGATTTTTTATTCCTGAAATACATTTGAGGTACTTGATGAAGAATATGAAAAAAGTTTAAACAAAATCTACCGTCCGGAACCCACTCCCAATAGGGGGTAAATTTTTTGATATTTTGTATTTTCCACGGCTATAGGATTCCCAGATTTTTTATTCCTGAAATACGTTTGAGATACTTGATAAATGATATCAAAAAAGTTTAAACAAAATCTACCGTCCGGAACCCACCCCCAATAGGGGGTACATTTTTTGATATTTTCTATTTTCTACGGTTATAGGATTCCCAGATTTTTTATTCCTGAAATACGTTCAAGGTACTTCATAAAGGTTGTAAAAAAAGTATAAACAAAATCTACCGTCCGGAACCCACCCCCAACAGGGGGTTAATTTTTTGATCTTTTCTATTTTCTACGGTTATAGGATTCCCAGATTTTTTATTTCTGAAATACGTTCGAGGTACTTCATAAAGGTTGTAAAAAAAGTTTAAACAAAATCTACCGTCCGGAACCCACCCCCAAAAGGGGGTTAATTTTTTGATGATTTCTATTTTCTACGGTTATAGGATTCCCAGATTTTTTATTCCTGAAATACGTTTGAGGTACTTGATAAAGGTTATAAAAAAGTTTAAAGAAAATCTACCGTCCGGAAACCCACCCCCAACAGGGGGTTAATTTTTTCATATTTTCTATTTTCCACGGTTATAGGATTCCCAGATTTTTTATTCCTGAAATGTGTTTGAGGTACTTGATAAAGAATATAAAAAAAGTTTAAACAAAATCTACCGTCCGGAACCCACCCCCAACAGGGGGTTAATTTTTTAATATGTTCTATTTTCTACGGTTATAGGATTCCCAGATTTTTTATTCCTGAAATACGTTTGAGGTACTTGATAAAGGATATAAAAAAAGTTTAAACAAAATCTACCATCCGGAACACACCCCCCACAGGGGGTTAATTTTTCATATTTTCTATTTTCCACGGTTATAGGATTCCCAGATTTTTTATTCCTGAAATACGTTTGAGGTAATTGATAAAGGATATCAAAAAAGTTTAAACAAAATCTACCGTCCGGAACCCACCCTCAACAGGGGGTTAATTTTTTGATATTTTCTATTTTCTACGGTTATAGGATTCCCAGATTTTTTATTCCTGAAATACGTTTGAGGTACTTGATAAAAGATATAAAAAAAGTTTAAACAAAATCTAGCGTCCGGAACCTACCCCCAACAGGGGGTTAATTTTTTGATATGTTCTATTTTCTACGGTTATAGGATTCCCAGATTTTTTATTCCTGAAATACGTTCGACGTACTTGATAAAGGTTATAAAAAAAGTTTAAACAAAATGTATCGTCCGGAATCCACCCCCAACGGGGGTTAATTTTTTGATATTTTCTATTTTCTACGGTTATAGGATTCCCAGATATTTTATTCCTGATATACGTTCGAGGTACTTCATAAATATTGTAAAAAAAGTTTAAACAAAATCTACCGTCCGAAACCCACTCCCAATAGGGGGTAAATTTTCTGATATTTTCTATTTTCCACGGCTATAGGATTCCCAGATTTTTTATTCCTGAAATACGTTTGAGGTACTTGATAAAGGATATAAAAAAAGTTTAAACAAAATCTATCGTCCAGAACCCACCCCCAGCAGGGGGTAAATTTTTTTATAATTTCTATTTTTCACGGTTATAGGTTTCCTAGATATTTATTCCTGAATTACATTTGAGATACTTGATGAAGAATAGAATAAACGTTTAAATAAAATCTACCGTCCGGAACCCACCCTCAACAGGGGGTAAATTGTTGGATATTTTCTATTTTCCACGGTTATAGGATTTCCTGATTTTTTATTCTTGAAATACGTTTGAGGTACTTGATAAAGGATATAAAAAAAGTTTAAACAAAATCTACCATCCGGAACCCACCCCTAGTAGAAGGTAAATTTTTTATATTTTCTATTTTCCACAGTTATAGAGTTCCCGGATTTTTAATTTCTGAAATACGTTTGAGGTACTTGATAAAGGATATAAAAAAAACTTTTTTTATATACAGTTTCCGGATTTTTCATTTTTGAAATACGTTTGAGGTACTTCATAAAGGATAGAAAAAAACGTTTTTTATATCCTTTCTCAAGTACCTCAAACGTATTTTAGGAATAAAAATTTTGGGAACTGTATAACTGTGGAAAATCGAAAATATAAAAAATTTACCCTGTGCTAGGGGTGGGTTCCGAAAGGTAACTTTTTTTATATCTTTTGTCAAGTACCTCAAACGTATTTCTGGAATAAAAAATCTGAGACTTCATTAACGGTGGAAATCAAAAAAATCGAAAAATTTACCCACTGTTAGGAGTGGGTACCGGAAGGTAGATTTTGTTTAAATTTGTTTATATCCTTTACCAAGTACCTCAAACGTATTTCAGGAATAAAAATCTGGGATCTATATAACTGTGGAAAATAGAAAATATCAAAAAATCTACCCCCTGTTAGGGGTAGGTTCCGGATGATAGATCTTGTTTAAACTTTTTTTATATCCTTTATCGAGTACCTCAAACATATTTCAGGAATAAAAAATGTGGGAACTGTATAACTGTGGAAAATTGAAAAACTTACCACCCGTTAGGGGTGGGTTCCGGACGATAGATTTTGTTTAAACTTTTTTTGTAACCTTTATCAAGTACCTCAAACGTATTTCAGGAATAAAAAATCTGGGAATCCTATAACCGTAGAAAATAGAAATCATCAAAAAATTAACCCCCTTTTGGGGGTGGGTTCCGGACGGTAGATTTTGTTTAAACTTTTTTTACAACCTTTATGAAGTACCTCGAACGTATTTCAGAAATAAAAAATCTGGGAATCCTATAACCGTAGAAAATAGAAAATATCAAAAAATTAACCCCCTGTTGGGGGTGGGTTCCGGACGGTAGATTTTGTTTATACTTTTTTTACAACCTTTATGAAGTACCTTGAACGTATTTCAGGAATAAAAAATCTGGGAATCCTATAACCGTAGAAAATAGAAAATATCAAAAAATGTACCCCCTATTGGGAGTGGGTTCCGGACGGTAGATTTTGTTTAAACTTTTTTGATATCCTTTATCAAGTATCTCAAACGTATTTCAGGAATAAAAAATCTGGGAATCCTATAGCCGTGGAAAATACAAAATATCAAAAAATTTACCCCCTATTGGGAGTGGGGTCCGGACGGTAGATTTTGTTTAAACTTTTTTCATATTCTTCATCAAGTACCTCAAATGTATTTCAGGAATAAAAAATCTGGGAATCCTATAACCGTAGAAAATAGAACATATTAAAAAATTAACCCCCTGTTGGGGGTGGGTTCCGGACGGTAGATTTTGTTTAAACTTTTTTTATATTCTTCATCAAGCATCTCAAATGCATTTCAGGAACAAAAAATCTGGGAATCCTATAACCGTGGAAAATAGAAAATATGAAAAAATTAACCCCTTGTTGGGGGTGGGTTTCCGGACGGTAGATTTTGTTTAAACTTTTTTTACAACCTTTATCAAGTACCTCAAACGTATTTCAGGAATAAAAAATCTGGGAATCCTATAACCGTAGAAAATAGAAAATATCAAAAAATTAACCCCCTTTTGGGGGTGGGTTCCGGACGGTAGATTTTGTTTAAACTTTTTTTACAACCTTTATGAAGTACCTCGAACGTATTTCAGAAATAAAAAATCTGGGAATCCTATAACCGTAGAAAATAGAAAATATCAAAAAATTAACCCCCTGTTGGGGGTGGGTTCCGGACGGTAGATTTTGTTTAAACTTTTTTTACAACCTTTATGAAGTACCTCGAACGTATTTCAGGAATAAAAAATCTGGGAATCCTATAACCGTAGAAAATCGAAAATATCAAAAAATTAACCCCCCGTTGGGGGCGGGTTCCGGACGATAGATGTTGTTTAAACTTTTTTTATATCCTTTATCAAGTACCTTAAACGTATTTCAGGAATGAAAAATCTGGGAATCCTATAACCGTAGAAAATAGAAAATATCAAACAATTAACCCCCTGTTGGGGGTGGGTTCCGGACGATAGATTTTGTTTAAACTTTTTTATAACCTTTATCACGTACCTCGAACGTATTTCAGGAATAAAAAATCTGAGAATCCTATAACCGTGGAAAATAAAAAATATCCAAAAATTTATCCCCTGTTGGAGGTGGGTTCCGGACGGTAGATTTTGTTTAACCTTTTTTTATATCCTTTATCAAATACCTTAAACGTATCTCAGGAATAAAAAATCTGGGAATCCTATAGCCGTGGAAAATAGAAAATATCAGAAAATTTACCCCCTATTGGGAGTGGGTTCCGGACGGTAGATTTTGTTTAAACTTTTTTCATATTCTTCATCAAGTACCTCAAACGTATTTCAGGAATAAAAAATCTGGGAATCCTATAACCGTAGAAAATAGAAAATATCAAATAATTAACCCCCTGTTGGGGGTGGGTTCCGGACGGTAGATTTTGTTTAAACTTTTTTTATATCCCTTTTCAAGTACCTCAAACGTATTTCAGGAATAAAAAATCTGGGAATCCTATAACCGTAGAAAATAGAAATCATCAAAAAATTAACCCCCTTTTGGGGGTGGGTTCCGGACGGTAGATTTTGTTTAAACTTTTTTTACAACCTTTATGAAGTACCTCGAACGTATTTCAGAAATAAAAAATCTGGGAATCCTATAACCGTAGAAAATAGAAAATATCAAAAAATTAACCCCCTGTTGGGGGTGGGTTCCGGACGGTAGATTTTGTTTATACTTTTTTTACAACCTTTATGAAGTACCTTGAACGTATTTCAGGAATAAAAAATCTGGGAATCCTATAACCGTAGAAAATAGAAAATATCAAAAAATGTACCCCCTATTGGGAGTGGGTTCCGGACGGTAGATTTTGTTTAAACTTTTTTGATATCCTTTATCAAGTATCTCAAACGTATTTCAGGAATAAAAAATCTGGGAATCCTATAGCCGTGGAAAATACAAAATATCAAAAAATTTACCCCCTATTGGGAGTGGGGTCCGGACGGTAGATTTTGTTTAAACTTTTTTCATATTCTTCATCAAGTACCTCAAATGTATTTCAGGAATAAAAAATCTGGGAATCCTATAACCGTAGAAAATAGAACATATTAAAAAATTAACCCCCTGTTGGGGGTGGGTTCCGGACGGTAGATTTTGTTTAAACTTTTTTTATATTCTTCATCAAGCATCTCAAATGCATTTCAGGAACAAAAAATCTGGGAATCCTATAACCGTGGAAAATAGAAAATATGAAAAAATTAACCCCTTGTTGGGGGTGGGTTTCCGGACGGTAGATTTTGTTTAAACTTTTTTTACAACCTTTATCAAGTACCTCAAACGTATTTCAGGAATAAAAAATCTGGGAATCCTATAACCGTAGAAAATAGAAAATATCAAAAAATTAACCCCCTTTTGGGGGTGGGTTCCGGACGGTAGATTTTGTTTAAACTTTTTTTACAACCTTTATGAAGTACCTCGAACGTATTTCAGAAATAAAAAATCTGGGAATCCTATAACCGTAGAAAATAGAAAATATCAAAAAATTAACCCCCTGTTGGGGGTGGGTTCCGGACGGTAGATTTTGTTTAAACTTTTTTTACAACCTTTATGAAGTACCTCGAACGTATTTCAGGAATAAAAAATCTGGGAATCCTATAACCGTAGAAAATCGAAAATATCAAAAAATTAACCCCCCGTTGGGGGCGGGTTCCGGACGATAGATGTTGTTTAAACTTTTTTTATATCCTTTATCAAGTACCTTAAACGTATTTCAGGAATGAAAAATCTGGGAATCCTATAACCGTAGAAAATAGAAAATATCAAACAATTAACCCCCTGTTGGGGGTGGGTTCCGGACGATAGATTTTGTTTAAACTTTTTTATAACCTTTATCACGTACCTCGAACGTAACCGTGGAAAATAAAAAATATCCAAAAATTTATCCCCTGTTGGAGGTGGGTTCCGGACGGTAGATTTTGTTTAACCTTTTTTTATATCCTTTATCAAATACCTTAAACGTATCTCAGGAATAAAAAATCTGGGAATCCTATAGCCGTGGAAAATAGAAAATATCAGAAAATTTACCCCCTATTGGGAGTGGGTTCCGGACGGTAGATTTTGTTTAAACTTTTTTCATATTCTTCATCAAGTACCTCAAACGTATTTCAGGAATAAAAAATCTGGGAATCCTATAACCGTAGAAAATAGAAAATATCAAATAATTAACCCCCTGTTGGGGGTGGGTTCCGGACGGTAGATTTTGTTTAAACTTTTTTTATATCCCTTTTCAAGTACCTCAAACGTATTTCAGGAATAAAAAATCTGGGAATCCTATATCCGTGGAAAATAGAAAATATCAAAAAATTTACCCCCTGTTGGAGGTGAGTTCCGGACGGTAGATTTTGTTTAAACTTTTTTCATATTCTTCATCAAGTACCTCAAATGTATTTCAGGAATAAAAAATCTGGGAATCCTATAACCGTAGAAAATAGAACATATCAAAAAATTGACCCCCTGTTGGGGGTGGGTTCCGGACGGTAGATTTTGTTTAAACTTTTTTTACAACCTTTATGAATTACCTCGAACGTATTTCAGGAATAAAAAATCTGGGAATCCTATAACCGTAGAAAATAGAAAATATCAAAAAATTAATCCCCTGTTGGGGGTGGGTTCCGGACGGTAGATTTTATTTAAACTTTTTTTATATCCTTTATCAAGTACCTCAAACGTATTTCAGGAATAAAAAATGTGGGAATCCTATAACCGTAGAAAATAGAAAATATCAAAAAATTAACCCCCTGTTGGGGGTGGGTTCCGGACGATAGATTTTGTTTAAACATTTTTTATATCCCTTTTCAAGTACCTCAAACGTATTTCAGGAATAAAAAATCTGGGAATCCTATATCCGTGGAAAATAGAAAATATCAAAAATTAACCCCCTTTTGGGGGTGGGTTCCGGACGGTAGATTTTGTTTAGACTTTTTTTATTTCCCTTTTCAAGTACCTCAAACGTATTTCAGGAATAAAAAATCTGGGAATCCTATATCCGTGGAAAATAGAAAATATCAAAAAATTTACCCCCTGTTGGGGGTGAGTTCCGGACGGTAGATTTTGTTTAAACTTTTTTCACATTCTTCATCAAGTACCTCAAATGTATTTCAGGAATAAAAAATCTGGGAATCCTATAACCGTAGAAAATAGAACATATCAAAAAATTAACCCCCTGTTGGGGGTGGGTTCCGGACGGTAGATTTTGTTTAAACTTTTTTTACAACCTTTATGAAGTACCTCGAACGTATTTCAGGAATAAAAAATCTGGGAATCCTATAACCGTAGAAAATAGAAAATATCAAAAATTAACCCCCTGTTGGGGGTGGGTTCCGGACGGTAGATTTTGTTTAAACTTTTTTTATATCCTTTATCAAGTACCTCAAACGTATTTCAGGAATAAAAAATCTGGGAATCCTATAACCGTAGAAAATAGAATATATCAAAAAATTAACCCCCTGTTGAGGGTGGGTTCCGGACGGTAGATTTTATTTGAACTTTTTTGATATCTTTTATCTAGTACCTCAAACGTATTTCAGGAATAAAAAATCTGGGAATCCTATAACCGTAGAAAATAGAAAATATCAAAAAATTAACCCCCTGTTGGGGGTGGGTTCCGGACGGTAGATTTTGTTTAATTTTTTTGTTTAACTTTTTTTATAACCTTTATGAAGTACCTCGAACGTATTTCAGGAAAAAAAATCTGGGAATCCTATAACCGTAGAAAATAGAAAATATAAAAAAAGTAACCCCCTGTTGGGGGTGGGTTCCGGACGATAGATTTTGTTTAAACTTTTTTTATAACCTTTAGCACGTACCTCGAACGTATTTTGGGAATAAAAAATCTGGGAATCCTATAACCGTAGAAAATAGAAAATATCAAAAAAGTAACCCCCTGTTGGGGGTGGGTTCCGGACGATAGATTTTGTTTAAACTTTTTTATAACCTTTATCACGTACCTCGAACGTATTTCGGGAATAAAAAATCTGCGAATCCTATAACCGTAGAAAATAGAAAATATCAAAAAATTAACCCCCTGTTGGGGGTGTGTTCCGGACGATAGATTTTGTTTAAACTTTTTTTATAACCTTTATCACGTACCTCGAACGTATTTCGGGAATAAAAAATCTGGGAATCCTATAACCGTAGAAAATAGAAAATATCAAAAAATTAACCCCCTGTTGGGGGTGGGTTCCGGACGGTAGATTTTATTTAAACTTTTTTGATATCCTTTATCTAGTACCTCAAACGTATTTCAGGAATAAAAAATCTGGGAATCCTATAACCGTAGAAAATAGAAAATATCAAAAAATTAACCCCCTGTTGGGGGTGGGTTCCGGACGGTAGATTTTGTTTAAACTTTTTTTACAACCTTTATGAAGTACCTCGAACGTATTTCAGGAATAAAAAATCTGGGAATCCTATAACCGTAGAAAATCGAAAATATCAAAAAATTAACCCCCCGTTGGGGGTGGGTTCCGGACGATAGATTTTGTTTAAACTTTTTTATAACCTTTATCACGTACCTCGAACGTATTTCGGGAATAAAAAATCTGGGAATCCTATAACCGTAGAAACTAGAAAATATCAAAAAATTAACCCCCTGTTGGGGGTGTGTTCCGGACGATAGATTTTGTTTAAATTTTTTTTATAACCTTTATCACGTACCTCGAACGTATTTCGGGAATAAAAAATCTGGGAATCCTATAACCGTAGAAAATAGAAAATATCAAATAATTAACCCCCTGTTGGGGGTGGGTTCCGGACGATAGATTTTGTTTAAACTTTTTTTATAACCTTTATCACGTACCTCGAACGTATTTCGGGAATAAAAAATCTGGGAATCCTATAACCGTAGAAAATAGAAAATATCAAAAAATTAACCCCCTGTTGGGGGTGGGTTCCGGACGGTAGATTATGTTTAAACTTTTTTTACAACCTTTATGAAGTACCTCGAACGTATTTCAGGAATAAAAAATCTGGGAATCCTATAACCGTAGAAAATCGAAAATATCAAAAAATTAACCCCCCGTTGGGGGTGGGTTCCGGACGATAGATTTTGTTTAAACTTTTTTGATATCCTTTATCAAGTACCTCAAACGTATTTCAGGAATAAAAAATCTGGGAACTCTATAACTTTGGAAAATAAAATTCATCAAAGAACCGTTGCATGCGAACGTTGCAAACTTCAACATCATAAAAAACGTTGCCTGAATGAATTTTTTATTTTATTTTTTTAATTTTTTATTGTTCTTGCGTATACCCTCGCGGGTTTTTACGGGCCTACCCCACCACTTTTAATTCCACTTAACTAATTTCCAATTTCCTAATTTCCATGCTCCTGAGAAACCCCCCAAGAGTGTTGCCCACAGCCACACTTTCCTAATGCACTACTGTATCGAATTAGCACGAGGGCCAAGGGAAACTGTGGAAAACCCGGCCGATACAGGCGGCTATATTTTTATTGAGTTTCAATTGATTTGTACCATCAGAAACTCAGAAAAACTGTCTCCCGTTCAGCGATTGATGCGCGAGCCGGTGTATGGCTAAGCGATCCAAGTATTGGCCTCGCCCGAGGCTGCTTAACGGGTAAAACCACTGTAGAATTTTCGAAAAATCGATTTTTTTTTTATTGGCTTAAAATATACTTTGAACCCTCTTGAATATGAGGCAAAAAGGTTTATACCTGAAAAAAAAAATTTTCATTGAAATTTCGGGCTCTTCCCCGAGCGCGTCGGTCATTTCAGTACCACGTTTCAAAACTTTAAACGCGTTTTTCTCGAAACACGATTTTTCAAAATGACACGCAGCATAAATAAATGAATAAAAAAAAAAAATTGTATATAAATAAAGACTAGATTTATCATCCCCAACAAATTTTATTTCAATATTTTTAACGGCATGCCCAGAAAAAATTCCCAAAAACAGCCTTTTTTTTAGCGTTCAAACTCTAATAGCGGCTTAAACATGTTTTTCTCGAAACACAATTTTTCAAAACAGCACGCAGCATAAGTCCAACAATTTTCATTCTTTTCAGTTGAATTTTTGCCAATATCTTAAAAATAACATTTTGAAGTGAAATACGTACGGAATTTTCGATAAGTTCATTTAAACATTTTTTATCAACAAATAATTACCCCTTTTTTCTGTCGAAAATTGAACCTTTTCATTCAAACACTCGCCAATAATACAAAAATGAATATTTTCAAAATTCCCTACGTACTTCACTAGTTATGAGTGTCTAGATTAAGTGTTTTTTTTTTTTTTTATTCCAGATCAACAATTGCACCAGTTACACTGCGTGCCGCAGAGCGCCTCGAGTTCGACCAGCCTCGCGGGAATGGCTCTGGTGTCGCCATTTTTAAATATTTTTCAATCATAATTTTTTTTTGTACAGTTAAATATATGCTCAATAACTCCTCCGAATATTATTATTCTATTACTTTTCCTTCCACCCGAAAAAAACTGTCGAAAAAAGGCATTTTTTGAGGCCGTTACAGTGGTTTTAGCCCTTAACTTTGGTAATCGTCAGAGCCACACACCGACCGGGCACCCATCGCTGTCGGTGAATGAATTTTATTCATTTTATTTGTTATTTATAAAATTGTCATTAGTTTTTCAATGTCAATTATATGACAAAGATTTATTGAATTTTTCAACAATAATTATCGTTTTTAAAGAAATCAATTTTATTCATCGTTTCAAATAATTGTTCTCATATTTAGGAGGGCTCGTCGTTACAAAAAAGTGTGTACAACGCGTTGTCAAAATCGCGGGTGGCATGAATAGACGAAGTTTAAAAATACATCCTTTTATTTCTGAACTCGCGTTAAAGATCGCGTGACCGTCAAACGGCGAAACGAGACTCAGACGTGGATGGATATTAATATACATACAGATGTGTTTCCTAATTTTTCTTTTGGGCTCTGACAAATTTATGTTTTTGATGCATCAACCATCTGCCAGAATATTTTTCAACAAAAATTTCTCTCTGGCCGATGTATTCGAGCGTTATAAACTGCAATTGTGTCACGACGTTGAAATTTTCGCCAGTTAGATACGAATTTGTTATTATTTTTTTTTCCTAACATAAATTTGTCTGCAGTCATTTTTATCCAATTAAAATCGAATAATGTTTTAATAAACTGTCGTAATTTGATCTTGATTTTCACAAAAAGTGAATAGGGTTAATAATAAAAGAAATAAGATAAATTTTCAGCAACGAAAAGTTTATGAGAGAATATTCTCGACCTCTCTCCCCATTCACACTGATGTGAATTTTACTCGCACGCGTACCGACCGTTTCGAGTCCTGGCTCGAGAAAAACCGGCCCAGTGAGTACAGCAAAAGATCGACGACTTTTTGGACCATTGAATTTCGAACAAGAGCCTCGAGACTTGTCTTCGTTATACAATGAATGCGATTGATCCTACAGTGCATGTTTCTTTTAAATTCTAACAAAAATAAACACAAGTTTCATAAAAACCGACGAGCTTGTGGCAAGGATAAGTTTTTCAATTCTGATGCAATAATAATTTTTTTTTTTCACCTTTCAAATTTCATTCTGTTCATTCCAAAATATTTTTATTCATTTATTTCATTTTACTCTAAAATGAATATAAGTTATACAAAAATGGTTAAACTTATGAAAAAAATGATTTAAATCCTGATTCCACAATTTATTAAATATTTTTATTTTTTAAATCTATTTTTGTTCATTCTTTACCCTAGCTACACACTACGGGGTCTCATGGACCGACAGCGACTACATTTTCACCTTTTTTTCACCGCACGGCTTTTTATAAACGTTATAACTTTTTATGAAACGATTTTTTGACTTTACTGATTGCTTCTCCGGACTAGTCAGAGTCTGGCGTTTCGATTTCACTATAATTAAACCTCAATAGATGCGTTTGTTACAATGTTATAGAACAATAAAAGTCATCGGTCCAATAGACCGATAGTGTATAAGTAAGGTACTAAAAGTTATAGCGTGTAGCTAGGGTTAAACACTTTTATTT
The DNA here is from genome assembly GCA_963989365.1 of Rhimphoctona megacephalus. NCBI lineage: Eukaryota > Metazoa > Arthropoda > Insecta > Hymenoptera > Ichneumonidae > Rhimphoctona > Rhimphoctona megacephalus. The sequence continues at coordinate 21,939,833 of OZ022418.1, read as the reverse complement.
ATTTAAAAAAAACATAAAATAATTTCGATAATATTTACGTTAAATCTTCGACTCTGAATGGTTCAACGATGATTTTTTCCAAGTGAAAAAATAGCGTTTTATGTTATTTAATTTCGAATAACGAATAAAACGAATGATGGCGAAAACTGAATAAAAATTAGTGGCAAAAAATTGGGATTGTTGCTTATGACTGTAGCGTTGAAATTTCATTGGCTTAAACGTTAAAAATAAATACGCGCTAATATTGTTATTCGCTTGATTAATAGTACACGATAAATAATTATGTGTACATAATTTGCACATTCAATAAGCTTTACTTTCTTGCGCTGATACTACGTTACGAGAAAATAAATAAAAATCGACAACCTGCCAACGGTGACTTATCGCGATAGATAATATTCGAGAGTGTATGCATTTTTCTTTTAATACGTAGAAAATTGTATATTCTTGTTGCAATAACGAACTTGATCGATTTATTGGAATCGATAAGTAATTGATGTGTTCGATGTGTAATTATAAAAAATGAGTACGCCAAGACTTTGGCGAGAAGAAAAAATATAAAATGGAATCAATGTAACACTTTGCTTGAGCCTAATTGAAGAAAAAAAAAATCTTCAATGATGAATTTTATTGCGGTCACAAATTATTTTGCGAGCGAACATAATATCAGCTCAATTTATTCTTAATCGTTTTCCGAGTAATGGTCTCGCGTTAAAAAATGGAATTGTCAATTGATCGTGCAATTTTTAATTATACACGATCGAATCACTTTTGATATTCTCAGAAAATGGTATTTTCGTACAAATTATTGAAGAATATTTCAAATTGAATTTCAAAGAATTTTGATGCACTTTAAAATTTATTTCAAAAGTAATTTTCCTCTCAGTTTGTTCTTATTCGAGGAGTGACTCATTATTTTAGAAAAAAATCCTTCATACAAATGTTTATGACTAAAAATGATTAAAAATAAGTGTGCAAATACGATCAATGTAAAAAAGGAATAACGAATTTAATTACAAATTTTCTTTGACTGCAGTTCGAACCGGAGTGACGTTTGTAACACGTTTATATCGTAACAAAGTCATGGCCACGATGATTCAATTTCGTTGGAAGCACGTGCGGGCCAATTCGACGATAATTCGTCGGGCTGCACGATAAAAAGCCGGGAGAAAAGTTCAAAAAAGGAAAAAAACGACGTACCTATTCGTTTCTCTTCAAGCTGAAAAATTTTATTCCACTTCGTAAAAATCCTTTGTCGTAAAAGTTTTCTTTTCTGATGAATTATTGTTTGTTGCACATACACACACGCGGGGTCGCGAATGCACCGGTTATTCTTTATTAGCTCTCGAAGCAAATTCGTTTTTTTTTGTTTTTTCGTTTTTGCACCACGATCCTTAGCGACTCAGCGACGCGTCAAAAGAATAATCCCGTTGCATTTTTGGAGCACTCGCGTGCTCGCGACCGGACTCGCTTCGAGCGAATTATATAAAAAACGCCATAAACAACGATTCACTTGTACGAAAAAATTTTAATTTTTGTTTTATTATAGAAAATGAATAATTCGGTATTTATATTCAAGATTGAAAGATCAAACGTAGAATATATTATGTCGTTGCGAAAGGAGTTTACTCGGGAGTTATAACAGTATTCGACCGGGCAACGGCTGACAGAAGAATGGTGGAAGGAGAGACGCGGTAGCACTCGCCCGACAAAACTTTGTTTGGGGAAACTTCCAGCCAGTGAGTCGAGTCCAGCATGCGAGCACAGAGGGCTCACAAAGTAACCGGAATCAAATTTTTCAGGCTAACCAATAGCTCGCTTCTTTTCGTGTGTAGAAAATTTTTCATTGGTTCACTCAATTGTCACGAACACCGCTTTTCCCAAGCCAATTTTTCCTATTATCCTCATTTTTATGATTAATTATTCATTTCATTCGATATATGAACAAATAAATACATTTTTTAGTAGATTAATAAAAAAGGTGCATATTTCAAAATATAAGATGTTACTTTATTGATTTATATCGACATTTCGAAAAAGCATGGAATTGTAGAAAATGTGCAATGTTTCGTTTCAGTCTTTAAACTTAAAGTTTACGGTTCTATATCCAATTTGTGTGTGACCGTAAAAGCGTAAAAAAATGTTAATACGAGTCATTGAGCTTTAAACAATAATAATATCTGAATTTTTTTATTTTTATGTGAATTAAATTCAATTTCTTGTTTATTGCACGAAACGTTAAATATTTCGAACATAAATCAAAAAATTGCTTGATATAAGAAAAAAATTTCTGTAACAAGCAATTCTAATTATTTCACACTATTTATCAAAATAAGAAATAAAATGATAGAAAAGCGTATTTTTGAAGAAAATTTAAATATACGATTAACCCTAGCTACACACTACGGGGTCCAATGGACCGACACTACATTTTCACCTTTTTTTTCACCACACGCCTTTTCATAAACATTATAACTTTTTATCAAACGACTTTTTGGCTTTACTAATTGCCTCTCCGGATTGGTCGGGGTCCGGCGTTTCGATTTCACTACAATTAAACCTCAATAGACGCGTTTGTTACAATGTTATTGAGCATTAAAAGTCGTCGGTCCGATAGACCGATAGTGTGTAAGTAAAATACTAAAATTGATAGAATAGGGTTAAAAATGTATTATTTTTTTGCATGCCGTTGAAATGTGCATCGTTAGAACATAACTAAATGTTTTTGTCAGTCATTATTTTTTTAGTTTTTCCGAATGGTCTCAATTTTCAATTTTCAATTTATAATTATTAATTCAAATAAATTTGGGGCCCTATAAGAAAAAAGCAGTATCGGTGCATTTCAACGGAGCAAACTTCACCATCATACGAGAAAACATTTAAATCATTTTGTTAATCAAAGTTTGAGATTTGAGAAAACATTTAAGGACTAAAACCACTGTAACGGCCTCAAAAAATGCCTTTATTCGACAATTTTTTTCGGGTGGAAGGAAAGGTAAAAGAATAATAATATTTGGGGGTTATTATAAGCATATATTTAACTGTACAACAAAAAATTATGATTGAAGAATATTTAAAAATGGCGACACCAGATCCATTCCCGCGAGGTTTGTTGAATTCGAGGCGCTCTGCGGCACGCAGTGTAACTGATACAATTGTTGATCTGGAATAAAAAAAAAAAACCTTAATCTAGACACTCATAGCTAGTGAAGTAAGTAGGGGATTTTGAAAATATTCATTTCTGTATTATTGGCGAGTGTTTAAATGAAGAGGTTCAATTTTCGACAGAAAAAAGGGGTAATTATTTATTGATAAAAAATGTTTAAATGAACTTATCGAAAATTCCGTACGTATTTCACTTCGAAATGTTATTTTTAAGAAATTGTCAAAAATTCAAATGAAAAAAATAAAAATTGTTGGAGTTATGCTGCGTGCCGTTTTGAAAAATCGTGTTTCGAGAAAAACGCGTTTAAAGTTTTAAACGTGGTACTGAAATGAAAAAAAATGAAAAATTGGAGAGCCGGAAATTTCAATAAAAATTTTTTTTTTTCAGGTATAAATGCCTCATATTTTTTGCGTCATATTCAAGAGGGTTCAAAGTATATTTTACGCCAATAAAAAAAATCGATTTTTCGAAAATTCTACAGTGGTTTTACCCGTTAAATCATTTTGTTAATCACAATTTGAAAATATGTTTAGAGATGTATTTTTTTTCGCATGGTGTTTGCATCATTGGAACACGAGGACATTTTTTGTTCAGTCATTATTTCTTTCATTTTTTAAATCGTTTCAATTATTAATTTTTAATTTTTAGTTTTCAATTAAAACAAATTTTGGGTTCTATAAAAGAGAGCAATAGCGGTAAATTCCAATGATGCAAATTTCACCATCATGCCAACCGCGTTGAAAAAAAAATCGTATTATTAACAAAAATTTGGCAGTGGGTTTAAAAATGTTTTTTTTTGTCCAACGGAATATTCTTTGTAAAAGAACAAAAAAATCAATTGCATTTTAGGCTGTAAAAATCTTTATCAGTCTCCATTACAGTTTCTATAGTCCATAGATTTAGGATCATTATACCCAGTTATTTTTTCTTCTTTTATTCCATAAAAAGAACAGCCCTCTTTGTTTGCCAACTCAAACGAAATGAGTCTCTGATGTATTTGAGGATCGATTTTTTTCGTCTTGTTCAGGGAAATATGTAAATGTTTGATAAACAGGTTCAAAAAATGAGGTAAATGAATAAGAAATGGTAAATTATAGGAATAAATAATGGAGGCCATATATAAAAATGTACATTACGTTTATTAATGATGACTCGCTCTGTGCAATGCTCCTCGTAAATATAGAATTGGGCATGTTGAGTTATTACAAATGTTTCTTTCGTTTTTGTATATATATTTTTTTATTTTTCGTACGTTGTTTTTGTCCCTTTATGAGCGCATGGGATTTGCGATAACCGAAAAAACGGTGGAGAAGGGAACAATATTATTGTTTAATACGCCAGAGATTAAAAGTGTGTGGCACAGCTTGTTAGAAAAACGCTACAAAAAGGAAACTGCAACGGCAGTTTTCTTCAATCTTTATATATATATATATATATTTTTTTAATTTTATTTGAATCTTCCATTATCATATGGTTTAAGAGAGTGTTAGAGATCGGACAGGATTGATGATCGTACAGGGGAAATGTAATTCGATGGGATTTTCGTGGGAAAGGATACGAGAATGTTTTTTTTCTTCTTTTTTTTCTTTTTTTATTCGTTAAGATTAATCTGACATAGTAAACGCTACGCGATAGAGACAGTTAATGATAATTATAGTATACTTCAACGTACAAACTATATATCGTATTTCGATACCTCTAACACGGGAGGGAGGGAAGAGGAAATTTCCTTTATATACACAGCACATCCTGCTTCATAAATTCCTCTCAAAAAGAAAAGAAAAAAGAAAAATTGGATACTACTTATTTATTCTTTCATTCGATTATAACAATGAATCGGAATATTTTCCATTGCGGAGATAAATTCCCCATGGAATTCATTTCGAACATTCATTTCGTCGTCCCAAGGGAAGAAAAGAAGATAATAAAGGCTCTTCTCGAACGTGGCGATGTAATAAAAACAACAAAAATGACAAGTATTCCACATTCTTACTAGCTAGTATCAACATTTATACATAATTGAGAAAACCATCATTCCTCACAATCACGCAAACATACACGCTCTCTTATCCCCCTTCGATTTATTGTTGGATCGTGCAAAATCATTCCCATTAATTTTTTATCTTTTTTCTTTCGTCGTTCCGCCTATAATATTCTGGTCGTATTTGTTTTTTTTTAAACCGGGTTAAAAAAAATTGAATGTGAAATTAGCGATAAAAAAATTGAATTTGAAGATTTATTAAAAAATGTGATTCAAAGCATGAGTTTAAAAAAATGTGTTAAAGCTTTGTTGCTTTCGAGTATGAAAAATGACAAATTTTTTTCGCTATAAAATTCTATTTCACCATTTGGGAAAATCCAAATTTAATAGTAATTATTTATCACCGATCGTCATTCTAGTTTTTGTATCACGAAAAAATAATTATCGAATCGAATGCTGCAGAAAAACAATGAGTGTGAAAAGCAACAAGTTTCGAAGAAAAAGAAACGGGGACGAATATTTTTTGCCCCTCAAAGGACCAATTGGTACTTGCGTACTCGAAGATTTATTCCTTTGAAAAAACGTTTGTTTTATTTTTATAATAACGTATTCAATATCATTCATTTTATAAAACTGACCGATAGTATTTTTGCCTGAATATTATGGTTATTCGGTCTCTCAATTTCAAGGGCGTCGAGAAGCCAATCAAATAATCGAAAGAATAATAAAAAATAACGAACCTCGTGTTAATCCAACGACTCAAAATTTATTTATTTTTTGTCTTCTTTTACACGAAAATAAACAATTGTGATCAGTTTTACTACTTTTTTGTTACTCCTTGTACAAACACGTTAAAAAATGGTCCATCAAACAATGTTGCTGTACTTAAAAATCGGACAAGTCCGTTGCATAAACAAATTAATAATGAACGAATTATAAAAAAGTAGAATGCTCCTAATTTCGTTTTTTTTTTTTTATTCAAAATAAAACGAATTGTTAATTAATGCTTGTAAATAGCATACTTTTTTACCGATTAATATCTACTCGTCGTAATTAATGAGATCGAAACGATCCAAGAAAATGGCAAATGAATTGGAGAAAAATAATGAGAATCTGAACGATCCTAAAAAACGTGGTTTTGTTCAAAACTGCACAAGCCTACGTTAATCGGGGGGCAACTAATGTAATTATTTAATGAATTGCAAAAAAAAAAACATAGTCATCCTTTCTCTCACCCTCTCTAGCAAGAAAAACGAGAACGTCATGTCCGTGGAATAAAAAAGTGAAAAGAAAAGAGGAGAAACGAAAATGGCACGGTATTTCGTAAAAAAGAAAAACTTTCAATACCGGAATTATCGTTATCACTATTGGTTGTGTGTGTATGTGTGTGTTGTTTTCTTTTTTGCGTTTAATAGATATAAATACACGCCGTTTAATACGTTGTCACAGCTGTCGCTATAATTACGGTGTATTTTCCGATACAAGGTTCGAGAGCGACGATACGTGAGATAATTTCTAAGCCAATTTAATATTCGATTGTTGTTTCTTTTCTTATTGTTTCATCTTTTCATATTTATTTACAAAATAAACCTAACCTTTAACGGTTCAAGTTTCAGGGCTCTTTTTTGTCTTGCGTTTTTTTCATATTTTTTACCTCGCGATTATACACGCGCTTTGTGTATTGCACTGACAAAGTATTCGTATAACAATCATACATATATAATCGTCGTTAATGGCAATGGTCGCTCTAATCTATATGTATTTTTCATTTATATGAACGATCGGCGCGTCGATATACGCGCGATTCATCGTTTTTTCTTTCTCTTTCTCTCACTAACCCGGTACGAGTTGATTACAATAAAATAGTACGTGTTATAGCATACTTTGCGCGTGCCGTGATGGTCTCAAATAATATTACAAATACAAAAAAAAAAAAAAAAGAAAGATAAACAAAAAAATTATAAAACTATTAACAAATGTACACCTTTTTCTTTTTTGCTAATTAAAAAAGAAAAAAAATAAAAAGAAACGTCATGAAGATAAAAGGAGACAGCGAGTGCTTCTGTTTTTCGACAAATCGGGGCTGGCTCGAGAAATTTTGTGTCCACCCTACGGTGTGTATGTGTGTGTGTGTGTGTCTTTTTGTGACCTTATACTTTGAGCAATCGTCGTTAAATAAAAAATATAAAATACAAAGTCGAGAGTGATTAAAAAATGTTTGTATCAAGTGTTGGGTATATATAAAGTTTGTGCTCTTGTAGTACCGTTCTTTGAGCGTTATGCGCGAGGCGCACGTGTCTCGGGGACACCATAGAACTATTGTACGTGTCGAATATTGACGTCGAATGGAAGTTTTTTACTTAATTTTTTTCGAATTTCTAGTTTTTCTTAAATATTATCGAATTCCAGCCCCTTCGATTTTATTCCTTTTGAGCCTGCGTCAACGAAGCGGATCTTAAGAATCGAAACTTTCGTTCGTGGCTTTCACGTGACAAAACATAAATGAAATTTATCAAAATATAGGTAAATTAAAAATGAAAGATTTTCACGATACGTTATTATCGAATGGAATCGTGACGTTTCCGCGGAAAGTTCACGAAACCCCTTAATGTTCCTTGCAAACTTTTACTACTCGGATTTTTCTCACGTCCGAAAATCGACTAAATCATAAGATCTCTGTAAAAAATATTCCAATATCAGAATGGAATTTTTCTTTCTTTTTTCTCTTTCTCAAAACTCGTGAGTTTTCTTGGATTAACGTTGATCCGTCAGTCTGTCCCTTGTCAAAACGGGACTCGAATATAAACGATAAACAAGAATTAACGGGTAGCTGCCCTGTACAACCTCGCGTCAAAGCGAAACAATAAAAACGCGAAAAAAATTTAATAAACATAAAAAAAAAAAATTAAAAGAAAAAGCCATCAGTGTCAGCGTAATTCTCGATGTGAGTTAAAAAAAAAATAAAAATAGTGATGGCTCATTACGTATAACGAATTACGTACTTAATACGTACAGCCGTAAATTAATTCACAGATTATCGCGGTCGTCTCCGGACTCTCGGACGTCTTTTTCGTATAAATTAAACGATTATAATGAACTTTGTAAGAAAAATAATAAAGGTAAAAAATAATAACAGAAGCCACGGAGAGGAATAATTTTACGATCGCGCTCGTAACCGCTCACATATTGTACGCCACGTAAATTGGATCTAATTGATCCGCGAGAAAGCCATCGCGCAGATGCATCCTTTGCTTTTCACCACGTGAATTTATCGGCACGACCCCAGGATCAACCACCACGACGACACCAACTACCAGATGATGCTCCTCGAGTACGGCGCTCGTCACCAGGGCCACCAGATCCAATGCTTCGCTCTCACTTCCGTTTAGCTCGACCACGACCACCAGTAAATTCGTCCACGTAAAGACCGCACTACAAACAAAAAATGAGTATCAATAAATTGTAATTAATGAGTGAATATCAAAAACATTCAAAGAACGTGAATACAAAATTGTAAATTGTTTGCTTAATTATAATTATAAATCACAATCAATTAATTATTGTACAGAGCAATCAATGGTACAAACTGTGAACCGACAGTAATGCGAATCGAAAAGTCTAGTTGTGTTTTTTGGTCAGACTCTCTTTGCATGAGTTAATAGATAACGCTCGACAATTTATTTTTTCGAACGTAAACTCTACAACAGGGTCGAAAATGATCTAAATTTTCTCTTTACCATAAAATGTTCCTCGTATGCAATAAAAATGTAGACGTTTCGTGCAAAGGACGTACGTCCAACATAAATAAGCGCCGCTCACGCCTCTCTGTCTCCAATAAACAAATTGGCCCGAAACATTCGATTTTAATGCCCAAAATTATCATGTCTCGGGATCGGGTGGACGGATCGACTTATAGCAAAGACCAATGGAAAGAGAAAAATGAAAAAAAAAAAAGATCTTTTACTTAACCCGTTCCTTCGTGAGAGCGGTTTGAAAAAAAAGAAGAGCCCGAAAACCGTCATATTTGAATATATAAGAGTGAGGCAGGACTCGCGCTGGCTTTTTTTTGATACTTGCAGTCCAGTCGCTACCGCGTCTCTTGATAATGTTTAATTTTGTTATATTTTATTATACGAGGTTTATTATCGGGATAATAAGGTTTAAATATACACCATTTTCTTCGTTTTTCGATAACGAAGAGAATGGTGTATGATAAAGACACATTTGGTGAACATTTAATGATGAAAACTCTACAAAATGAAAATGTTTCGAAAAAATGGAAAAATGAAATTTTTTATTGAAAAAATTAGGGTCGTTTTCGACCCCGTTGTAGGGTTTTAGCGTTAAAGTTGAAGTATTCGCATTTTTTTTCATTGCGCGTTATTTTATTAAATTTGTTTTCAAGCCCGAGTCAAAGTGAACATTTTTTTATTTGCGAAGAGACCATTTTGATATTTCTTTTTTTGCAAAATGAATAAACCTTCTTACTTTTTACAATGCAAATATTTTGTATTATTATTATTATTTTCAAAATGTATTTTTACTTTTCTTTCATCATGGCTAAGAATATTTTGTTTTTTTTCCCGGGCCTTGATCATGAATCCCGACAATATCTTATAGACATCGTTACGCAACTCGTTTATCCCAATGTCAATGAACATCAACGACTTATCTCGTTACGAAAATGTCGGAAGGATATATTATTGCGCAATAATTCGAAAGATCCGAGTTATGAGAAAACGCAAGAAATCTTACCGTGCATAAGACTGATACAAATTGTCGTAGACACGAAAAGATAAGAGATAAGCGCGTGTTGAGTCACGCTCATTATAAGGAGCTTAATCTTCCCACATTTGTCTGGCACAGATTGATCTTTCCTATCTTCTTCTTTCAAGATTTATGAGACGTTTTGTATTTTTGTCTTTAATTATCATCATATATTTTTTTTTATCTTGACCGTTTTTATTTTAAAAACATGATAATCTGCTTTGTGATTTCCTGACAAATTTTTCTATCTCTGCACATTTTTCTTTGTAAAGAATATTGCGTTGACCCTTGAAGAGTACCCCAGGCAAAATTTATGTTCCAATTTTTGCACCTGCTTTTTAAAAGATTCATTGTTTTTCCTGACATGTTAACAAATTTTTTTCGATAAACAAACTGTTCTGTATTATTGAGGAATACTTAAAAATGATACGTTTTTTTCAAGCTTTTTTCCAGCTACTTTTAACTGGATGATAGTTTAAAAACGCTGGGATAGGCTGGTTCCGATGCAGCTTTTCGCGTTTTCCTCCGATTTTTTTTTTCTCAATTCAGAGGACTTATCCGGGAGGCTATCATGTGATCACTTGCCAAATATTAAAAGGATTTACCGTTTCGAATTTAAGATGTTTCCTATCAAAAACTCTGCAGTTCTATATGCGTTTTTAAAAAGTAGGAATTTGAAATTTCACCTTTTTCGCGACAACTGAATATTTTCTTCAGAAAATTCTCAATTACAAAGCAACGTAAGACCAAGTATGTCGAAAAAGTAGCAATTTGACCGTTTACTTTCGACGACGTAGCGATCGAAAGTAAAAGAGAGTATCGGGAAACGTTGTTGGCATTTTTTCCATTGCTTTATAAAAGTTTTTGCAAAAGTATGAAATACGAAGGAGGAGATTAAACTTTTTGACACAAGTGTTCCGAGAAAACAAACTTAAGGGTTGAAATTATTTAAATTCTACGGTATTAATAAATGATTTCTTTTGTTTACCATTCAGCAATTTTTTTGTGACACCTCATGACGCTGTTTTCAATGTCAATGGGATGATAGCGCATTCCCCGGAGTAGAATAGCTTCGTCGAGTGCGCCAACGACAAAAACTGCGTCGTGAAGTTCAGCATCGCCAGGTGCAATATCGACTTCGGATGCTGAGCTAGTATCACCGGGAACTTCGCCAACGGCGGATTGTTGAACGCATTCGGTCCTTCGTAGAAATCCGAGATACCCTGTTCTCGCGTAAACTTCGCCGGTATTTCCGGTGACGAGTCGCGCGTTAAAGTGATCAGCGTAATCGTTCTCGTCCCCATAAATCGTGAAATAACCGCTCGCATTATGCGACGATTGTACCCAAATTTCACCGAGATGAGAATCGCCACATTGCCCTTTCGTTTCTGGATTCGCTATTATGACTTTTACACCTGGTAACAATTTTCCTGATTCCATCAGGCACAAAGAGTGCGGACTTCCACGCTCCACCAATGAAACACGATCGTTTCGAAGAGCTCGAAGATCTACGTAGACCGTCGATGGTTCTGGACTCGAGGCACCCTTCAATAACCAATGAAAAACATTTATTAATTATAAATGTCGACTAAACCCTTTGTCTATATTTACAACAATCCTCCAGAATAAAATTCCAACTTCTATTATTATATCTTTTTGTTTTATAGACACATTACCGAATAATCGTAACTCGCAAACAAATTTTGAGCGAATATTTTCATCAAATGGATTTCAAGGGAAATATGAGTAACCTAAAACTAAATTTTTATATGACAATTATTGAATTAATTGGTTTTTCCTGGGTAGAAATATGCATTTTGAGAACCGTTTACATGTTTTCTTTGTTACTTGAAAAAGTGGTACACAGCTTTTGTACGGTGTCCTGAAGATAATTCGATTTTGAATAAATGCCAAAATGATACTAACTGTACCATTGCCAAAAATCAACTGACAAAAAATATGAAGTGAGATATTAAACTACGTTATAATATCTTCAGTCTATCAAGGGAGATTTTAAAAAGATCGATTTTTGACGGAATAGCGAGCTTTTAAACAAAAAAATAACGATTTCCGAAGCAAAATTTTTCGTTTTTCTGCAAGAAAACAATAAAAACACTCACAGTTATTAAATAAATATCAGTACCAGTATCAGTTTTTTGAACGGTAGTTTCTTCGCGAAGTCGCATCATAGTCGGATAGCATTCATTTTAATAATAAGAAATACTTCTCAAAATATGTGATTTTAACCACGAAAAACTTTTACACAATTGTGCCAATGGTTTCCCGAATAAAAATTTTTTTGGATAACCTCTGGCCGAAAATTTCCTTTCTGGGAAATCCCTTGAGAATAATATTATCAGAGCGATAAATTATATTTCCTCACAATTGCTGTTTTGTGTAATTCTTACACACTCGCGTTCTTTTCAAGATGATCGCGAATAAAAAACTAAATTTCTGAGATAAAGGTAAATGGTTTATAACAAAAAATAGTTTCGTTTATTTCAAGTTTTCGAGTGTAACTTTTCCAAGGTGACTAAATGCTTTTGAGTGCTACTTGTCCTTTTACTAACCTGGAGACATATGGCAGTATTGACACGACAACCGAACGAAGTTGAAACAGCACGTGGACTCAATCCCAAAGCTGAGAAAAGTTTACTGAAGCTCGTTGTTAGAGCTATTCGTGGCCTTTCCTCAGCAACAACTACGCACGTTCTCACACACGCTAAACTAACTCCACGAGCTTTTAGCGCGTGTACCGACGAACCCAAGCCTTTAGTGCAAAGTTCCATTACACCGTACGAACAAAATGTGTCGCGTACACGCGATTGGCTTACGGCTGATAACCAGAGAGCTGGATTTGCCTCGACCTGATAATAAATTCACAAGTTAATTAATCCTCCGTTACATCCGTCATGAGCAAAACACCGCTTTTTTTAATATTTTTTTTATTATTAATAACAAAAAAAATAGCAAATGATACATTTCTGGAATTTTCATGAACATTTCTATGGTGTTTCACAGAACGTATGCGCTTATAATGATTTAACTCATGGTGTGATAAAAGCTCCTAAAATTGATTATAAAATTTAGTTTTTTTTGACGCATGTGACGGAGAATTAAAATTCTCCATTATTTGTATTTAAATGAAAACAATACGTTAATGATTGTGCATTGTTAATTTACAAACTACAACGTAATTGAAATATTCAATTATTTGTATTTCAATGAAGATAATAAGTTAAGTTAATTGTAATTTACAAACTACGAAGTAATTGAAATATTCAATTATTTGTATTTCAATGAAAATAATAAGTTAATGATTGTTAATTGTAATTTACAAACTACAAAGTAATTGAAATATTCAATTATTTGTATTTAAATGAAAATAATAAGTTAATTATTGTTAATTGTAATTTATAAATTACAAATTCATTGAAATATTCAATTATTGGGATTTGGATGAAAGTAATTAATTGATAACTGTTAAGGGCTTACATGCATCTGGAGGTGTCAAAAATAGGCTCAATTTCAATTATTTTTTTCATACTGAAAAAATGTATCTATTGAAATAATTTGTTGTATATTCAAAAAGACATATCGCTGTGAATGAAAGCGGAAAATTTCATTGAAAAAAATTAATTAGATGAGCTATGGTTGTAGTTTTTGTAAAACAGTTTTTTGCAAAATGCTATTTGCGGTAACCACGATCCCGACTGTACGCTTTAACCTAAAAATAAAACAATTTTTTTCTCTTAAAGTCGACAAAAAAAACAGTCTTTGTCGAGGCCGAATTTTTTTTAATGCATTTTTCGCAAAATGGCAGAGGTTTGAATCGTGAAGTCGGGATTTTGCCAAAATGTTTCTTCTTTTTTTACTTGTGAAACAAAAACTATGATGTTTAAAAGAAATAATCGCTCGACAGAGACCAGACAATTGTGCAAAGGTCCTCCGTACCAAATTTCATCCAAATCGGTCGTTTAGTTTTCGAATTAGAATGGTTACCATTTTCCAAAACACCATTTTGAAAAAAAAAAAAGCATTTTGGTGTTTAAGCATCTGTCAAATGGAGATGAAATTTTGTTCGCATAGCTGGAATATGTTATCGATTCCCAGGAAATTTTTAGAAATTACATATAAAGGGTAACACAATAGAGAAATAATGTTTTTGAAAAATTGAGCTTTTTTACCTCTCTAGGTGTACGTAAGCCCTTAATTGTTCATTCACAAAGAACAAATTCTTTGAATTATTGAAAAATTTGTATTCCAATGAAAAAAAAAACAAGTTAATGATTTTTAATTGTTGTTTTTACAAACCTCTGATGGCGGTATAAGAATCGAATGATGGCCACTGTATATACTGCTTAGGCACCACAGAGCAAAACCCAAACCGGAATATGGATCGAGGCAAAGAGCGATGTGTCGTGATGGATAAAGTTCGCAAGCTAGTTTCATTGCTCGACACAGTGACGTTACAGCAGCGTGTGACATTTTAATTCCAGCCAACATTCCCGTTGTCGAGACGCTGAAGTCGAGATAGGCCAACATTTCCGCGGTTGGAGCACGATACATTACCGGAAGTTTCTTCTTTGGCATGTCGTCCATGTCGAGAACGGTTGGCCAACTTTTTACTTCGACGACGTTGTTCGCTTCCTGCGGCAAATAGTATCAAGAAGGACGATTATTATTTATCGAATATTGTTATTTATGGTACTGCTGGTGTAAGATTATTCAAACTATTAATTTAACTTTTATTATTGTATCACAGAAGAAATTTGTGACGTAGGAAAAGTGTGATTTGACCTGCTTTACGAAGTTGTTCTGTTTTCGAAATTGTGTCAAAAGGTTGTGGAATAATTTAAAATACTTCTTGAAATTCTGTAATATGGTTTCGAACGTTTTTTAATTTTTCTCAATTCACCAGACACTTTATCATTTTTTCTAAACCTTTTCTAAAAAATTTTTTCATGTGAAAAAATTCACAGGTCTGTTCGAATTCTTAACTATAAAATAAAAATTTTGTCGTGGCAAAAAATTTTTTTTTGATAACCATTTTCGACTAGGCAGGCCCATGCTTGGGGTTTTAAGGTCGATTGAAATTTCAATCGTGGACCAATAAAGAAAAAAAATACTTAAATGACAAAAAGTATCGTTATTTTTGCTCTCAAATCTGCAAGGGTTATTATTTCTATAAATTGACAATAAACTTTAAAGACAAACCTTCGTTTTCAGCAGTTTCAAGATATTTTGATTGGTGAGGACGAGGACAGATTTACTGACGTCGACGATCATGCGAACAGTTGGCAGTGTTGTTTGCAAGTTTTGTGGATGTGGCGGTCTGATCGTAACGGGTACAGCACCGACATAGAGACAACCATAAAAAGCACAAATCAAATCTGTGCCAGGTGGAAATATTAAAGCTACGTGGTCCCCGGTATTAATGCGTCCGCGATCGAGCAATAAATTCCCTATACGCTCGGCCTTTTTGTGAAGTTGGGAGCACGACAACGACGTTGCAATTGCACCCTTTGCGTTCAGTGATGTGAAGATTACGTGATCGGATGTGCTGACAGCTCGCCATCGGAGAATCTCCGATATAAACTGATACTGAAACGAAATAAATTTAGTTTCACGAAATTTTTTGTTGTCTCATCAAAAACATGGAATCGTCCAAATATTTATGAAAATCAAGCTAGTCATTAAATCGATTAAAACGATTTTTTCTTCGTATTTTTCGATTTTGTCAAGAAAAAAAAATTTGCCCATTTTTTAAAATACTAAAACAGTTTTTTCGTTTCCTTTCCTTACGTTTTTTTTTCTGATAATCATCTTCGTTGCCGTTATTTTCTATGCCACTTTATCGTTGAGATGTACCTGTTCCTCTTTCTTTCTTATCCTATTATTTTGTTACCTTTTTGGCATTGTCACTGTCTTCATCCAAAACGCCCATGTCACGACCCTGAGCCGAAGCGAGACGATTTCCCTGAACGATATTCCCAACCATGACACTCGCAGGACCGACATCTGCAACAGAATCCCCCGCTACACGCCCCCGCACCATTCCGTTAGTAAACCAACGCAAACACTCAACCCAGTAATGTAGTAGCTCACACACTCTTCCCTGACTGAGATCGGAATATCGAAATTTCGTTTCGTTTGATTTTTTGTTCAAAAGAGCAAGCTCGAGACTGAAAATATGCTATGAGATTGTTTAATTTTTTTTTTCCGTTCTTTTTCGTATTTCCGCGAACAAGCATGGGCGCTAAATCGCCTCGTTTTCTTCTTTGTACAATATCTATTTTAGCATTCTTTTTGTTTGTCTATTGGATGGTTCCGTGAGCGGCAATAACTTTGTTGAGAATTCGTCGTTTTCTTTACAGATATCTTTAAATATTTCTAGTTTTGCAGAATAATGCAAATAATAAAACAAAATAAATAATTACAAGTATTAAAGGTTTGCTACGGGACTTTCTCAACTCAGCCAATAAAAAGGAAGCTTCTTTTTAGCTATTAACAAATTAATCGGGTGACAAATTATGCATAATCATAATAATTCATGCCAAGCGGTGGTTTAATTAGTCTCGAGGAACAAACGATTTGCGTGGAAGCACAGTGTGTTATATCGGCATACGTATATTTGCATTGTATACGTATTCGGAGCACTCTGCTGATTCAGAGCTCGAGGCACGAACGCATTATGAATTATAGTGTTTATAGTATTATACCATCTGACATCTGGTGTCGAGTAGTGCGTTTGCAAAATACTACATTGTACTCCATGTCACAAAGATTTTTGCTCTCCCTTTTTTCAACAATTTCACACCAGGAACGAAAAGTTACTCCGGATGAAAGTTTTTTTTTCGTTATTTTTCTTCTGGTGTCTTTATTTTCGTTGTATAAAAATTACGTATGTGCAATTTCTTTAATTCGAGGAGAAATCAGAATTGGATTTTTTATCTTTGGCTCCAATAAAATAATTTGTTTATAAACTTTTGAGGTGTTTCGTTACGGATTTCGACATTACAAAACAATTTTTTTAAATACAATAATATGGATTTTTTATAAGAAATATTTCTAAATGTTTAAAACACCCCGATGCTGAAGTTTGTCTGAACAAAAAAAAAACTTAAAAATTTCTTGATTTTTGTATAATTATCTTCTCGGTAAGCCTACATTTTTATTAACTACTATCGGGAATTCAATAAATTATGAGACTTTGAGGAAAAAAACATCCGCTAAATTGTACGCCGATGAAGCGTCCAAATATTCTCAAGCGTTTTAAACACTCGAAAATATTTTTTATAAAAAATGAATATTTTTAGGCGATAAAAATTGTTTTGTAATTTCAAAATATGTAACAAAGCACCCCAAATTATCTGAAAAGATTCGATTTATTGGAACCGTAGAAAAAATCCGCGAAAATGGAACGTTCTTTTAGCGTTCTAATTTAAATTTCCTCCTTAATCTATCATTTCTATCATTTTTCCTTTGCAATCTATGAAGTTATCATTTTATAAATTTTCAATATGATTTTTTTTAAATTTCCTCATTCAATCATTTTCATTTTTAATTGAATTTCAAATGATTCATAAATATTCCATTGTTTTTCAAACCTTTTAATATAATTCAATAAAAATCTAATCATTTCTTCAATGAACTTGATGCTTATTTGATTAACCCTAGACAGCTATAACGGGGTTAAAAACGACCCTATTTCTTACATTTTTTAAAAACTTTTTTTCGTTGTATAGAGTTTTCATCATCAAATATTAATCAAATGCGATTTTGTCATACACCATTCTCCTCGTTATCAAAAAATGAAGAGAATTATATACAATTGAACCTTATTATCGTGTACGACGAACATTTTATGCTAAAGAGGAAATTGGGGTCGTTTTCGAACCGTTGTAGGATTCACGTTCGGAAAAATAGATTGTAGGATTCTAGGGTTAATGCAAGTGTTGTGTTTACTAATTTTAAATATTAAAGTACAAGCAAAATAATGCTTTTTGCATCACACACGCACACACATTCGCACAGAGTCGTTTATCTGCGTTATTGGCATAAGTATGCTTTTTTGTTTGATATTTCTTTGTCAACGTACTTACATGTGTACTTCCACGAACGATCGATTTACGTAGTATTGTTATAATAATTGTTATATTTACTCAAGCAAAAATTCGATCACTCGTTTAAATCACTTACCCGAATGCACTTCTCGCGGTTTTGGCAAATTCGTGACGCACGTGTGAGGACACAGCAATACGTTTGCCGGATGTAATGTACCCTCGAGGAATCTTCTCTTAGTCTCCGATAAATGAATACCACCGAGCGGTGTTTTCGGCAAATAATTTGGTGGCACCAAAGCCAGACAATAAATTCCTACTGCGTGAATCGAATCGACCGCTTGCAAGACGCGAGACATCCACTGGAAACTCTGTGAAATTTAAATAAATTAAATAAATATCAATAAAATCATCTGCACAGAAAAATCAATCCTCAAAATTGTAAAAAAGAAAAAAGAAATATGATATTACAAACAATTGGAATGATTTTTTGTAGCATTCGAGCACAGAGAAATGGATAAAGAGCGAAATTAAGTTGCGAAAAAAGGTCTCACCTCTTCCTCACTGCAGTCCGGTCTCTGTTCAGCGACGACGCATATCCTCTCGTCCCGTAAAACGCGAACGCTGAACACAGCGATTCTCCCACGATATATGAACTTCATTGGCTCAACAGCCAACACCGTTGCGATAATGTCGTCAGCATTGTGCTTTCTGCCTGTTACGGTCATGAGACCGTCACGTGATCCACACACGAATACGAGACCACCGGGTCCGAGAAATCCGAGAAGACCCGAACGCGTGTATTCGACATCTCCAGTCGGCGTTCCATCCGCTTGAAGCGGCGAAACTTTGAACGTGTTATTCGTCAGGCCCTGAAGTCCCCAGTATTGTGATCCTGTCGCCGGACTGTGCACGCAAATCTCACCGACTTCGTCAGTTTTGCATATAAATGGTTGACCTTCAATTTTCACGACGACAACAATACCTGAGAAACAACGAAATATTCAAATATTAAGCAAATAAGAAAAAAACAATTACGTTAAAGTTTCCATCGTTGGAATGCAACGATGTTTTTTTACATTGTTTCAATTTTTTTGCAGATAAAATCAACAAAAATTGACTAAAATTTGAACCTTTTTTAGAACTCAACAGAACGAAATCCTAAAAAAATTTGATCAATATCAAAAAGTAGGGAAATTGAATGTAAAAGAAAAAATAAAGTGAACAATGCAATTATCAAAATAATTGGACAAATACAGTGGCGTGCAAAAGTTTCGGGCCACCCTATTTTTTATGCACATTGAACAGAAATATGGTGGTGGGAGAAAAAAAAACAAGTAATGATAACACGTAATCACTTATATTTAGAAACAATAGGTTGTATACATTGATATCGATCTTAAATCATTAATTGTTCAACAATTTTTTATGACTGGCTGTGCAAAAGTATTGGGCCACGTACTTTTGGGTATGAAAAAAATAACAAAAAACTTGAAAAATAAGGAAGCATGTCTTGGTCTTCTCCACTCGACTCAATACTTTGTTGCCATGCCCTTAGCAGTGATGACTGCAGCGCACCGACGAGGCATATACCCAATTAGTTGTTTGATTCGTTCTTGTGGCAATTTTTCTCATTCACGTCGCAAATGGTTCCACAATTCCGTTTTGTTGGAGTAATTTTTCGTTCCAACACGATGCTTGAGGCCTTGCCACAGGTGTTCAATAGGATTTAAATCCGGTGACTGCGATGGCCAGTCAAGAAAGCGGACTTTCCGGCTTTGAAGAAAATTTTTAACAAGACGCGAAGCGTGTTTCGGATCATTATTGTGTTGAAAAACTCAACCACGCGGCAAATTTTTCGTTGCAAATAGGAGCATATGATCTTGTAGTATGTCCCTGTACATTGCAGCGTCCATATTGCTATGAATTTCCACCAGCGGACCAACGCGATCATCAGAAAATGCTCCCCAAACTTTAATGTTTCCGCCACCGTGTTTTACGGTAAGAATTTGGTACCTTACATTATATCTGGTACCTTCTGGACGTACTTCCGACCATCACTTCCAAATAATTGAAATTTCGATTCATCGGAAAAAAGTACTTTCCGCCAATCTGATACCGTCCAGCGCTGATATTTTTTCGCAAAGTCTAATCTAGCCTTCTTATTCTTTTTGCTAATCAATGGTTTTTTTACACTAACACGTCCAATCAGCCCCGCAGCTTTGAGACATCGAAATACCGTACTCCGACTAACATCAGCTAGATTTTCACTTCGCAATTCCCGGGAAACATCTGCAGCACTTTTTCGTGGATTTACAATGCACTTCCTTTTTATAATTTTGTCGACGCGATTCAAAGTTTTTCGCGGTTTGCCGCTCCGATTTTTGTCACACAGTGAGTTTGTTAATTTATATTTAGTAATAATACGATTAACGGTACTTTTGCCAATAGATGAAGTCTCCGCAACATCACGAGAACTTTTTCTTTCTGACGAAAGTTTCAACACGATTTCACGAAGCTGAATATTCGTGTATTTCGGCATTGTGGCAGAAATGAGACTGATTTTCCATTGTAGGACATGTTTTGAAACTAATGAGGACAAAATGTAAACAAACCATGCGTACGAAGCCGTGGCGATATAGTGGCCCGATACTTTTGCACACCGACCAAAGTCATTCCACGTAGTACACGAAAAATACGCCATAATTAAATATAATATACGACGTTGTTACCTTCATTCTAACTCTCTTGAATATTTTGAATAATGAACGAGTGGACAAATAAAATATTTTATCAATTAACTGGAAAAAAAAGGGTGGCCCGAAACTTTTGCACGCCACTGTATGTTAGTAAAGGAAAATATTTGACATAAAATAGAAATAAAGTATTAAAAGTGAAGTAAATGAGACTGAAGTTTACTCACTTCCAGGCATGACTTGTCCGCAATCCTGAAGGGTCAAAGAAGTGAGTGAATTTTCTTGATCGACCCTGACGACGCCGTAGCTGAGTCCAGACATGGAAAGGACACCACGACCAGTGGCATTGACCCCAGCACGTCCGGGTCTCCTCACGGAGACGGTGAGTGCTTCGGAGGAGGATGCACAAGGACAAACGGCATCAGGACGTAGACCTTTCGATTGAAATACCGAGAGGAATTGATCGCAGGAGGAGAGTGACCAAGGATTAGCACCGTCAGCAACGAGCAGAAGTCTCAACGATGATAACGATATGTCTTTGTGATCTTTTGTTGCAAGAAGACCCCAATGGAGATCCCTTGATTTAACGACAGCCACGCTTGCCCTGTGCTTCGTTATCATTTGCATCCAACTCGCTGGATTCACTTTCATAAGTGCGTATGGAATAAATATCACGTGCATTCCATTTAGCACACTCGTCAACGTACTATGCCACAAACCAACTTCTCGCTTGAAATCGAGAACGCAAACGGCGTTTTCACCCTCGGTATAACCACAAGCCATTGTCAAACCTCGACAGTGCGACAGCATCGCCGCTCTCGTCACTGTCACACCCATCACCGAACCATCCTTGTCCGTCGTGTATTCCGTATACGCTGGCGTATCGTCCGTCAATCTTGGCGGTGGTAACCAATCTTTTGGCGTTTTACCCAAATGCTCCGTTACGAACCAGTGCAATTTTGGCCATCCCTACATTAAATTCAACATTACGAATTATGCTTCAACGAAATTAAAGTTTTCTTTTATTTGTCAATGATTTCAATAATTATGCAGGGAGATAATTAAAATAAAAAATTACTATACAGTTATAGAAACGGGAGATAACCTTGAATTTTGATTCATGAAATTCATGAAAATAAAATAAAATTTGCTATTATTCAGACTTTATTTTATTTTCATAAAAATTTGTATTTTGCTTAATAATAATAACAACAATTCAAGCTCATCCCCCATTTTTATTGCTGCACGATAATTTTTGAACTGTAATTCTCTCCGTGTGAAAAATATTAAATCTGTACTAGAGATTTGTATTTAAAAAATGATTGTAAAGATTACAAAAATGCAGAAATAAGACAAAATTTTCAAAATTCTTATTGAACTAAATTTGAAGTTTAACAAACGAAAATTATCGAAATTTCAAATCGTTTTAATAAAATTTCAACCGAAATATAGAGAGTGAAATTTAATTAATGAGACTTTCGTGTATTTGATGAAATATTTTTCAACTTTGAAATGAATATTTTTATTTAATATTCATGAATTTTTGTTCACAATTTTGAGAAACATTTTTATTTCAGTAGACGAGGAATTATAAACGAAGTTGTACGAACCTTAAAGGCCACAACTTCGCCCGCAGCAGTCTTCGGCAGACCTTTGAGGCAAGCTTCGCTCGTAAGTGCCACTTGGATACCACAGCTGCCCAATAAAAAGCCTATCTGTTGTGAGCCAGCATCGCGACGTGTAAGAGGTACCTCGATCGGTACCGGAACTATACCCGCTTGTAGGCAACCGTAAAAAGCGCACATAAAGCTTATCGGGTCATTGTTCGGATAGACCAGAGCTATTCTATCACCTGGCTTAAGACAAACGTCACCAATGTTACGACTCAGAGCTTTGTTCAACAGGGTATAGGCTATTTTGTGCGAACGAGAAAGCAGTTTTCCGTAGGTCAATGTAACGCAGAGCTTTCCATTGGGATCGAGAACTGTCGCTGCTGGTGCTTTGTACGTTGCTGAGCCGTACCTAGAAAAAATTATCATAAAAGAAGTTAAAACAAAAAAATACATAAATTTGGTCCGTTTGGTATTGGTCTGGGTCGCAATGACCCAGATCACAAAAAAAGTAAAAAAAAAAAAAAAAACAAATTTGGTTTGTTTTCTTTTGATCCGGGTCATTTTGACCCAAACCGTCATTCTTGACTACATTGAGACATCCTTTTTTATTACATTATTTTCGATTGCAAACATATGCATTTTTTTAAAGAGTTACGAACATGGAAAGTTGCCTGGGTCATAAAGACCCCTGGTAGTAATTCAGGTTTCGTTTTTTCATGTTTTGATGTTAAAATTTTTTTTGTTGTACAACATTGAGGATAATCTACACCCAATATTTTTACTCTATAAACACTTCGGTACTTAGCGGTTCGCAAAAAATATGAGAAAATTTAACCTTTTTTTAAATATTCCGAACTTTGATATGCGACATTAAAATTGTCGAAAACTTATTAATAAATTGCTAGAAAATGAAGTTCAACTAATGAATAAATCATTTTTTTCCTCATATGAAATGAATTTGTTGATTTTCTAGAAAACTGCTCAATTTTTTGGGAATGTTTCTTCTTTTTTTAAACTGCTCTTTTTTGTTTCTGGAGGCGATACTTGAAGAAATTGTTCGTTGAATGTCGTAAATATTTCGTTTATACGATGCTAAATCTTTTTACAAAAACTCATGCAAAATTCGTGATTTTTTATAAATATTATTAAAGTTTTTGGAAATATTTAAACAAAAAGGTAATATATCAAAAAATCGGATGTGTTTAGAAAATAAACTCATTTGAAGTAACAAAAAAAAATTGTTTCAGTATCTATCGAAGAATTTTTTCTTCAATGTTAAAAATTTTCAAATCATTGTTCTCGAAAATCAATGTTTGTAAACTTCCAAAGATGGTTGAATTTTTTCAGATTTTTCTCCAACTGCGAAGTAGCGAAATTCTGGTCCAATAGTGTTTTCGACCGAGAAACATGGGCAATTATCTCTCAAAACTGGGGCCAAAAAAATGTGGATATCACATTGAACGTTTCAAAACATGGAACAACCGTATAAATGTACAACATCTATTAAGAAAAAGGTAAAAAAAAATTGTTGAACATTTTTCAGTGCTCGCCAAAAAAAAAAGAAAAAAGAAAAAGGAAACCAAACAAAAAATTACCTCTGTATTGCAGCCTCGAGAGATCTGGGCAAACCGGAAGGAACAGAAAGTTGTTCACCAATGGCAGAAGTCATAGAACTGCCTTCGGGCTTAGGTGCATTTGGATCTTTCGGATTGGCTGCAATCTCAAGTTCGATATCATCATCTTCATAGAATTCAGGCAAAGGTCGTCTCTTGGGTCGTTTCAAGGTGTTTAACAATTGTTGAATTTTGGCTGAGACTTTCCATCGTCCAGTTGTACCGGTGTTATTTTCTTCGACGACGTGATAACGATTCACACGATCAGCGCCTGGCCTCCGTGATTGCGTCGTTGTATGTGTCACATCCGGTGGTTGGATGTTGCAATAAGCGTGTGGCGTATATTCGGCAATGTCGGTTATGTCAGCGGGTGGCCTTCGAGCTGGTGGTCTCGGTGGTGGTGGAGTATCACGCGCCGATCCCGTACTACTCGTGTCCGATAATCCGGTTCCGGTTGGTCCACCAGCCCCAGGACTTTCCTCCGTAACGACGCTGTCCTCGTCACTACTCGATTCACCACTGTCACGACGATCACGATCCGGTGATCTCGCCATTACGGATGTTCTCTTCGATGGCATCGGCAATGATGGCTTCGGACGACCCTGCATCGCTGCCAATGCCTGCTGCACTGCCTCCTGGCGCACCTCTGTACACGAAACACCCGAATCATCATTAATATAAATATTCAATCTGTTTAATTGGATGAAAATATTCAAAGGGAATTAAAGATTATTCTATATCAGGATATTGACGTTTGCATCGTTGGAATGCAACATTTTCTTCCGATTATTTTTCAACTTCTTATTAATTGGAAAATTATGGAACTTTTGGTTTTAATTTCTTTTTTTTTCAAATTATTCTGCTTCACGATATTGACGTCTGCATTGATGAAATGCGAATAATTATTTTTTTCATTTCTTATGGATTGAAAAATTATTCAAATTATGATTTTAATTATTCTTTAAAATGAAATTGACTTCGTTATTTTTCAAAGTAAACGCAAACAAAGTTTAGCCAATTTTCGAAGCTCAAAACTGTAGAAAATTTGTTGGAAGTTATTAGAAAAAAAAGATTTCGGTGTCTTCCAATAATGAAAACATCAACACCTTTCAACTTCTACGCTTTCTTTGTTTTGCACGCTGCAGAGCTAATTAACGTTCAATTAAAAATTGCTATTATTCAGCGATAATAATAATGACAATTAATGACTTTGACACTCCTCAATATTTTTAAATTATGATATTTTTATCACTTATCTTCTTGTAATGGTAAAATGAATGATTACTTTTTGGCTGAAAGCTACATCGAAGCAAATCAAGATAAAAAATATTTAAAAATAGCTCATTCCTTGCACATTTTAATATTAATTTTCACTTGATAAAAATTCTGAAGTCTGAACAAAAATATTCTATTAAAAAAACAAACAATTTCAATTTTCAAACGATGAAAACTTTTTAACAAATTTGAACCAATCGTTGCAATATTCTTGACTATTGAAACAGAATTTTTTCTTGACATTGAACGAGAGAAACGAGTTAAAGTGTTTTTTTGTTCATCGCCATTTGCGAATATGTATTATATTGTGTTGTATTAAATGCGAGCATGTTTAACATCGCGTGTACATAATAAAGAAAGTTGCGACGTCCCCGAGTCTCGAACGATTTCATATGCACGTGATACATGTGTGATATTCAAATGGGCAGTCGCAGATTTATATTTCTCGGATATATAGCGACGGGACGAGAGAGGAGGAGAATCTCTCTTCTTGCTATTTATGTTTATATATAGCATATAAAATTCCTATGCATGAAGTTAACATGTAAAATATAAATAACCATAAAAACGTCTATGCAAGGGAGTTACGATCATCTATAAGACCGATTTACGATTTCTACGATTGTTTTTTCTTTCTTATATACTCTCCTCTGCAATTTATATACACATTGCGAAGTACATATAGAATAATATAGAGAAAAAAATAACACCAACTACTTCGGCACAAATACTCCCAGATTTCTGAACGAGAATCTTTCAGGATCGTTCCAACCCCATAAAAAAATAACGTGCATGAGAAAAATTTATTCAACCTATAGAAGATTCTACGGACTATTATAAATATATGTTCAGTGTATTGCAAATTATTTACATATGTATTTCGTAACGTACAAACTCAAGCAGTATACAAATGTGTATACAATAGTAATTTATTTTCTTGCTTAATACTTGGTGTTAAAATGCTCGATGTTTAAGTTTCAAATTTCAAAAAAGTTTCTTTGTTGCTAACTTATTATTTTGGAATTTTAGGTCAGGAATTATTTGAATTTGAAGATTTTTTGTTTCGTAATTCTTCTGTTCGATAGTTCAAGTATCTTCAAGTGAAATTAGATTTGAAAAAATATTGTGTTCGTCACAGGAACGAAGAGACAACTCAAAATTTTTGAAATTATTTTTTAACTCGCTAAGAATTTGATAAAAAATAAATTCAAATGAGTAAAAAAAAATAATTTAGAGTGCATTTTGAGGTTTTATGTTCATTAAAAATGTCTGAAAAAATAAATGGCATTTTTTATGACAATTTCTAAGTGTTTTTTAGTCTAAAATTGTACTTGAATTTGTATTATTTTTAATTAATAATAAATACGATTTTTATACTTGTTCCCAAGTTCCATCATATCACAGAAATTTCAACTACGAATTATAACGTGAAGTCTATTTTATAACTTTTTTCTCTGCACATAAACAAGTTTTTAATTAATTTCTTATTTTCCAATAAAATTACATATTAAAATAAATTACACAAATGTTCATTGACTTTAATTCGTGGAGTACATAAAAAAGAACATAAATTCATGCATTAAACTACACGTCTGTGTATCGAGTGATGCAAATACACAGATTTTTTTGTTGGTTTTTATTTTTTGCCACAGTGCGACATTGAGAAAATTGGAATAATTAGCATGCGAACGTTCGATGTAATTTTTGTTCATCGGAAAGTTACCAAAAAAACAAAAATAAAAAAACGAATAAGCCTCTCTTTGCAACTACGACGTGATTTGTTTTTTCTTTATCCCCAAGAGACTAAATTATCATTTTATCTGTTAGAAACCACAAATATAGTAAATGTACTTGTACATTCAGCTTTCAAGTTTTGTGCATTAGAATAATGGGCCTTTGAGCGAAGGTAAAACGAGCTGGCTGGGCCGAACGAGTAGAAACTTTTCCAACGTACGTCCTAAGAGAGCGGATAGATGGGACTCTCGAAAGAAAAAGCAAACAAACAATAAAAAAAAAAGAGTAATCCTTCAATCGACCGTCGGCTGCTGTTCTTCTTTCGAGATGAAATTTTCTGCTGACTCGCGCGAGCGTCACGTCGTTGAGCAACAGATGAGAATACGAAGAGGAATATTTGAAGTACCGTATCGTCCGACGAGAAAATAATGAAGATGTAATACTCGGCCGTGAAGTATCAGAGTGAGAAAAAAATTAAAGTATATGAACATTTTTGTCACGTCGTTTATGCTTATCGGAAAAGAAATTAGCGAGGCATTATTCGCTCTGTAATGCAGGAAACATTGTCAGTAGGAAATTTCTAACAAAAAAAAATTGTGGTAGTAAAATTTTCTTAAATTTCGCGAATTAAGGATGAAAATATATTTCAATGCCAAGAATTTTATTCCATTAAAATTTTAGTTCTTAGCGGATCGTAAAAAATCTAAAAAAATTTGGCCACGTTTAAAACGTTACGAAAATTGATATGCAATAATAAAATTATTAACAAAGCGATTGAAAAAATATTTCTTGAACAAATAATCAGACGATTTTTTTTTTCATCGTATGAAATGAATTTGTTAATTTTGTAGAATAATCCTCCAAAAGTGAATAATTTCCTCTTTTTTGACGTTCGTCTTTTCCCCTTTTTGTGGAGACGTTTTTTGAGAAACTGTTCGTTTGATGACTTAAATATTTCGTAAATATAACGTTGAATCAATTTACAAAAACATGTGAAAAAATCGTGATTTTTTATCAATTTTTTAAAAGATTTTAGAAAAATAAAAAAAGTCAATGCTCAAAAAATGTAAATCCATTTAAAAAAATCATCAAATTCATTTCAAGTCACAAAAATGAAAATTGTCTGATTATCTGTCGAAAAATATTTCGTTTCATCAATGTGTTGATAACTTTTTAAAATTATTATCATTAAAAATCAATGTTGGTGAAGTTTCAAAGACGGTTGAATTTTTTTCAGATTTTTGTCTAATTGCGGAGTTTCGAAATTCTGATCTAATAAAATTTTTGGCGGAGAAACACGTGCGATTCATTTTCAAATGAATTATTAATTCAATTTTTGTCACGGTAATGATAAGTTGGGAGGATCCGGCCATTTTTTTAGAAAATAATTTCTAATGTCGCTGTGGCTAAGTTCCTCCATCGACGTCATACTGAACTGTTTTTTGTTTGTTCGTTTTTGTTATTCCACTACTTCGTATACTCACCCGAATGGTAGCGGCTTTCATTGCGCGTTAGTCTGCGATTTCCGCGTCTCGCGGCAGCCGAATTTGAGTTGACCGCGGAGTTTCCCGTAGATCCGCCGGAACCCGGAGGAGTCGCGATACCAGCGGGTATTAGCCGGCCTCCTTCATGCAACAGCAACAACAAAAAAAACGGCACATAGACACGACAGCTCTCTACTTAGGACTCGATCTCACGACTAGCAATAACTGCCACGTTCTTTTTTCTTCGTTCCTTTTTTTTTCGTTTGTTCGTAACGCGAATAATAAAATTTCAATTTATTTTAATGGCCTCAAGTTTTTAGTCTTTTCAAATAAATACTAGACTGAAAAACAAATTGTTTCAATTTTGATGAAATCAGCCTCGAAATATGTGATCAAAATTCGAATTTTTTGGATTTACTCAATAAAAATTTATAATCGTAATAAACTAATGGTCACATTTGAAAAAAAGCAAATTGAAGGTTGCTTTTTATTATCGTTCGAATAAAAAAAAAAAAATTAAATTGAACTCATAAAAATTGTGTTTTTAAATTTATTTTATAACACAATGAATTGATGACTTTATTTATTTATTTTTTGAATAAATTAGTTTTAAAAATTCTTCACGCATGAGTTATTATCGTGACTAATAGCTTGAAATATTATTATTTCGACGTTTTGTATAATCGGAAAAATATCGGCTACAAAAAAAAAATCCATCACCCCGGAACCAGGCATTAGCGACCCACTATCACCATTGCAAACAGCTAAATTCTACAGTGCCAAAATCGTGTCTATCCGAAGGTCCCTGAGCGCCTAGTAAGGGGCTCCCTGGAGCCACCCTCGAGGAATAAGGGAAAATCTCTGGCTTAATTAACGCGACGTCGCACCTTCATCGCAATTAATCCGTCGAGTGGCTCCACGGCCAGACATTCGCGCCCTCGTTTCGTATGATCTCTTTTCACACTACGCCGGGTCTTCTCATCCCTTGCTTTAAAACTTTTTTCCTTTTTTCTTTTTTTTACATCAACCCTTTCTCTCGAGGTCTGTAAAATTGTGAGTTTTTGCTCTCGCGCACGTCACGTTGATCGGCTGACAAAGGATATCGACGAGATTCACCCTCACTCATTTATTTTACTCTTGAAAAGTTCTCTCTCGTTTCACGTCGAGTTTATACAAATACAAAAAGTGAATACATGGATTCTCTCGTCCATATGATCCACATTTACGTATTATTCATTTTTCACACTTTTCTGCTCTCTGATTGCTCCGCACGTTTTTCCAAACATTTTTTTTTGCTCCTACGAAACTGAGTGTACTTTTCTTCAATTATTTCATAGTTTTTTTTTATTCGTACAGCTTTTATCAACGATTTTTCAATCGCAAAAGCCTTCAACTGCATTTTCTGAATAGAGCATCGTTTTTGTTTCAATTTTAAATAGAATTATTGCGAGTTCAACATAATTAATTCTCTTTCAAGAAAAACGAATCTGTTTATCATTATAAAGTTCAGATTAAATACGACGTAGTGAATTGAATTTTGATCTGCTTCATAAAAACGAAGTTAAATCCATTCGGACAAATCCATTATTTCCCCCAACGATCACATCTTTTGTTCCCTCGAGCCGTCAAACGTTAAAGACCGTAGCAAAAGAAAAAACCGAAGTGTTTCATGGCATTGAAAACGAAGAATTTGAACAATGGATGGAATTTCTCGAGTTCATCTGGTTTTTTTTTTTCATTACATTCTCGCGGCGGAGAATCGATTTGCAAGCAAATGTCGGGCTTAACAATAAGTGTGTTGTATACAACGCGATATGTACATTTCTCTCTCTCTCTCTCGTGTTTTAATATACATTTATTTTATGTATGTAACGAAGGCTGCAGTTATACTGCTGATAATCTACCTCTCGCTTGTTAGGTGGTACTCTTCTAGTATATTAGGTAACGGTAACCATAACTGATGCCCCACACCGTACATGTGATGCTACTGACTAGTGCACGCGATATACGTGAGAGTTTGATCTCTCGTGGATGGGTTATGGCGTTAAACGACGTTGTAAAACATCGTTCTGTAGATGGCAGAAATTCCATCAGGCTCGCGATTATACTCGACGAGTTAAATTTCAACCAGGCTATAAATTCGGGTTAAACCTGCTCTATTCTATATCGCAATAGATTTTTATGCTCAGCTGTGAATTCACTGAATTCCAGGTCAATGGAAGCTCCAAAAAAAAATATTGTAAAGTAAAAAATAAAAATTGTTGGAAAAACAAGATCGGGCTCGGGAGAACGCGATATTTTTTAAGGATGCTTCAAGATATTCATAGCCAAATATTTTATCATTATAAATTTTAATACTAAGAAATGGTTAAAGATATTTAATACTAAATTTGAGAGGACTAATTTAAAAAAAAATCAAATTTAATCCGAAAAATTGCCAAAATCATTAGGCGTATGACGTAAAATTGCTACAATTATTTTTCGACGAATTACTTATATTTGAAATAATCGTTAATAACTTTTCGCATTATTATTATTATTATTATTATTATTATTATTATTATTATTATTATTATTATTATTATTATTATTATTATTATTATTATTATTATTATTATTATTATTATTATTATTATTATTATTATTGAAAATCAAGATGAAAATTCAAAGATGGTTGAATTTTGGAAGATTTATTGAGAATTGCTAACTACCGAAAATCTAGACGAAATAAATTTTTGCTTGAGAACCTGTGCGTGAAATTGTTTTTTTTTTTTTTTTTTTTTAACCGCGTAAGAAAAAAAAGAGTTCGAAAGTGTGAATTAAAAAATCTGACATTGATAGATAAATTTTAATGAGCTGATTTATTAACGAACAATTATTTATTTTGATTGATAATAAATCGAAGCTAAAATGATGATTATCATGATCCAAAATTGCATCAAAAGTTCCGTTTAGATATAGAAGCTGTGCGGGGAGACAATAATAGTGATAACTGTAATAGTAACAGTTGGTAATTATCTTCTGCCGCAGGTGACTGATGTCTCGAGTATCGCGTAAGCATAGCCGCGGAGGATATGAGAGAAAAACAAAAAGAAAAGAAAAAATATGAGGGATCAACGATAAAACGCGTAACGGAGTCTCAGGCTACGCTATCATAATATCTTGGGCATATATTGGAGAACGACGAGTTATCCCACGAGTCGATTCCAGCGATGACGAGAATTTATTGTCAGGGCCAAGGTAACCGAGCAGAAAAATTACATAACACATGTCGACAACGATCGCGACTGTGATTTTATTCTCTATCAGTCTCTCAATGGAACTTGGGTCTCGCTCGAGTACCGAGAGTATCGAGTGGACCGGAAAAACGGGAAATTGAGATCCGTCGATCCTAGATCGCGCGTGATCGATTCACGTGTTTCGTATCACTGTGTAATCGTGTTTGTCCATGCATTTTTGCTCACGCTAAAAAACACGCTCCGGAAAAAAAAAAAAGCTCACATGCAACGACTCACAATTGACTATGACGTAATTCGAATTATACCTGAAAAGCAAAGCTACGAATTACTATATAATTCGCAGTTAATGCTGCGATCAATTTCTTGTCGTAACCACAAAATTGAATTATTCAATTTCAAGGATTTTCAACATGATAAAACGACTTTTTCGATATTTAGAAATGATTTTTAGCTCCGTTTATTTATAACGAATTTCATTATTTTTCCTTCAATTATGTAAATACAGAAAATCGATCGAAACATTTTTCAGTGCATTAAATTAAAAAAAAAAAACCATTTTGCAAGAGAAAAGCATAGCACGCAGCAAAATTAACGAGAAAAAAGCGTAAAACAGGAAATGCAATATGATCTTTAAATATTTTGAGGGCTGTGCGAATACAGGACGGGAAAATTGGGGATAAACATCGAAGTTTCAATCGACGTTGCTCTACCTGAGTGATAACGTTTCTCGGAGTGCGTGACTCGACGTTGCGTCCGTCTTGCACGTGGTTGGGGTCGTCCACCACCTCCTCCACCCCCGCCTCCTCCACCACCGCCACCACCACCTCCGCCACCGCCGCCGCTCCCATAACCCGTTCTTTCACCCCCGCTAACGCCAACGACGCCACTGCCATTTCCACTGCCTGCTAGCGACACGTGCATATAAAGAAACATGTCAGGGTGCGTTTGGCACGATTTTTAAACCTTTCGTTCGCACACCTTTTCGGTCAACTTTTTTTTTCTCTCATGCGCAAATCTCTCTCGTCTTGTGAACGAGACTGATACCATTTTTACTCGTGCAATTTCGTACTTTTGATGGATTTGTTTTATTTTTTGATACAGATGTTTATATTCATTTATTTTGAATCTTTTTTTTTTATTTTTCAATAAAGCAATTGCTTTCATTTATTTTTCAATAAAATGATTAACCCTGGAACCCTATGATCTATTTTTCCCAACGTAAACCCCACACTGGGGTAAATAATGACCCCAACTTTCTCTTTAGAGCAGGGTAAGGTTTTAAAAGCGAAAAAAAGGCACATTTTCATGATTTTTTTGCGCCGATATGAGTAATACTGTTTTATTCATTTTATATATATATTATAGTATAACTTCTGAAGTATATTAGAAAAAATTTTCAATAAAAAATATTGATAAATATGCCCGTGACAGCGAATCTCCGGAGGCGCCTTGAAAAAAAGTTGTTTTGCGGTGAACATGATAACTCGTTACCGGATCATTTGAAACAAAAAAATCGATATGCGTTTTAAAGGTGATATGTTTCCCCAGGTAATCAGGGGGAGTTTTTTTTTTTTATTTTTTGCAGCATTTGGAAGTGAAAGACGCGATTTTAGCTAAAAAAATCTCGGTGGATTTGTTATTAAAAAATAGAAAAAAACAATAAAAAAAAAACTCGCCCTGATTACCTGTTGATTTATGTGTAGAAATAGTGTTTAAATTTTCAAAAGGATCGGTTAAGTAGATTTTGAGTTCTAATGTTCACGAACTTCAAAAATGACGATTTCAGGAAAATCGATTTAAAGTTTTTTATACTCGAATAAAAGGTATGAAGGCCGGTCGTTTGAAACGCTGTAGCTCCGTTAATTTTGCTCCGATTGACTTGAAATTTTTACACAATACTCTCGACATATTGTACATTCAGAAAAAAAAATTTTAAAAATGCAAAAAAAAAGTTTAAAAACGTTACCCTGCCGTTTAGCATAAAATGTTCCTCGTACGCGATAATAAGGTTTAATTGTATACCATTCTTTTCGTTTTTTCATAACGAAGAGAATGGTGTTTGATAAAGTCGCATTTTGAAAATATTTAATGGTGAAAATTCTATAAAACGGAAGGAATAGTTTTAAAAAATTGATTCGGGAAGGAAATTTGACATTTTCGTGGGGTAACTAATTACCCCGTTGTGAGGTTCTAGGGTTAAAAATTATTATTCTATTTTTTATGTCTACAATTTCGTACTTTCATAGAATTTGTTTTTTTTTTTTTTTAATTAATATTAAATTAACTGTTTCCAGCCATTTGTTAAATGTTTCAATAAATAACTAATTTGATCGAAAATTATTTTACACATTTTTCAAGAAAATGAATTCAGATTTTATATTTGAAGTGAAATTCGAATAGCGAGTGAATCTTTCTGTCTACTATTTCGTAATTCTGTTGAAGTATTTTTTTTACGAATAAATTTGCTTTTAGTCGTATGAAAAATTATTCAAACAAAAAAATTCGCAGAGCAAATAAAAATGTACTGGATATTTTATTAATACAATTATTCCGAATTATTATTTTGAGGAAAATGGTTCTTTCTTTCAATTTTCAGTTTAGACTTTGTAGAAAGATATTAAAAAAATGTTTTCATGTTGAAGTAAATTCTCGTGATTTAGGTACGAAAAAAAAAAAAAAAAAAAATTCAAGAATTTCCATAAAGTACGAAATTTACTACAGATGTCATAATGACGTGAAAATACTTTTGCCTTGCCTGTAGATTTTCTCTCTTTAACGTGTCATGTTGACAAATTTAAAACGCTACTGTATTTTGGAGATAGAGAAAAAAATGGAGGAAGTAGAAAATGTCCAGAGTCTACAAAGTTTCATTTATTAGTAATAAAAAAAAAAAAAAATTAGCACTGCTCCTTTCAACGAATGAGAAAAACAGAGGAAAACAAATAACAGAATAAAAATGGCGAATGACCGAAATAAGCGTTTTACGTTCGATAACGAGTTTGGCTTCTGGTTTTGTTGGGAGTTTCGAAGTAATTATCTGCTCAACACAGATCAAAAGTTTAAGAACGTAAAGAGATTCACTCTCGCGTTTAATCAATCAAATAGGCCACAAAGTGCCTCGAATTCACGGTGAATTCGCTTCGTTTCCTCCATCGAAGTTTCTTCAGCGTTTTATTTGTATTTTTCTCGCGAATTCGTTTTTTTCTTTTCTCCACTAAAGAGCATTAACGTGGCGATTCTCGGGCAAGTGTATTTCTTCGAGCTCGAATAAATAAAATAAAATCTCTCTGGTTCTTTCCCGCGATCTAAAACTCGTGTCCGTGGGCGATCTGCGGTATTTGAGTTTTCTTGCTTCTTCCTCCACCTCCTCTTCTTCTTCTTCTTCTTCTTCTTCTTCCTATTTCCTTTCGTCACGCTGCAGAGATGCAATTCTCGTACAACTGTGTGTTGAATGCAACGCGTTTCTCCTTTCGCCGCGTGGAAAATTGTCTCGTTCGAGACGCTCTGTTCGTTGCTTCGTTCTGCAATAGTCTTTCTTGACAATGCCAGCTGTTTGTAATGAGTGAGCAAGGAAGAGAAAGGGAAAGATAAAGAAATACGGAGAGATAGAAAGAGAGAAGTGCAAATTTAGTCTCGAAATGAAGATAGAAAAGTTGCAACGTTTTTTCCCTTCTTCAAAAATCGCTGCTACTCGAGTCAGCTGTTTGCACTTCACTCAACAAGACTTCAGTTACCTTCACATCGAGACTTTACATCCTGTAGAGATTTATATAAATATATACACACTGTTACGAAGGAAATATCGCACGCGGAAGCGTCTCTTCCGTATCTGACTGAATGTACTGTTAGTAACAGGGCGTCTCGATCCCGAAGAGAAGCCACACGAAGAGCGTGCCTCTGGCTGTTCGCGACTAGGCACCCATGCCTTTTCTCTTATACGTTTATCCCTCTCTGTACATCGTATGCACATTTACACACGTATATATCTCTATATTTATATAGCGTTGTATAAGGTGTAGAGTATAGTGCATAAAGTACGCGAACACAGCTCGATGCTAACGATTTCGTGAGCGGGACATGCTAGCTCGAACCTCTGAACTATAGCGTCGAGAGAGAAAGAGTAAAAGAGGCAAGATTGTTCATCGTAGAGATCGTCGTCACCCGAGGCGTTTTCGAGCTGCTGTGCAATCGTAACGGGGTTTTCTGCGTATGTACAAAACCCTCTCCCTGACGTTTACTCTCTTCTTTTTCATTCTAGTCCGTCGATTCCGTTGTCTCGTTTTTTAATAGCTTCCAAAATACACATAGAACGAACGGGTGTCGTAAAAAATAGCTTCATTTGGTCTGTGTTTGATATTTTTTCGTTAAATTGAAATTCGGCGATTGTTTTATTACTTTTTATTTTTATTTTTTATGTTCGTTCGAAGTGAAAACTGGAAAAATGCATGATTGAGTGGAAATTTATGGTATTTGAAATAAAAAATTCGTTTGTTCGGTCGAGTTGTAGAACAGTCGCAAAAACGGGTTTTATTTCGCGATTTTTTTTTCCTCTTTCGCGCGTTTTTTTTCATTCGTTTTCTTCAATCTCGTCGAGACAGTTCTCGCTCACTGCATTTATCACGCACGAATCGTTTTCTCGATTCCCCTCTCAGTTCTGTATACTCGAGTTTACTACGAGTGTTTACGTATAGTTATACGCGAAAGGCACGAGCCTGAAGAGGTTTCTTTTTAGAGGGACCACGCACGATACATACACGAACTTGTGACCGGATCGTTAACGCGAAAAAAAGAAAATCTCTCGAGTTATTGCGTCGCTGCTCCGATTGCGTTCGACGACTATTTTTACGTAGACCACCGACCTCGATCTCGATACCCTTATCGAGTAGGGACGCAAAAAAAGGTCGAGGACATTGTTCTCCACGATAATTTGTTCACTCGTGCTTAGCGACATTTGCGTAAGCCCGTTTTACCATAAATTCAAATTTCGTATACTACTCGTACTTTTTACGTGATTGACGAGCGATATAAATTTGCTGTCTACTCGCCAAATCACCATGACGGAACGTTACTATCGATAATGCACAATTCGATCCAAAAATATCGATTATTTATGCGTTATTTCGATCATTTTTACGTTTTTTTTTCAATTCGGTAAAGTTTTGTTAACTCCATCACGCAAATATATGGAACAGAATTTTTTTTTTGCCAGCCGTTGCTATTTTAACGTTTCGTCAGGGTTATTAAATTTTGTTTTGTTAAAAAAAAAAAAAAAATATATTCCAACGAAAAGATCGTTGATTCCGCAACAAAACGTGTTTCAAATTTTTAATATTTTTCCGATAATGAATCTTTTGTTCCAAATGCCTTGAATGGAAAGAAAATCGATTTTTTCATTGATTCTTTCGGAAGAATTTCGAATTTCGTTTCAAAATAGCATGAAATATTATTCTGAAATCCTGAGGCAATTACAAAATCGCTAACTGATTGAATATTCGATCCGTAAACTTAAAAAAAATGGTCAGTTAACGAGAAAAGTAAACGGAAAATTTGAATTTACGATTTTCCGAAGTGCTAATGGGAGCTCAAAATTGTTAAGTGTTTACGCAAAGACAAGAATATCCTCCGAAGTGTCTTTTAAGGCGAGCAACCACTTTAGATGCTTCAAAAAATCATTTTTTTTTATTTCTTAAATCTTTAGCAAAATATCTTAAGAATACACCCAAAAAATTTCAAAACGATATTAGAATTCCTTCCAGCGGTATGTATATTATAGATGATGAAGACTCTCCGCTCGATTCCTAAGGGCGCTCAAACTTTAAACGTGTTTTTCTCGAAACGACATTTTTTTAATTTGCCTGAATCATAATTCAAAAACTAATTGATGAATCATCTTCAAATTTGGAACACGTTTATATAATATAATTTATTAAAACATAAACCTAAATTTGGAAAGATTAGATTGTTTAAAACATATTCATTATTGCAAAATGCCGGGGGAAAAAATGCTAAAAATTATCTTAATTAATGCATGAAATAACTTGAAAAAATTGCCAGAGATGTATGAAAATATGAATAAATTATTGTCAGAGTTGCGGAAATTTCCGTTTTTTTTTCACAATAAAAAAAAATCCAAAAAATCATTTAATTTTCGGTCTCCTAAAGTGGTTGCGCGCCTTAAATTCGGAGTTTGACCGCAAAGCAGCGACCTGTCTGGGTCGAAGAATTTTTCGTTTGTTTTTTATTTTGCATTTTCCACTGCCTTGGATGATCATTCGTCCGCGATATTCGTTCACTTGGAATAATAACACGAGAGAGAACGCAGGGCCGAAAGAGACGCGAGTATACAGTTGGCGTGTTCGTAACTGTACCAATATTTCGTCCAACGGAGCGTAACTCAATTCTTCTCGAAAAGCCCGTGACCGCTAAAGTTATCCCACTCGAACGTAAATAATAGTTCTCTTCATGACGTGAGAGATACGCGAGTTTCCTTCGTTTTTTTGTCCACATTTTATTCTGCCCTCGTTGAGAGTAAGATATGAGTCGATTATTAATTAAAGGCGAAAAAAGCGAGAAGCGTTTAATCGGTTTACGAATAAAAAAAAAAAAAAAATCGACCACAACGTTTGCGGTGAAAGCATCTCGTGACACGTGAAAGTTTTATCGATAAATCAGAAGAATGGATAATAAATATCCGAAATAAATAAATATTTATTGCTTGTTCGATTAAAACTGCGATTTAAATAGCCTTTAATTAATTCTTTCGATTTTTTAATATTATTTTCGTAAGTTTTTGACCCCAATGTATCAAGCATGGTCAATGTTTCGTGAAATCTGCCCCTTAATTACACGTATTATTAATGAATTCTACTTTGCCAATTACGGTACATAAAAACGACTCCCACGCATCCGGTATTACGCGATGGTTTTATATGGTAGAGCGAATGTCTCCCTCTTTCTCTCCCTCTTGATTCGTCCCAATGTATGTGTAACGAACGAGCAATATCTTTGTCGAGAATTACGCAAAAGAAAAAAAAATGGAAAAAAGTAAATAGGCGTGCGGGCGCGCGTGCGCCATGAAGCGTTGAAAAAGTGCATAAAAGATCTTGGTCGGAAAATCTGACGAGACTTTCCCGGCATTAAATACATTACGTTATTATCTTCCATTGTCCGTTTGTTGGACGATTCCAGAAGACTGTGAATCGGAACGCGAATTTAGACGTTCAACATCGTGGCACGACGAAATTTGTTTTTTTTTCTTTTTTCAAGTCTTTCGAAACTGACGATTGCCTCAATTCTTGAAGTTGTGAATTTAAACAGTTGTACACATTTTTTTTTTTAATTCACATAATTACGAGAACTAAATTTATTTTTTATTTTTATTTAATTCAAGTTCAGTGCCATTAGTCATGAAATAAATATTGCATAACACGAGAATTCGAAAGTGTGTGATAATAATTTTTGTTAATGCTGCAATAAGTTACAGCTTGCGAAAAAAAAAACAAAATTGAGCGGATGGAGCGTAAAAATGTATAACTCAAATGTAAACGAAGTCGACGAGCGTTCCCTCTTGAAGCACTCGATATCATCCTCTTCTGGATTCTTTTCTGCGAGATATTCTCTGACATAGTGGCGAAAAATTGGTCTGACGTTTTAGCCGATAGGGGATATATCGTTACGAGAGAGAATCTGCAGGCAGGCAGTGATTTATGCATTGAATAATGGGCGTAGAAGGAAAAGTGACATAAAAAAGCGTGTAAGAGCGTCGTATATTTTCGAATTCCACAAAAAAAAAAGTAAAAAAGAACAGGAGAAAAAATATTAATATACATAAAATATTATTGGATATGGGATCAAAATAGGATATTAATCTACATTGATTCATATGCAGCATAGCCTCCCAAAAATCGGGAATCCCAATGTTAATAAATTAACATAAATTCTTACCGTTATTCCAACACCATTTAAATTCGGTTCAATGCACATAAGCAAGTATAAAAATAATAAAAAAACCATAAAAACAACAAATTTAAATCGTTCGATCGACGATAAGCTGCAGGACAATGTTTTTCGAGCATTGAAGCATTTTTCGAAAAAATTTCGATCGTAATTGATAAAAAGAAATAAATTGTGTGCAACTCTTTTTCGTGCTTTCTTTTTTTCACGCTCAGTGGATTAATTTAAAGCGCAAATTAATTCGACAAATTACTTCCACTGACGATGGGAAACGAGACGATAAAACAGTCAACTCGATAACGTGTGAACTTACCCAACTGCTTCGAGGCGTATTGCTGTAGCAAACGAGTTCGTTTCTTCTCGTAGCCCTTTTGAGTAATGTCCCCTGTTGAACAGACAGAAATAAAAATTTGTAGCGTTAGTGCAAGCCGACTTTAACATTGTAATCATGGCTGCAGCATTTCAAAGCGTAAATATACACACGTGACGATGTATACGTAGACGTTGAGATACATATAAAACGATCAGGTCAATCGAATGATGTCACGGAGCAACGAGATGATGCTCAATGTAACCAAGAGAAAAAGAAGGTGGAGCTTTTTTACTCCTTCTTGTATAGGCGCGACAATTTGCAGAATTATTATGCACTTGAGTTTCAATCGTTGAATATATAGGGCAAGGAATTGCATTCCTTTTAAAATCGAACGTTATATTTACATTTTTTCAAAATCCTTCACACCCAAAGGCAGTTTTATCGATTAATTTAATTAAAAAATGACGAAATGTACTTTCTCCAAAACAGTCAAGTTTTTTTTTCAAATTTGCATTACTCGGTTAATTACGATGAAATTTTATTTGGACCAAATATTTTTTTCCATTTAAGTTCAAAGTATTTTACCCAAGAAGAAAATTTACAAAGCCCAGAAAAATGTCTTAGAATAAACAAAAACAAAAAAATGATTTCCATTAAAATTCAAATTTTGTTTCATAATAATAATTTCATCCTATAATATTCACGGTAGTTTTTTAATTATAATTTTTTCAGTATCCAGTTCACGAAATTGTGTAAAAAATTAAAAATTGCATATTCGTGAAATGCTGCGAAATAGATGCGAAGAAAACCTTCTGCGAATGGGAAAATGATTGATTCCATAACTATACGAATTTGCAATCTCGCTTAATGCTGAATGCGAACGTACAGCTAATTTCTAAGGCGGTGAAAACATTTCGAGGATTGTGAAAGAAAATGTATAAATGTATGAATTCGTACATAGTTCCTGTGCGACCGAAGGTGTGAGCGAGGAGATCGTATCTTTGGATGTCTTGTGCGCAATGCAACATCAAACTAGATAGATATTAGTTGTTTCATTATATGTACAGCACATAAAAGTCGTTGCAATTAATACCGAGGTAGCGGAGCGAGAGAAAAGGATAATACGAAATAAAGAGAGAGAGAGAGAGGATGATAATTAATTTTTGCAATGAATTGCGCCAGCTACGAGGAGAAAAATATAATGATTTTATGCAACGCTAAGGCCGCCTTCCTAATCGTGCTTCCGGAACGAGTTTCGCTCGCAAGCTACACATACTCATATATTTATATACGTAAAGATATATCTGTTTCATTTAGTAACGGAAAACGAGCGCATATTTTCTTGTTGCCTCTGTGATATAAAAGAATTCGTATGGATTATAACGCCCGCTATTCCCGTTTGAGGAAT
This sequence comes from Rhimphoctona megacephalus, assembly GCA_963989365.1. Taxonomy (NCBI): domain Eukaryota; kingdom Metazoa; phylum Arthropoda; class Insecta; order Hymenoptera; family Ichneumonidae; genus Rhimphoctona; species Rhimphoctona megacephalus. Next base: position 21,898,528 of record OZ022418.1, on the reverse strand, counting down.
CGAGAGCGTTATTGTTACATCGCTGTGTGACGCTTGGGTGCGTGGATCAAGAACGCACTTTTCGATCCTTATCGCTATTCATTCCTGTCGATCAACTTCACGGAAGCGCATTAGCAAGGTCGATGTACGACCAAATGAAAGTTTATCTTGTACGCATTTCCTTCGGTACATTATCGATGGATTAATTACCGGGTGCGTGGCTTGAAACCAGGGTGAATATCAATGGAAAAGATTTTGTAATTTTTTCAAATGTACGAGATTAATAAGACTGATTTTTGGAAATGAAATTTTAAGTATTTTATTTGGAAACACCAGCAAATAATGAATACTTTTCGTATTGCAACGTTCGCAAATGCAAGTTTTTTTTTTCCTAACGAGAATTACAAATCCAGTAAAACTACTAAACTGGATCTGCTCGAAGCTGGAAGATTCTTTCGAGTTCAAGTCGCGTGTAAAGAGTTCGTCGACCACAATCGAGAAAACTTGTGAAGGAAAATCGAAAGGTCGTTTGTGCGAGTATCGGGTTTATTGGATTCTAGAAAATGTCATTACGTCGTTAAAGATTGTTGATTAATCTGGTCACGTATAGTAACTTTGTACATAAGATCAACGAGAGCCACGTGGAGCCACACATAATCGCGAGAAACGTGAAGATTTTTAATTGATACTGCGATTCATAGAGAAAAAACTGTTCAATTAATATAAGTGCATTGTTTTTGAAGAAGGAATTCTTTCCTTTTGTTTTTATTTATCCAATTAGAAATGTTAAGAGAGCGTAACATACATTTCCCCAACTCGATAAATTAGACTCGCTAAAATCGTGATTGTTACTGACAACCATTGACTGACTCAAGAAATAGAAACTTCTCCAATCATCGAGCTCGTATTTCATTAATCTATAAATTATTAACTAGCGAAATTGCTCAAAGGGGTGCCTCAATCGAAAACGAGGTTTTCTATGTAGAGGTATACACGCGGTGTAACGGAGAAAGTTTCAGTACCGAATAAGTCGCGATAAATCTACTCGCTGTCCCGGAGAAACTTTCTGTGTAACATGCGAGCGAAAATTACGAAATCGCTCACATAGAATGACGCGATCATGTCGATACAGAACTTTTGAGACGGTGAGTTCTCAGACGTTTCCAATGAGGTTATTCGGTCGTGCTATGCGTCGTAAATTATGAAATGTCATCTGATCAATAAGATATTAATCTAATTTATTGAGAAAAAAGATTAAAAGAAACAGTAATTATAAGTTCTATTATTTGATCACGCGATCATTTTAACTCCCTCGTTTCATGAAGGCGTTGTAAATGATTTTTTATTTCAATCCTCCCTATAATTCATTTCATTGAGTAAACAAGCAATAAAAAAAGAATTCACATTTCAAATGGCGGTTCATAAACTAGGACATTAATCTTACAAGCACGAAAAACGTTTCAATAATTTATGACTGGTCTGTGTCTACCCATATAATGGCTATAAATAATCTCGTGGAGTGCAAGGGATCTTACTGGGTCGTCTCCTGAGGGAAGAACACTTGCGAACGAGATAAACCGGCTGTCCACCGTTGGCTCGTTTAAGCTGTGACTTTCTTCTCAACGGACGTCTCTTAGGACCTGCCCGCTTTTGCTGTTGATTCGCTTGATTATCTCTCGACGTTTCTTTCCTTTTCGAACGATCTCTCACGAATTTCCCCTCGTTATCCGCTGGTATACGATCATTTCGATTTTCCGTTTCGCTGTCACTCGATGAAAAGCATCGGTAGTGTCGCGAACTGTCTTTTTTGTCACTTTCCAAAGAAGCGAGATTCGAATTTTTTGTTAAAAACGTCAAAAATTGCGTACTCGCGAAATAATTCATTGATGGGGTCGTTGAAGGACGCCATGTTGGCCTTTGGGCGAGAATCCCACTGACTCTGAGTTCTTCACTGAATAGTTTATCTTCGTTGAAGTCACTGATTTTGGGAGCTGGACATCTGGAGCCTTCTGACGATTTTGAGGATGACGTAGAAATCCTCGAACACGCGCTGGACGACGTTGCAGTACCGAGTGAAGAAGACGGTGGTGCTGGTCTTTGACGAAAAACATCGCGTCTTTCGTTGAAATCGCCAGAAAGAAGCAATTGTTGATCATCGAATTCGTCCGAAACATTGGATGACCAATCGTCTGATTTAGCCTCAGTCAATGGATTGTCTTCTTCGACGGTTAAGCAACGAATTTCACGCCATACCCTTCGTTGCCTTTTGGATCGACGTTTCTCAGGTGGTACGAACCAAACTGGGCTGGCAGGTCGAATAATCTCTTTGGTGACAAGTTTTTTCGAAGCATTGTTCGCATAAGTTTTTCTCTGCGAAGTCCTCGTGACTCTTCTACGGCCACTCGATCTTCTCGGTGCACTTGTACGTTTGAAATATCCGTCACTACTCACGCTGGGTGATGGTTTAGGTGCTTTACGACGAAAGAAGCCATTTTTGTTGCTCCTGAGATCGGCTAGCCTGGATATCGAGAGGGAAAAGCTAAAAGACGAAGCTGTCGAGTCTTTGGATGTTGATAAGCTTTTCTCTGGTGCTGAGACCGTCCTGGCAACGGTTGGCTGAGGTTTTCTCTCTTTAAGCCCACTGTCCAGCGAATGATGAGCAGCACCGGTGGAATTCAATTGTTGTGGGAATGGAACTGGAACAGCGTCACGCCAGACTCGTCCTAAACTAACGCTAACACTCGGTGGCCCTTCAACGGGACTGGAAACATCGTGAATTATCGATTCGTCGATGGGTTCCGGTATTATTTCGGTTACGGTAGGTACGACGGGACTCTTGACGCATCTGGGAAATACAGGTGAACTGTCCAATCTAAGTACAGCCAATTCTTCCGTCACACTACCGGTTTTGAGAGCTTGTGTCGCGATAGGATGCGCAACTTTGGTATTTCTGATACGGGGCAAGGGTTGACGCGGCTCGTAATCATCTCGAATTTTTTCTTGTGGAGTATTAACATCGTGAATCCATTCATCGTAACCAATCGTACCCGCAGCTTTTTGTATCTTTTTAGATTCTTGCTCATCCTGAATTACGATATTTGTAGTCGTGCCATTGATCTTTTGCAACGGTTCTTTATGATATTCCGTTTCGTACGATTGATCTTCGACATCTTTGAAATTATTTTCCGGAGTTTTTTGTACTTTGTTTCGTCGCTTGCCACGATCGAGGTAACTCTTTCTAATCGATATACGTTTGAAGGACTCGCTGCGCTTGAAGGAGGGCTCGTTCCTGTCCTTCTTGCGGCCAACGAGCCTCCGCAAATTCTCAAACGAGATGGGCCTCATGGACCCACGCGAATTTATTCGCAATTCAACTACTCGTTAAGAATCGCCAATTGTTTTTTTTTTCTACGTCATGTCAACGTTTATCGAGGTCAAAACGTTTTTCTTAAGGTATGTCCTCCTTGTTTAACCCTCCGTGTCATTACTTTGCTTTAAGGATCGACATTCTCGACATAATTTACACTCGGTGAATCTGGTCAATCTCGTTTTCTTCTGCTCTCGTCGCTCAAGCTGCTTCTTCTCGGTCTACGTGGAATTATCTCTTCTTCCAAGCAAATATCCCCATCCTTCGAAATCCCTTCGACGTCTTCCAGTCCTTCCCTTCTTTTTTTCCCCTTTTTGCGTCGAACCAACTCGGCAAACTGATCTCTGCAAATGCCCCCTATGACCGGCAATTCTGCTTCAACGTATTTCGCCTTTAGCGCGGGTGGCCCTTGCCAGATCTTCAAAGCCTCACGAAGGTCTTCGAACATGCGGAGAGAGAGAGAGAGAGAGAGAGAGAGAGAGAGAGAGAGAGAGAGAGTGCTGCGAGCTGCACGCAAGTCTCTAGTAATCACTGGGATAATCGTTGGCGCGACGATGCAACAAACCAATCACTCTCTTCAAAGAATCTTTGGAACCGCAAACGTTACATTTCTTCGTCTTTTTCTTCTGTATCAATATTAAATGACTCTCTATCAGAGTTCTATTAATATTTAAAATCTATTTGGCAAAAATGCACCAACGTGTATTTTATTAAAGGAAGATTTGCATTACTCGAAGCTTTTTCCGTGTTCCGATACGGTCTTTGCACGTGCGCTATATACGACACGCATAACTCTTCTCGTGAAAACTTTCTCTCCCTCTCCCAAACACCACAGACCTCGGAAACTTCACGATTATATAGCCACGGTAATTCAGGCCTCGTTCTCGCCCTTTCGCGTTCTCTTGGGTATTTCCCTCTCGCGTGCCGCGGCGATGCTCTCGACTCCTCGACCTTTCTCACCATATACCATCTCGCTGTGCAACAACCACAACACCACTTTGATTCAAACTCTTCCTTGCTCTCTCAGTTGTGCTTTGACTATAGAATCATCGCAGCTCCCACCGCACCACAGGCGTCAGACTTTATTCCATCGGCTTTTAACCACCAAGATCTCACGACGTAATGCCCGCATCTTTCCAATCTTTCCTATCGCTGAGAGACAACAAGAAAAGAGAGACACTCCTCCTTAGCCACGCGGAATACATATACACATATAATTTATATGTTTGTGTGTATTTGTGTGTGCGAATCCACTCTCGATCTTCACTCACTCACTCCCAGAATCCTTTCACCTTGTCCCGTGAATTCCGATTACTTTGAGCTCGTTTGAATACGAAATTCACAACTATACTTCTCTTTTTCTCTAATCTTCTTCACACACTTCATGAATACTGAATTGTTTTCCCAGTTTACGACATATTCCCAAGTTCTTAAGGGTTTCAAGATTCTTTCTGCCACTGAAAATGATATTTTCTCTTCCAATTTCAAGAATTACCTTAAAAATCAATTATCCAAAGTAAATTTCACTCGCGTATACTACTAATCTCGTTTCCAGCCGAATAATTGGCTGTACGAGTTTCAGTAAGCGCAAGGATGGTGAACGAGGGATAAAACGAGCGCCCACACTGTAGCACCGGGTATCGGTGCTCAACGCTGATGCCGATATTTCTCCACGATAGCGTTTTATACAGCTTTGTATACACGTATACATACGCTATATAAAAAGTATATAGATATGTGTTTATATACATGGGTTTATCCAGTGGTGGCAAGACGAGAGGACGAGATGGCGAAAAGCAAAAGGTGCAACGACCTCGTCGCATCGACCATCTCATTTACCTCCTTCAATTTAATTCCAATTTTCAATTCATCTTTATTTTCAATTACGAACGTTTCACTAACTCGATTTCACTTGTGCACACACATTCTAAAACTGCACTTCACTAATTACGGACCACAAATTATCGACACTTAATCCGATATTTCATAAATCCAAACTGTAAGGCACACTCGAGCGCTGATCATTGCTTTGGGATTGCTTTTCGATGATTGATTCGTGACTACAAACGCAGGCGCGAACTAATGAAAAAAAAAAAAAAAAAAGAAATGAAACGAATACTCGAAGTAACTCGTTCTCGTGCGCGAGTGAGTGGGCTTTAAGTATGTTCACACTGCACAGCCTCACGGCATGAGCCGTTGAGAGACCCACCCTTTTGCCCGGTCCTCACTAATACTGCATTCCACACTGGGTTTCACTCGTTTAAGGTTCGATCCAACACCAACGAGGGTCGTCATAAAGATAGTCCTGCTGGCACATTGATCGAATCGAGGAAAAGAAAATGTGGGTAATTCGAACCCCGGACAGCCACACGATTTTCAATGACGAATGAGCTGAGATTTTTATTTTTTTTTATTGTAACAGAATGAATAAAGAATCAAGAGACAAATGTTCTATCCTCAAAAGTCATGACAAGATGCACGTGTATATTTACCCGGGACATTCAAAGCATCAAAAGGCAAGTTAATTAAGAATTTTTATAATTATTTACACGAGATTGTATCAAGAGATGGAAAGAAGGAAATTGTGAGTCCCTTTTAGTTAGTCCGAACGTTTTATCGTTTTGCGAATAAGCGATATAGAAGCGTATATACGCGCGACTGTAACTCGTATTGTATACTCTTGTGCGAGAATCACTACTAGCCCGCGCGCCGCGTTTGCTCGCCGCGAGTTTACTCGTTCGTGAAACGGGGCCCCGGCTCGCGCGAGCTGCTGCTCAAGCACAACTTCTCTTCGCGGCCTGTGAGAAGGCGGCCCGGTAAATATAAAAGTTACGGGAGTATAGGAGTAAAGGAGGGCCCCTTCTCGAAGTGTTGTGCCGCTGGTGCCTCACAGACTCGAAGGAATCGTTGCTTAGTGGCTGCTGCTGCTGTTGCTGCTGCTGCTGCTGCTGTTGCTGTTATTGCTCTTCGTGTGCGAGCAAGCGAGTGAACCGAGAGGAACGAGCTAAGAAGGAGGAGGAGGAGGAGGAGGAGGAGAAGTGGTGGCATCCAGTCCGTCCACTCTCGCCGTCCTCTCGCTATAATATACTATATACCATCCTATGTAGCTCTCCTCCGTCACTATATGCTACACGCTAGTCTCCCCCCTCTCCGTTCTTTCTTTCTCCTCTCTGTCTTGTTTGGGACTCACTTGCAGCATCCCACTTCTCTCCTGTATATCTCGAGATTACGACGAGGACGACGACTACGAACTGTAGCCAAGTTTTCATGGACCATTCAATGCACAGTATCGACACGATTGATCCATGGATTTTATCAACTATATCGACAGTGTCAAAACAATTATTTGATCCGAGTAATTCGTATGCATTGAAGCCGATCGAAGTTTTCTTTGCAATTAATGAAAACTAACATTGCGCCAAATAAATCAATTTTAAGGTATTCCTTTCACGAACTCGAATATTTGACAATTCACCGATTTTTTTGTACATAAAAGTAAAAGCACATCCCAGTCCACTGGAAAAATATCGAGCCAGGTTACCGAAACTTTAGAAAAGAATTATAACTTTGAAAATCGTCTAATTTACACGACACTTTATGGAGATTACCTGTTGCTCACATTTCTATTTAATAATTCATATATTAAATAATGATAGATCTTTGATATAAACTGTCTTGCGGTAAATTAAATTCTAAAGATTCCGTAGCAACGATAAAAACAGAGAGTCACCGGACGTTTGAAGAAAATATTCACAATAGAACTTGAAAGAATGTGATCAGCAGACGATTTTTCGTAGCCATGACGTTCAAGAGGTTATGTTATCTTCGGCAGTTTTTACAATATTTTTAACGCTATTCTTGTTTTTGCCCGTTGCATATTGGCTCGCATTTTTACCAATGTGACTGCGTACTTTATACGTATTTTCACTCATATTTCACTATTTTTTTTAACCAAATACAATAAGTCCAGCTTCTCTCTTTGACAGTGCAGTTGTTGACATTTGTAGCTCTCCGAAAAATATCAAAGTTTCATAATTTACACAATTAAGCTGAAATTTTCGATTTATGTTTACAGTTCGGACTAATAATTGGTTATAACTTTTTTAAACAAAATGCAGCTTAATTTATGAACAAATGTGGAGGGCCCTGCCTATGCGCCCAAAAAATACGGCCCTCCGCGAAAGGAATACCTTAAGCCAAATAAATTTATTTCTATCAAAGAATACCGAATTACTGGATAATATACAAATAATCGATTTACTTGTATCAAATTCATTTTTTTACAGTGTACGATAAACCAACCTCATTTTGGCTCAGCGTTTCTCAAATAATTCTGTATTTATGTATTATCGTTTGTTCAATTGGAAGTGAAATTCTCAACTAATAGTTGTAGTTTATACAAATTTCTGAAGCGTTTGAGCATTTGTAAACAATCAAAAGTGTTTACTGCTCATTTCATGATTGAATATTCACCTAATACAATTTCCTTACTCAGTCTTTCAATCATGATTTTCAGAAAATTTGTCTAGCAGCGTTAAAACATCTTTGTATGCTGGACATTATTACATAACATATTAAAATTCCAGATTACTATCTTGAAATGGCAGTAATGATCGAACAGGCTTAAAGTAAGGACGACGAACTTTGTAGGTCCTTAATCCTCGAAATTTTTTGCACACCGGTTCACACACATCATTCGAGTCTCGTAACAAAAACTGAAATGCTGAAAGATCCATTTTGTTCTATCAGCTAATCACATTATTCATTGATTTAAGATTCCAACGTAGTTTTTCAAACAGAGATTCAAAAAATCAGGTTTTACCTGTTTGTCCTGGGTTCTAGAGGCTACAAACATGGTTACGAGAGAGAAGTAGAGACCGGTCACCGGTCGGGACGAGCCAATGACTGTATATTATAATTGAATTAAATATTCTATTTATTTGCACGAACGTTGAATGATTTTTTGGTCTTTTGTTCGGTTGAATCAAATCCATTATTCTTAATTCCGATCCAACATTGTTTTTCATGCTGTCAAATATTCTAAAACCTCATTCAACGGATTGATTCTCAGTTTCGTAACAAACGATCAGGTTTATTCTTTGGCCACGTTACTCGTAGTGAACGATTGCCAACACAATACCACGAGCATTGATTCGAAGAATCAGTTATTGTTCGTGCACTCTAGGATCTGCAGGTCAAAAACAAGATAATGGTGATAGGAGTAGATCGATCATTATTCAGTATGAACCAAATACTATATAAAGTTTAGTTGAATTTGACAGGCTATAGTGTACAGGTAGCTTTTTTGTTTCGTGATAGTGCGTTGCCGCTGGTTGCTTCGCGTGTGTTTTCCTCTGTCTCTCTCAATCTTCTTCTTCTTCTTATTCTCTCAGCCTGTTTCTCGAATTTCCTTCTACCACCTCTCGGGTAGAGTGTCTTCCCCTTTCTACGAAGATCTCGTGCAGGGCCTTACAGATTTCTCCCACTCTCGATATTATTATCTCGAGAGGCCGGGATGTTGTCCGTGCGGGCCTTAAGTGGCGTTCACATTGTGGAACCACCAGCTGCTCGCTTAGAAACAATTTCGTACCAGAAGCTTCAACGCCAATGAGAATTTAACGTGTGTACGTATGAGTGCATGTAGCTCGTGCCGCTTGCATGATCATTCCATGCACGCTTTGCCACAGAAATGGCCACCAACAAACGCCCGTATGTATACGTATGGATATAACTATCAGTGGATCAAATTCCAAGCGTGCGTATACGCACACTCCTTGGGGATTATGCGAACGAGAGCTTCGCTTGGCTCGCTCATTACTTCATTATGCAACGCTTTTCACACCGCTTAATACTTTTAATTTAGAGCCCGATATATGCACATTCGTGACACGCTTAAACGAGGTCTACTCCGACTACGTAATATGGCTCATGTGACATACTTTTCGAACTCTAATACCCTGGTTAATCGAGTTTTTTTTTCACTTACGATGACGAATTTTGGGAACGGGATCGTCCCAACTTCATGAACGATCGTGCCCGATAAACACGAGTACATTTAACGCCAGTGTAAATTACGCCATCGTGCATACTGCAGTTTTTTATATCTCTTTTTTCGAAACCGTAAAAACCTGATGCAGCTTGTGTTCACATTTGTACATTGGCATTTTCTCACGAATTCCCACGAATTTAGCGCTTTCATAGCAATGCCATATCAGCTGTACGTTCATGGACTCTTGCAAGGCGCACTCGCGATAGGCACATATTTTTTTTATTTTTTTTTTCCAGTCCAATTTGAAAGAGTTTGCCCATTCGTCAATCAATCACACGTCAGGATCTTCGTTCGAAGTCTTAACGAAATTTTGGCTGGAGAACACGATGATGGGGTAAAAATGTTGACGTTGCTACGTGGTACCATCACGAAATTCACTACGGAGGTGAGTTCCGTCTGGAAACTTCATCCCACGCGACGTCACGCACGTCAGTCGAGATATATACACACATATTATTATGTAGACTTATATCTACAGCTACAAAAAGGAAAAGGAAGAGAAAAGTTTTGGTGAACGTGAAACTCTCCCGTGGAATAAATCCGTTTGAAAGGTATAAAACGAAACTGACGTAGGTGTATGGTTATGTACGTTCGTATATACGATGGAATATGTATACATAACATATCGATAAGCCATTGACGTTACATGCTATGAGAGAAAAGAGTAAAATTGGAATACACCAGGGGAGTGAGCCCAAGGAGAGGCTTTCGTTGTGTGTGAGCTCGGTTTTATGCTCGAAAGTGTTGCGGGTTGGTAGCACGACCACCAGAGGGTTAAGCAGTATTCTCGCTGTACGTATTATACTATGTCCATATATATACGTTTGCCACAGTATATTGAGGTTATGTGGTGCCCCAATGTACTTTTCGGCATATATATATCAACTTCTAGTGAATAAAAGGTCGTAATTTATCTCGCCTTGCGTGTTTATACCTTCGAGTTACTCCCTTTTATTTCTTAACGGGTAAAACAAATGTAGAATTTCCGAAAAATTGTTTTTTTTTATTGGCTTAAAATATGAATATGAGGCAAAAAGGTTTATACCTGAAAAAAAAATTTTTCATTGAAATTTCGGGCTCTTCCCCGAGCGCGTCGATCATTTCAGTACCACGTTTCAAAACTTTAAGGGGCCAGTCCACTTTGAAAATTTCAAAAATTCGATTTTTTTTTACTGTTTTTGAAAGTACATACATTCAGAATTAGTGTGTCAAAATTTTATGAAAATCCGAGCTCTCTAAGTATTTTTTTTTTTTTACCTGAACGTCAGGACCTCATTTCGTCTACCTGAGCGTATAAACTTCAAACGCGTTTTTCTCGAAACAACGTTTTCAAAATCTAGCTCCATCGTATCTCTAAAACTAATAAACCGATTCTCTTGAAATTTTAACCACATATTGTAAACATGATTCGTAACAAGATGACCCTCGATGGTTTTAAAATTTTGTTTTTTACTCTTTTTTTTTGTGAAAAACTGCGAAAAAAACGCGTTTTTTTTTACTTTTTTCGTTTTTCATCTGCCATTTTTTTATTTTTTAATGAAACTTTATATCCGAGGGTCATTTTGTAGCTAGTGTCATACTGAATCTAATGGACTTTGATTTTTTTGTTTCAGACAAACCGTTGCCGAGTTGTGATGGAGCCACCTAGCCCACCTATTTTTTGAGGCGTTACGTTAAACTATACTTTTTGTACTTAAAAATGAATAAAAATGAATTAATTTTTTTTTTCTGTATTTCAAGACTTTATTTATCAAGCCCAACAACTTTTATATTCATATTTTTATAAAATCCTCAAAAAAAAATCGCGAAAATAGCCTTTTTTTCGTGGCTCCAAAGTGGACTGGCCCCTGAAACGCCTTTTTCTCGAAACACGATTTTTCAAAACGGCATGCATCATAACTCTAACAATTTTCATTATTTTCATTTGAATTTTTGACAATATCTTAAAAATAACATTTCGAAGTGAAATATGTACGGAATTTTCGATAAGTTCATTTAAACATTTTTTATCAACAAATAATTACCCCTTTTTTCTGTCGAAAATTGAACCTCTTCATTCAAACACTCGCCAATAATACAAATATGAATATTTTCAAAATCCCCTACGTACTTCACTAGCTACGAGTGTCTAGATTAAGCGTTTTTTTTAATATTTATTCCAGATCAACAATTGCACCAGTTACACTGCGTGTCGCAGAAGGGCCTCGAATTTAACAAGCCTCGCGGGAATGGCTCTGGTGTCGCCATTTTTAAATATTTTTCAATCATAATTTTTTGTTGTACAGTTAAATATATGCTTAATAACTCCCTCGAATATTATTATTCTATTACCTTTCCTTCCACCCGAAAAAATTGTCGAAAAAAGGCATTTTTTGAGAACGTTACAGTGGTTTTAGCCCTTAACAGTCGACAGACATTTAAATGTATATTACTGCATATATAGCGCTCACATGGTTTCAGAAGTACGTAGTCTATGCTGCACCGGATCAAATAGGCCCTTTTGACTTTAAGCTACTGAGACCAATATTTTGAATATAGAATATTTGCTCGTGAGGAGGCACGAGACAATATGTACGTGGGGCATATACGAAGAGCGTCCGATCGGATTATCTTCTCGATCGTATGTCGAAGCCTTAAAATTCGTGAGCTCAGCGGCTTCGACAGAGGCCTTAAACAGCAGAAATATTGCACACGGACACCGCAAATATGGGGTAGCTTCTGGCATCTCAAAGAATTTGGTCATATTTAAGTTAAGCATAATTCAAAAACTCTTCAAGAAATTGAAATTCCAACTAATATATTTATGAAAAAATTGACCTTTAAAAATTCATGAATGATTATTTCAAGCTCCGAAGTGTAATCCTGCATGTTGTAGATATGTAAAATAGACGTGAAAGACGTATTCAATATATTTCAGTTTCATATTCCACTATTACGAACCAAAGGCTCATCAATGAACTATTTTTTCATCACTATTTTTACTCCATGTGATACACCCAGAAAAAACATCTAGTCGATTCAACTAAGATCTAGTTAACCCATCAGCAGGCGTGCTACGAGACTTTTTCTCACATTTATATTAAAACGATGATTACTCGAAAATTTCAAACGATATAAGCATTTGAAGTTTTTTCTATCTTCACCAAATTTATTCTTCTGTATGATAACGTCAAAAAAATTTTTGTATTTGAATTTTTTTAATTATTATTTTTTGGTTTTTAGTGTCAATTATCGTTGTATTTATGCTTTTTTTAAAATAAAAATGTTTAATAGCCACAATCACTGTACGGAAATTGCTTTCAAGTTCCTATTTATCAAATTAAGCACTTGAAGTTATACATGGGAGAAAATCTCTCATCGCGCGCCCAATGTTTAAAGTGTACGTAGCGCGCCTGCTGGCGGGTTAAATAAAAAATATGTTTTTTTCCTTTTGTCTCATGGCCAAATACAGGTCTATTTAACTTTAAGAAATTATTTTTTTTTTATCAATATTTTTATATTTTTGATTAATAAAAAATTTAATATATGTATTAAAAATCGGACATATTTTTATCTTAAAAATTAAACGAATATGAAGTTAAAAGAAATATAATATTCATATTATTATTTATAATATTTATAATATTAATTATACATATTTATAATTAATTATATTATTATTTATAATATTTATAATATTAATTATATCATATTCAATTATGATATTATTTATTAATATTTTCATGAGTCTGTGACCCTGAGTAGGTACAAAAAATCACGTTTGTTTTCTTAGACATGGTCAGTCAGAATAATAATACGACTTTGGTTCCCGCAATTTATGCACATCTAGAGCGCAATTCGTATGTAAGAAATGCCTCAATGCTCTGCGCCACGTGGTGGCCGGAGCAAGAAGCTTTAACGTGGGTACTCGAATAAACGGACCCAAATAGCATTATCTGTTTGATTTGAACAGAGTTTTCTAGCTGAAACGAATAGAAATTTTGATTGAAATAAAAAAAATATCGAATAAACGTTCCTAGTAGATCTAAACAGAACTTTTTTGTCGGTATAACGAGACAAATTTAATTATACATTATTTAATGTAACGTAAACATAATTTTTTAAATGCGACATAAAAGATGAGAGGATTTTTAATCTCCTGTTTTCACTTTTTACGAAAGCTGATCCGAGTTATCCTGATTTTCCTTATAAGGAAGTTGACCTTCCTCTGGCTGAGCAGAACATCCCGTGTAGGTAGTGTGTGGTTATACGTAGTCATGTATACTCAAAAGGCGAAAGCATCCAAAGGACTTGCATATATATATGTAAACATATACGAAATACACGAACTCGTATAAGTCCATGGTTATTTCGTGTGCTAACCGCATGTGTGTTATTACAGTGTATACTTAACGTAACACATACCTGAGGAAGATCGCGTGTAGGTAACTCGTATTCGAGAGAGTCTCGGGATCGTCCCAGAAGAGTTACAGTCGTCGTGATGTACAAACCTACCAACGACCACAGTAGTATACTATCGATGTGTGTTTTTTGTATTATCTTTTTTTTTTATTACTCCTGTTTATCCTATAAACTTTCCGGACTGTATTTCTTGTGCTCTAAACTTTCTTCCAATTCGTGAGAACGCCCACGAACGATTCTGTGTTTATGCTTCAAAAACCTTGGAACGTTTTGCGTCTATATTATGAGACAAGATATATGTTTGTCATGACAGCGAGAGAGAGAGAGAGAGAGAGAGAGAGAGAGAGAGAGAGAGAGAGTATAATCGAGCATAGAATATTGTTAGGACAAGCAGGAACTAATAGCTGTTCTACCGGTCATGTCGCAAGCACAGATATCAAAGAGACAGAGAATGTAGCGCCGGATATGCAGACATATATATATGTATATGTGTATGTGAGTCTAGGCATGTACGAAGGCATTAACAAGGGCTGTGACCTACATAGCCAGATAATGCTTGACTAGGTTTTAATCGATCACACCCAGGCACCTTTTAGGCTACAATTAATCTTCACCTGATTCGGAGAGGTCTTTTAATGTGGCTGTGCTATAATAATATGTCCAGAAAACGATGTTAACAATATTTACTTTCAATTATGCAACCAAAATTCGTAATTTTAAAGGAACAACAAAGTTAAATTGTAAAAATGTTTCAATGATGAATATTAACGTTAAATAATAAGATTGAAAGTTAACCCTCAATCCATGAACGTTTTTTAGGCACCCGAATTCCATGAACCGGGGTCGTTTTCGTCTTTGCGCTATCACACCCGCAATTATAAATGAAAAAATCTGAAAAAATTCATGGTCAATCTTCAGACTATACTTTTAAAGCGAGAATAGAATTTTTTTTTCTTATTTTTAATAATTTTTTTTCATCAAATATCAAGCAATGTGTGAAGAAAACGTTTTTTTTTTATTTGGGCCGGACGAAAACGACCCCGGTTCACGGGTTGAGGGTTAAGAATAATGATCGACATTGTAAACTGCCAGAGCGTAATCAATCTCAGTAAGTTTTGGCAGGAAAATCAGACTAATTTATAATATCAGTTTAACGAACGGTTATTTTATTCAATTCTTTCTTCATTTCGTAACATATAAAAGAAAGCTGGAAAATTCTCAGTTCGGAGCATCCAGAGCAATGCGCTTTCACTCGAGTACACGCAAACGTTTCGCCGTTTGTTTGGGCGCGCGATCTGCGTCTCTTACGCACATACATAACGTCCGGGCGACGCACACCCGCACGATGTACGAAAATCTTTCCCAGCGTGATGTAACAGCCCAACGCGGATGAAAAAGCATGTATTTTACCGTGTGGTCCAATGGGTGTTGTGGCAATGCAAAAAAAATAAAGGAAACGAGAGACGAAAGAGACGAAAAGGGAGGCAAATTTGGGTATGGACAAGGCAGACGAGGGCGGTGCTGTTGAAAACTTCGAGACTCCCACAGGCCCTGAGTAAAGTGCTGCGTTACTCCGTAGGGAAATGTGTCCAAACGATATCACATATATGCTCGCTACCTATTTTATATCTCTCGTTGCTCATAGACAGACCCCTCCCTTTTGGGCTTATACATTTTCCATTACCTGCTCGACTAAATCTCTCGTATTTTGGTCGTCGAGATAAATTTTACATAGACGAGGTATTCCACGTGAATTACGACGAAATTTCAATACACAAATTTTTTTTGGGCTCGTATCATTTTATAATTCTTACTTTTGCATGGAAATGATTGTTAAATTATGCTTTGAAATTATTCGTCAATAACATTTTTTAATGTTGTATCTTTTACTTCATTTTTTTTTTTTAGAAACTGATTGGTGAGGAACGTCCCGTATATTTTAATACAATATTCAAGCTTTTGTACTCTACCTACGTAAACCCCGATAATATCATGAAGCCTGGCATTGTCAAGAGTCGATTTATCAAAAATTCAATTGCCTACATTAAATCACACTGCAGCTATTCATTATACAGAACGAAATAACGTATGCCCTCTACAGCAACGTTTTTAATGCTCCATATATGTCGTTCAGCTCTATATTATACAGAGCTCTTGAGCTGTCGAGTACAGACATTGATTAACGCTCGTCAATAAGCCTTCTAATTTAATGGGCTATGTACTTTACATTTAATATGGCTCAACAGCAAATATGCATCAATTGTTTCATCGTTAATACATCGTGATTATTTTTCAAATGTGTTTGACGTTTTTATAACCAATTAAAACAAAACATTTATATATCGAAGTTCTTTTTATTTACATTTCATCGCGGTCAGAAACTCACAGCAAAATTAGTAAAATATAATCGTGTGTAATGCCCAAAATGGAGGAATTAGAAAATAATGGACATTTTTTTTTATTGCATCCAACGATGCAAACGCAAATGCCATTTCAGAGTATTACTCTCAATCTCGTTTTGAATTTTTTCTTACACACGGTTGCGAAGAGAAGAAAAAAACGTCGTACACGAGACTCCGTTTCTAAGTACGTCTATGAGAGAAAATGTATACAAGTACGTATTATATTTTGTACCGGTGGCTGCGAGATGTTGAGTGTCGCGTCTCGCGAGGGGCTCGCTCGCCCCGAACCAAAGAAGCACGTCTGCGTTCGGTAGTGCGTACAGAACTTTCATGTGCAACCTCCCTTAGACGCACGACGAGAGATAAAAAGAGTGAGAGAGTGAGAGAGAGAGTGAGTGAGAGAGAGAGAGGGGGGGAGGGAGGGAGGGAGGGGGGAGAGAGGGGGAGGGGGAGGGGGAGAGAGGGGAGAGGGGGGGAGAGGGGGGGGAGTAAGAAAGAGAAAAAGGTCGACAAAGAAGAGAGTGTACTTCAAAGAGAGAAGAGGGTGAAAGACGAGGCGGGTGGTGCAACGATAAGCCTCACCGTACCTCGAGATCTCGTCGGAGTGTGTAAGAAGAGAAAACTGCATGGTAGCAGCGTCGTTGCGACTGAGACACCACCAGTACCGCAGAAAAGAATAAAGAGAAAAAAAAATGAGAAGAAAAGCGAATCTCCCGCGCCACTCAAGGCAAAGACCCGAGGACGTTTACCCACGTAAGGTCGACCTTGATCTTAAACGTTTCACACACTACACGCGCTCAAGAAAGACCGCGTCGTCGTCGTCGGTGCATTCTTAAGATGAATCCACACTATACTCGACGCCGAGGCTTTTCACCAATGTGGAATAATGTAACGATGCTGCGCTCGGAATTTGACGCGATCCACAATATCGTTGCTGATTCACAAAATCTTTTTCCACCGTCGCAAACAAAAAAATCTTTAAAACACGATTTTGAGGTATTGAATCGTTGGAAAGCAAGAAAATGTCTTCATTCTTAATTTTTCAACCAATTTCATGCATATTTAGACGTTGGAAGATCGGCAAGCTTCTTTTTTTGCTCTGTTTTGTAGCAAAAAAAGAAATTGTAACAATTTCGTAAATTTTGATAATGAAGAATAAATTGAAGAATTTTTATTAATACATTCCAACGATGCAAACTTCAATGCAATTCTTTGATATTATATTACGACTTTTCATGGTCCTCCATGAAAAATCGTAATATAATATCAAAGAATTGCATTGAAGTTTGCCTCGTTGGAATGTAATAAAAATTCTTCAATTTATTCTTCATTATACAAATTATAAATAAAATTTAAAAAATGTGAATTAACTCGAGACTTTCTTCGATCTAGAAAGTTTGAACGCCCCTTTACACCGTCACGGACTCGTTACACATTGATGTTTCAGTCTCATATACACATTCAAAGAAGGTAACTAACGTCTGTGAATACACAAAGAGAACAGCGCGCGTAATCCATCGCCTGCCACCTGCAAGTGTCTCGCGATGTCTCGTTTAAATTCTTATATGCGCTCACGAGACTATTATACCAGAAACACGTGCGCGCGCGATGCCTTTGAAGAAATTCATCAAAAAACTATCTTAACAAATATAACGCCTGTCCGGTGTATTTTTTTCTCCTACAAACTTGTCACTTTTTTCTCCAAGTTGTGCAAAGGACTTTTCAATCAAAAACAAAGAAGAATATTCAGTTTATTTTCATTCAAATGTATTGTCTCTCATTCGAGTTCCATCATTCCCTAAATTTCTTAAATCTTCGATAATTTCTGAACAAAATTCTGCAGCCCAAGGTTACTCATATTGGGTCATTTTGATCCAGGCTAAAATCGTCGATTTGGAATCAATCGAAAGGCACTTCTTTTTCAATTTCGACTGCAGTGGAAAATTCCAATTC
The DNA here is from genome assembly GCA_963989365.1 of Rhimphoctona megacephalus. NCBI lineage: Eukaryota > Metazoa > Arthropoda > Insecta > Hymenoptera > Ichneumonidae > Rhimphoctona > Rhimphoctona megacephalus. Next base: position 21,880,377 of record OZ022418.1, on the reverse strand, counting down.
CTTCAAGAGTTACAAGCATCCAAAGTTCCCTGGGTCATAAAGACCCACGGTAGCAACGATCAGGGCTAAAAAAAATGGTAGCAACTTGGCAGTAAAATAAATATTTTACGTCATCCTTTCGATCTCGTTTTTAAAAACCTTTACTTGGTCAAGTATAAATAAGGCACGCCGTTATCGTTGCCCATGCCTCGAGTCGTCGATAGCGCGTATAATCGACGACAAGAAAACGAGACCCCCAGCTGCGTCACGCGTAACCACGATATCGGTTAAGTGACCGTAGTCAGTAGGCTGTCCCGTTTATACCGAGGCTACGTTGACCCGTTGTAATCGAGAATGCTCGTTAGGGAGGGATTATGCGCTAGAGTGCATAGCTCACTGGTTCGGCATGTGAGTGATAGATGCATATATTTATATACGTGTATTCGTCCCTCATCGTTTCTATGCAATCGTTTCGTAGTCATCGTCATGGACGATGATCACCGCATCTGTTTCGCTTCGTGTAACTACCTGACCACTCTAGCGTTTACACGAGCCTGTCCATACAATAAGACCGATTCCGTTGCTTAACATTCGAATTAAAAAGTACCGAAGACACTTCGATAAATACATAATTATTGCATTGAACGAATTTTACTTGAAAAAGTACTTTAATAATCAGCGGAACAAAACGTTAACATGAAATTCCTAAGCTATCATTGCCGTATTTTATAAATTGAAGAAAATTCATGAATTCTTGTTTATTGCAAGAAATTTTCTAGGACTAAGTTGTAAATTTTGATGTCCAGTGAAGGATTTCGAAAAGAAATGAACATTGCGTTGTACGAGTAAACAATTCAGTTCGTTATTTTAAATGTATACAATTTTATAAAGAAAACAATGATTCTTTAATGCAAATTTAAATGTCTTTAAACATTTTTGTCGAATTTTCATACAAGTTTTATTATGCTTCTCGATAAGAATTCCCTAAGAGCCCCTTAATGACTCGATTTTCACTCCAGTACCTCAAAGATGTTTTTTTTGCCTGTATCACTTTAAGGCGTCTTCTCACTTTGGAAATTTAAAAAAATCGATTTTTTTTTTTTTTTTAATTTTGAAAGTACATATCTTCAAAAATGTCATCTCGAAATTTCATAAAGATCGGACGAGTCTAACTACATTTTTTGGCGACCGTTAGGTGACTACCTGAGAGTACCCGGCGATCCCTCCAAAACTTTAAACGCAGTTATCTCAAAACAAGGTTTTTCGGTGCTTTGTTGATGAAATTTCGGAAACTATCCGGCCGATTGTCATGAAATTTGAATGACATATGCTTCATAGTTATGGCTATAGCGCATATCATCAGATTTTTTAAATTTTGATTTTAAGAATTTTTTTTTTACAAAAAACTGCAAAAAAATCGTGGTTTTTTTTTACTTTTTCGAAAAACGTGCGCCATTTTGTTATTTTCGCGAATATCAAAAATCTGATGATATGCGCTATAGCCACTGACATACTGAATCTAAAACAGTTTTATTTTTTTGTTTCAGACGACCCGTCTCGGAGATACCATCAACAAGCCACGACCATAACATTTTTACACGGGTTTTTCAATGCTACTGATGTATTATAATAATTGTTTAAAAAAATAAAATAAAAATTTTTTCATGTACTTGAAAGATGTGTTTATTACATAGGATCCGTTTTATCCCATAATTTTAAGCAAAAATCCTCGAAAAAAAATCGCAAAAACAGCCTATTTTTGAGGCGCTTAAAGTGAGAAGATGCCTTAATCGTAAACCGTCGTGACTCGTAGCAAGCTTTTAGCTTATCCATATCGTAGCATTGATCTGTCGTGAGGATTTTTCACAAGCGCACGGTTGTTTTATTAGTTAAGTTTCTCGAGCGTTATCACGGGTCATTGCGAACGGTATATTCGAGTGTCAACAACTTTTCAGTGTTATATATCGAGCGAGCCCTTTTCATCGTTGAAGATACTTTAGAAAGCAGAACTTTACGGAGTGAAAAAGCGAAGAGAATAAAGAAATTCTTCCTTGAAGCAATTCGCGAGTAGTTGACTTTGCGCGAGCGAAAGCTGTTAAAATACGCCCACCAGAGTATCTTTCTTTCTCGCGGACCATCAAATGATTCATTTCCGTTTATCAAAGCAAGGCGTGCCCGAAAGTCCCAAGGTTCCCACTATGAAGACGGAGCCTTTTCTTCTCATCCATAAAATTACTCAATTATGAACCTTTTTTTTAGTTAATGCGAGTCGAGGATCGCGATAAGAAGTCTTAACGACGTGCTAAGCCAGAGGGGAATAACAAAGTTAAACTTATCGTCAGTCTTTTCAAGAATGCCCTAATTTTCTATTCAATCCACCATTTTTACCATTTGTAGAATTCGAATAAAAACTCATTTTTCATATTTCATCAGTGGTTTAATATTTCTGCTAAGAAAAACATTTTCAAACGTCATTTTCTCTCTAAATAGTACAAAATCGATCTAATTTCAATTCGTTTCAGATTCAGATCATGAAACAGCGTCTTACATCGTACTGGAACCATTTAGTAAACTCCTTTTGCTAATTTTCCTTCAATTTCTACATTTGCTCGTGCACAATGAGATTTGCATCGTTTCTCACAGCATCGACGTAACGTTCTGGGATTTTTACGAATGAATGTTGAGAAAGAGGATCATTTTTGATTAGGGTCACACTGGTACGAGCAATCTATCCGTAAAATATTGTCATTATAATAATCGAAACAATAAGGAAATAGAGGAACTTATTCGAGTAAAAAAACGGAGAACATTAATAATGCAAACAAAGCATTGCATTGTGTAGCTTATTCACATTGTACAGCTCGAAGTATGGGCAAATAAAAGCTAAGAAGGAAAAGACGCATGAGTGCATGTGTGTGCGAAGGAGAAAGAGAGTTAGAGATGGAGAGCAATTTTCTCGTTATCTACGGACGCGAATGGCAAACTGGCAAAGCAGCTTATGCCTTTTTCCCATTTGTGTATAAAATCGTAGGCACGATATATACGAATGTGTACGTGTTTCTTCTAACATCGTCACGCAAAAATGCTCGTAGGCAAGAAAAAAAAAACATAAGAATAATGAACTTGTTACAGTCTGATTGCATACGGCGATGGCGACCTATCGCGAACATTCTTATAACGACGTATACTCCATCATTATTTTTTTCTTCTTATTATATTCATTCATTTTTCCTACAACAACGATAAGTTAATACTTTCTGCAAGACAAGTAGAGTGAAATGACTACAGGGGAAAGGGAAGTCATTGAAACGAGTAGTTGATACTGATAACGATTGAATGGGAATCAATTTTTAATCGGGCATCAAAATGTCACTTGAATGACAATTTCGTTTAGGAGCATTTTGCAAAATCAATCAATTTATTTAAAATCATAAAATTCATAAATTCATGTATTTATCAGAACAAAATCCTGGTTAAAAAGCTCCTTTGGAATTTCGCATTATTCAATGTCATCGAAACGAATACCTGTGTAATAAATAGTCGTTCGTTCAAGTGCAAGTGATTGTGTAAATTTAATAAATTAATAATCGCCAGTAAATGGAACGATGCCACATTCGGAATTATTACGAGAGTATTTTCCGCGTGTTTGCCAACAGATTCGTTTTATCCGCGATTCTTCGAAGATTTGGCAAGCCTATTTGTACGGAAGTGCGTACTTGGCTATGCAAAACGCATAAATTGCTATCATCCGCCGGTGCATAGAACAATTCTCATTGAATATTTTACAGCTGCTTTCGCGTGGGCGTAAAAGCTCGGTAAAATTATACGACATGCTATGGCTCTTTATATTTACAAACAAATCACTTCGTTCTCGAACGTTAAAATCTTGGATGAGAGTGAAACCGACTATTTATCCATAATTTTCGGATTTACTTGAATCTTCGATTCGTTGTTTCGTCCTCGACGAACGCACCGGAGCATTCGCTCGCCATGACAATTGAAAACTCTTCTAAAATTAAGTCCCGTCTGACTCTATGTCTACGTATCTTGTTTGTGTATTCGAGTCGAGTCGAGAAACACTTTGGAAATAGCAATGCCCCACGTTCCTCCAATTCGTTTTTTTTTTCGTTTTTATGAATTCGACATTTGACAGGGAGACTTGAAACAAATCTTTCGAAATGTTCTCAATGAATGCTGCAGTTTATTTTGGCTCTGCGATGCTATAAATCAGTGGGTATTTGAGTACCGTGGCAACGAAATTGCAAGCTGTGTTTTCGCATCGAAAAATTTATTTGATTGAACTATTTTTTGGCGTTTTAAAATCATTCTTCGATTTTAATTCTAACTCTAGATTGAGGGCTGCTCCAAAATTTTGCCGTTTTGCTCGAAATATCTTTAAAAACGTTCGATGTTAGACATGGCAAATTAGGAGTTTGCATTTTCACTTGATTTTTAGCAACAAGCTCATCGTTTCAAGTAAAGTCATTCTAACACTACAAAACTTTTTGTATCGTAATAAAAATTAACTATCGTTTTATGGATAATTATAATTTGCAAAGGAGGATATAAATCAATATGTACCAAAAATAATAATCAGCTAACGGTCTATAAAATGGCCAGTGTAGTAGTACAACGTGTGATCGTGAACATTCGTTTTTATGGAGTCTTTCATTACCCTGGTACGCTCATTAGCATTTCGAAGCTCGTAGAAATTGTTTTTATTAATTTGTATTTCGATCATGGTGCAAATGAACATTGAAAGAATGCGGAAACTGCGAGTCTCGTTTATTACCATCTCGAATTACATCATTTTTTGTAAAAGACTGTGGACAACATTGAGTTACTTAATGTCGAGCCATTTCTATTTAAATTGATAAATAAATCAACAAATGATAGTCAAGTTTGTAACATTATTATACAAAAATTTTTTTAAATCGACTCTGATGAACTAGACTGGCTTTTTCTTCAATTGAAGGTAACTTTTCTACATTGAAAAAATGATCAATTTTCAGGATAACGTAGAACGAATTTTGAGTAAGCGAATGACACAGAGTTCAATTTCAAAGAATCGTTTATTCCACTGTAGTCGAAATTTATAAAAAGAAAGTGTATTTCGATTTAATCGAAAAGGGCGAGTTTGACTTGGGTCAAAGTGACTCAATGATAGCCACCGAGGGTTAAGTGACGCGGGGTGTAAATGACCCCCTTCAATTTCTTTTTAAAGTAATTTTTTAAAATATTTATTTTGGTTTTTATATTATTTAGATTTGCATGTTTTTATACACGAAGAGAATTAAACAGTAATGTTTACCGTGAAATTCAGGGTAAAAATTACCGTAATACATTTGAACGTGGGGACAAGTTGGCAAAACATATTTATTCGTAAGCGATAAGTTTTTTTGTTTAACTTGCGAAACGTAAAACTTGAAATACTACGCCATTCTGGCGAAAACATTTGTAGGGAAATTTGTACCGTGCAACACGGTAAAATTTACCGTGACGCTCGTATTTTTTCACAAATTAACATAGTCAAATGTGATATAGTAGAATTAACTATAATGTATTGACAGGAATATAACATTATAATTAACTTAACTATAATTGAAATGTTCATTTGAACATACAATCTGAATGGTGTGTATAATAATATCTTAGATAAAAAGTACTATTAGTCGTAGTAAAAAGCTTAACAATACAAAATATGGTAAATACAAAACTATGAACAAGTTGCTACGTAGACAAAAATATGATCAACAGTAGCATATTTTCATTCCGATCGGACCATCACAATTTTAATCACCTTTACATTATTTACATAGTAATTATTAATTTCCGTGAGTAAATCTCACTAAAATACTTTACGACAGTAACTATCAACGAAACATTACGACCAATTTTATTTTTTAGCTAGAATGGTTATTTTTTACAGTTACATTAACAATACTAGTTCCAGTAACAGTACGGCCCTGATACGTATGTACCATTTTCTTTCATTAATTTACAAAATATCAGCTTAGCAGGTTGGACCAGTGCTAGACTCGCAATACAATGATCTTGAGTTCGATTCCACCCAACGGACTTTTATTTATTTTTTATAATTGCTTGCATTCATGAATCCATTTCTCCTTCTAAATAGACATGTAGTAAAATAATTTTTGTAATAATATCTAGAATTAATTATCCACGTGTCCATCTAAAAAAAGAAAAAAAAAATCATTTATGCATGAAATTAATAAAAAAAAAGTCTGCTCGGCAGGATTGAATTCAAAAATATTGAATTGCAACTCCACGACAGCACTTGATCCAGCCTGCTAAGTAGATATTTCATCAACCATCGAAAGAAAATGGTACATGCATATCAGGGTTGTATGGTTGTTGTAACTTGAATGGTTACTGGCCACTACCAACTACTATGGTTACTGTAACTGGTATAACTACTGGCCACTAGCAACCAGGATGGTCGCTGTAACTGTAAAAAAAGCCATTCTTGCTAGCAATTCGATGACTTCGTCACCGAATTTTCGGAACTTTCGATTTTTTATATTGACAACTCAAGTGATTATGGTTCCACCAATGAATGAAAATTCTGACTTTACGGGAGAAACCAGTTTAGGAGGCCGAAATTTTGGTGTTTTTCGTGAATTTTTTTAACAGGGAAGGAATAATCAGAATTTGTTTAAACTTGGAGGATATTTTATTCATATTTTGAAGTACACTTTGTAATTTTTTCAAGTCATTTCCGCCGAAAATAGTGGAGTTAGAAGCTGCTGTCCATGGACGATCGTCATCCGAGTTTTTTGCTGCTGGGCATTCCTGAAGTCACAATTTTTATCTGTAATCATTACAATTGTCTTTTTTCGTTAACAACATATTTCCTAAGATTATGCACCTAATTGTGATCAAAAAAGTTGAAAATTGCATGTTTCTGAGGTGTTTGAACACGATGTCATGTTTTTATACCATGCTTTTTCACCTCTTTTGCATTAAAAAAAATATTTTTAATAATAATATCATCCCAGAGTTGGGTTTATATAGATTGTAATTGAATAAAGAATATTCACACAAATTCTCAGAACGATTGGTCAATAACTTTTTGAGCTAGAATGTCCACCAGTTGAAAAAAAGTCGTCCATGGACAGCAGCTTCTAACTCCACTATTTCCGGCGGAAATGACTTGAAAAAATTACAAAGAGTACTTCAAAACATGAGTAAAATATCCTCCAAGTTTAAACAAATTCTGATTATTCCTTCCCTGTTAAAAAAATTCACGAAAAACACCAAAATGTCGGCCTCCTAAACTGGTTTCTCCCGTTTAGATTAGGATTCAGTGATCTTCAGAACGATGAGATACATGTTTCTACTGCAATCCACTTTTTTCAATCAGAGTGCACTAACACATAGCTCATAGATGAAATTTAATTTTGAAGAACTCCGTAGTAGTCGATAGTTTAGTGGTTAGAGTCCCGAGTTAGGTAGGTAGACATTAGATAGGAAATCCGTAGGTAGGCAGTTCGATCCCGACCCACAAAACAAATATGTAAATATATATAATATGAATATAAACGTTTTTCTTTTTTATCGCAAATCGCGTCTGGTCTTTTGAAATGATTGGACTTTGAAAACGGATGTAATTTTGCTTTAATAAAGTAAGGGGAAATTAAATTAATTAAATTAAAACAATTTCGGCATAGGATGATTCCCGTCCCTATATGGTTTCTTATATTTCACTATATCGTTATTGGCATGCATAACATCAGGAAAGTTATTAATGGTATCTTGTATAGTACTTCTGATTATACCTATAATTGGGTGACTTATCTTTGATAGTGAAAAGATCTACATATTTATTTTGTGCGACATACTAGTATCCACTAGTAGTATATTTAACTTTATATGTAAAAATGTCATTGTTGCAATTAACATGTGCTCTTAATATATTCGGTTATTGAAATATAGTAAATAAAACTATATTTTGGTGGATTACAGTAACTATAAAATATTTCTGTCACCTCAGGGAAACATACTGCATGGTTGAAATATAGTCAGAAATACCATATTTTTTTCTCAGTGTGTAATATTTTAATATAAATATTGAAATAATCGTCATAAGTAGGGCACTTTTTCAAGGACATTTCTTGAAGACATAAAATAATCAAATACACGGTAAAATTTCACTTGTATAACACAATTGTTAAATTTATGTTCTGCATATTTTACTGGACATAAAAATTTACTAGACACACCGGTCAAATGTTCTGTTTCAAATAAGAAATTTTATTTAATTTTCATGAAAATTTGTGTTTTGTTCAGTAATAATCTTAGAAATTGCAGGTTGTCATCTCACAATATAATTTTTTACGATCTTATTATTAGCTTTCGTACATTATTATGAAAGTTTCATGTTTTTATATATTCAACGTATAATTCACATTTTTCGGCGCCTATTGGACTGATAATATTATTGAATCATCCATTTATAAACGGCTGGTGTCATTATAACTCCGTATGACCATTCCGGGATTTTTGTGAAAGTGGACCACGGAATAAACCGAATGACTTTTCTTAGTGCAGTTGAAAAGTAAGTAAATACGAATTTGATCTATTCGAAAGCATTGTGTTGGTCGCCTAAAGCCGGCAATATCTGATTAAGGCGGGCAGAGTGAAAGAGAATAGAATATAGGTTTATTGGTGCAGTCATGTAGGATCGACCGGTCCTTCAGGCACATTCCGTCACGCTGATTACAACAACAGAATGTTGGTATAGAGACGGAGATTGGCTGTGTCGAACTTTCGCACTAACACACAAAACAATTCGGATACAAAAGTCTGGAGGAAACATATGTTTGTTACTGGGATCCGTAACTCCGTTGAATTAATGCACACGCACACATATCGTCATTTGAATGAATCGTTCTCACGCAGGCCTGCTTGAATTATACGCCTGTCGACGCTAATAATTGAATGTGCGCTTGTAATTTCAAAACGCCCGCGGCTTTCACGGCAAATTTTCTCTCTTTCTTTGTCTTTCTCGCTCTTCGTGCGATCGTCCTTGCTGTCGTCGTAGTCGACGTCGTCGTCGTCGTCGTCGTCCTATGTCGTTGGTTTCGAATAATCGTTTTCCCGATTAAACTCCCTGATAATTCTTACTATACTGTGATAGTGGAAAAATCGATGTTTCACCTCTCGCACCATATGCAGGGACCCGGACGAAGAAAGGGGTTAAGGGGAACGGGAGGCTTAACCACGAATATCCGTGCTCTCGCGGTTCATCGCTCTGAGAATTTCCTTTCCTATACTCTTGTTCGTATATATCGGTATAGATAGCCGCTATATAAAAGCCTGGATTTCGGTTAATTAAAATAGGCAGACTGAACCTAACTGGGCCAAGCTGTGTGGTAACGAGTATTTCACTACTTCCGGTTTGGGGAATTCCTGATAATAAAAATAAAATCATAGCCCAAAAGTAATGTATGTTCAGCATTAAGGGGGGAAGGTCATGTAAACGTACGTTATTTTCAAGATTTTTTTATTAAGAAATAGAATAGTTTATTGAATTAACATAAAGCATATCTCAAAATATACGATGTAAGGTATATTGACAAATTTTTTTAGACTAAAATATTTCAAAATGGCGACGCCACAGCTGCTGGAAGCAGATTTACGCCGTGCAGTCTACAGGTCTCAAATCTCAACTAAAATAAAAAAATCAAATTTTTATTGTTACCATACATTAGTACACTTTGCATGACGGAGAGAAAAAAATTAAAATTTAGGATCATTTAAAAAATCACTTATACAAAAATAAATTATTTTGTTTTCAAAATGGTCCTAAATTTTTAATTTTTTTCTCTCCGTCATGCAAATCGTAATAATGTATTTTAACAATAAAAATTTGATTTTTTTATTTTAGTAGGGATTTGAGACCTGTAGGCTGCACGGCGCAAATCTGCTTTCAGCAGTTGTGGCGCCACCATTTTGAAATATTTTAGTCTAAAAAAATTTGTCAATATACCTTACATCGTATATTTTGAGATATGCTTTATGTTAATTCATTCAAAATTTAGGACTATTTTGAAAAAAAATCATTCATATTTGTATAAGTGATTTTTTTTCAAAATGGTCCTAAATTTTTAATTTTTTTTCTCTCCGTCATGCAAATCGTAATAATGTATTTTAACAATAAAAATTTGATTTTTTTATTTTAGTAGGGATTTGAGACCTGTAGGCTGCACGGCGCAAATCTGCTTTCAGCAGTTGTGGCGCCACCATTTTGAAATATTTTAGTCTAAAAAAATTTGTCAATATACCTTACATCGTATATTTTGAGATATGCCTTATGTTAATTCATTCAAAATTTAGGACTATTTTGAAAAAAAATCATTCATATTTGTATAAGTGATTTTTTTTCAAAATGGTCCTAAATTTTTAATTTTTTTCTCTCCGTCATGCAAATCGTAATAATGTATTTTAACAATAAAAATTTGATTTTTTTATTTTAGTTGAGATTTGAGACCTGTAGGTTGCACGGCGCAAATCTGCTTCCTGGAGCTGTGACACCGCCATTTTTAAATATTTTGGTCTAAAAAAATTTATCAATATACCTTACATCGTGTATTTTGCCATACACTTTATGTTAATTCAATAAACTATTCCATTTCTTTATAAAAAAAATCTTGAAAAAACGTACGTTTATATGACTTTCCCCCCTTAAAAAAGGAAGAACGGACATTGCGGCATTTTAGTACAGAAGTTTCCCTGATGATCTAATGATAATTAATCGAATCATGAAAGCTCGAATTTCAAATAACTCCATTAACTTTGAGTCAGTCGTTGCTAAATGAATATTAAAATTACTTTAACCTTGGATCAACATTATTTTCTTGAGCCTCGACCGATATTATGATGGTGAAGGAATTCGTATTTTTCGATACATATTTATTAAACAATAAAATTTCTCGTGTTAAATAGTTTGATGTTTCATTTTAAATAATGATTTGTTTCACTGCAGTGGAAATTCTCAAAAAATGTGCATTTTAATTGAGTGTCATTTGAGGGCTTTCTTCTGGATCAAAATCACCCAATGGTAGTAACCTGGGGTTATTATGGCGAGACCAAGTGTTAAGCATGTTTTTCTATCATCTGTATGATGACGGCCAAGGTCATTATTATGATTTTAGGTGTACGAAACGGAGCTTGTTGACAAAATACTGCTATCGATAATCACAAACTCGAATTCACATGGCTGAGCTTAGGGAATTTTGTCATTTTTGACAGGGACCCCCGAAACTGTTTTTAAATCCATTTAAACGTATGAGATTGATAAAATTGTTTTTAATTATGGATGGCCTTGAATACAATAGAAAAAAAAATATGTTATGAACTTCATAAATACGAATGTATGTAGAAAGAAGTTTTATATTTTCGTCTTTTGAATGTCGAATTAATTGATCATTTCTGGCGAAAATAAAGATGTGCCTGAGATAACTTCTCTTTTCCCTATAACAATATTTGTTCACAAACACGGCATGACCTAGCATTTCTCTCACTTATCCTGGCAAAGATTGGCCGGGGAGAATAATCGATCGATCAATCATTTTTATCTGTTTTGTTTCTGTCATAAAAAGACATCTGTTTCGTCGTAAAAGTTTCACCTTGCCAGATTTTCAATTGCTTCGTGTCATACAATAATACAAAGTAAAGACCAAATAATTTCCATTGAGTAACGAATAACACGTGACGTAATGAAACGATAAAATCCTCTCGATTTCTGCTCAATGAATGCGAATAAATTTCTCCTCGCAATAAATCACAATCAAATCAAACTGAGTGTAAAATGTTCATCCATCCTGGTTTAATGAACGTTTTAATTGTTGAACTTGACGATGAGTCTCATGATCGCAGTTTCATAGAGACAACGAGTAAATTAATCGCACAAATTAATTGCCAACAATATTTCTCTCTATCTCTTTCGATCCATTCTCATCGACCGATCAAAGAATCCGATCAGGAAGCCTTTTTCTTTTGCTAACCTGTGACTCCCGATAAAACTTCTCCACCCTATAGAGCTTTTGATGTTTCTATTAGTGGGACGCATGTATAGAGCCCTCCCTCATGGTTCGTCTTCGTCATTGCGTAACTACGGATGTTCGCGCAGTGAACGCATCAAAATCTAACGCTTGAGTAACGAAGACAAATGTTTCAAGCGAGTGATGCTCTAAGGTTCAAGAATATAATATATTGTCTGTTTTTATCTCTAACGCCTCGGAAACTAAAGTTGATGCTCCCCGAGCTGTGACACACGAGTGGATCTTTTAATGAATTTTAACATGCGCACACATAAGACCATCAACAAACCTTCTAAAAAGACATACGCCTTTTTGACTGTTCCATCGATGTATAGAGATGTTCTACTTTCGATCCGAGCCCTAAATCGGTCCAAATTAAATGGACATCATTCGAGATCTCGAAAAATCTGGGTTTCGTTACTTTCTCTCTGTGAGAAATGGACCATTGATTGATAATCGTACATGGTCAGTTTCTCCGAGCATCAATATAACGAAAGTTGGTCCAAAATTGTTCCAACTTTTTTCTCGAGCCACAGTTGTATATACTTTTATTTAAGACATCGTCATAGTTTATTTCCATTGAAAGGATGAGCTCTTTCAAATACGAACATTAGCACAGGCTAGAGGCAACACACCGTCGAGTGTAATTTACGCAATTACTTCACGTGCAAATAAAGAGGCCTCCGGACGAGAGATATAACGTACGCGAGGATTGGTCATCATGGCTTTAAAGTAACGCCATTTGCATGAGAACGAGTGAATAACGAATATTATTCTTATTATTATACATATATGTGTATATATTCATGTATTTACGCATATGTCTATACTAGCTAGCACGTAAAAAGAACGAATTCGCGTGCACAATGCCAACTGAGAGAGAACCCATAGTTCAAGCGTTTCCACAACATATATGTATAGTAGGACAAGAAGGGTTGTAACATACGGACGGATGTGGTGACCGTGGATTCCACGGTTTTGTGACTTGCGATATAATACCGAGGACTTTATACTTCGCGCGTTATACGTGTCCTGTACAGCTTTATAAAATGAAAAAAAAAAAACTGCTCAGTGAAGGTAGAGAAGCTCGGGGAAACGTTATATTCGTGAGGGAATCGACGGAAGACAGCGAGAGGGTGAAGCTAGTCAAAAATCGTCGAAACTGCGAAGCCTTTTGGAAGGGATTTAAAAAAAAAAACTGTGTGTTTTACGTTTTCGTTAATGCTTTATAAGGCGTGGTTTATCACATAGCAGCTGAGAGAAAAAAAAGAGAGAAAGAGAGAGAAGAAACCGGTTGATGTCTCTTCTCTTTTTCCTTCCTCTCGCTCTCTCGTACTCTCATATTCTCGGCTATAACTATAGAGTTAAAAAAGTCTGTCCCAAATATATATGAATGCAAATATACGAGTATATTCTTGGTTTTCAGGAGAGCTGCTCTGAGAATCGGTGGAAGAGAACTACGCGGTATTTTATATTAACCCTCGGTTATTACCGCTTTTTTTCCAACCCGGTCGCCAATGCCATGGGTCTTTATGACCCGGGCAACTTTGCGTGCTAATAACTCTTGAAGGAATTGCTATTTTGCGACATATTTTTTTTTTTCAAACGATACAACTCCTGACTAAACGAATGGTACAAAGCGCAATGTCCGGAAATAATTTATTACACTGCAGTCAAAGTTTCAAATAAAGTACGTTTCAATTTAGTCGGAAATGAGGGCTTTGGTCTGGGTCAAAATGACTCAATGGTAGTAATCTGGAATCAACAATATACATGATGTATTTTTGTCGGTATTTGCAACATGGAAACTGGCATGTCGCGAAGGTAACACACCGACCCTCTCTCTCTCTCTCTCTCTCTGTTGCTGTGTGCCATCTTCTATCACCTGTAACAGGATACTTAAAAAAAACGAACGTAGTGCTCGTTACTTTGGAAAAAGCATTCGTTATACACTGTTTTTTCACCTCAATCAATTGCCAGCGATTAATTTGTACAGCGTGATTATTCGCTTTTTCGTGAAAAACGTGAGATAAAATCTGCATTTTCTTCGTTTACTCTCGTTATTTTTTAATTTTTATTATTTGATATCCTCCTGACAAAATAATTCACAGTGTGTATTGAACAGTTTCTATCTAGTCACGATTTAACGTCGTCGTATAAAATAAGCAATAAACGTCAAACGAAAATGTGTGTTTGAAAAACAGGTGTGTCAAGTTGAGATTTTTAGGAATATACGAAGAAAAAATCGTTACTAAGGTATGAGTAACGTCTGACCATCTTTGACTTCCTGTCTAAACCTGATTTTACATTTTTTTCTGTTCTAGAGATCTTAGTAAGCCACCAGCCATAAAGATATTTTTTATTGATTACGTTTACAGCCGTAAATAATATTGATTCATGAAACGCAAAGATCGTAAATAGATCGGTTTAATTAACACGAGGATGTAAAATTTGTTGAGTGAACTATCATTGGTGAGAAATCGAAATTTAAATGGTTATTAAAAAAGCAGCAATCCGATGCTAAAGACGAGAGTTTCTACATTTCAGTGTCGAACTTTTATTTTGATTTATGGAAAATTGCACGATTAATAATCACGTACACATGGTCTACACTTTTCTCTCGATGTCTTCGAGCTTTCTCAACAAATATCGATCTCATAAACAAAAAGTTGAAAAAAAAAATAACAGGACAATTCGTGCAAGATGATTTTACGAGAAAAAATAACGAATGAAAATGATTTAAACAGTTGAAAAACTCGCAGACGGAAGTGTATTCAGAGGCGCGGCCAAGCAACCCGCACTCCAGGATGTCTGGAGAAAATCGTTTCGTTATTCTTATTTTTTATCACTCGAATAACCCTCCTTGAAGAATTGACGAAAAAATCAGTAGAATAAATGGTTTATTTCGTTTGGTTCAGTGCAAATGACACAGAGCGTGATTTTATGGGAAAGTTATAATGAAAAATGGCAACAGTAAGAAATTATCGATTATCAGACGGGGGATTCGTGGTACAGGGTGAGTCAGAGAAGGGTTACCGTTGTGTGTAGGCCTTATAGACCGAAGGCTGTACAAGGGGGGGTTGCGCGCAAAGCGGACTGTGTGAATGAAAGAATTAGGTTTTTTTCTTCATTTTTTTTGTCTTAATTTTAATTGCACTTACCCTCGGAAAGTTCAAGCTCGAGCTCGGCAAGCTTTTCACGCACATCCTCCGGTAATTTACTGATGTCGATGTTGAATTCGGCCATCGCTAGGCCATCCGGGCTTCACGAAAATCACAAAATTTCCAGCCGAACATTCCACTACCCGTCACCACTGTTCGGCCATCTTGCCTATCACTGGTGTCGCTCGCGGACGACTGGTGGCGCATACGAACGTCCGCGCGCCCGACCAACTCAACCAATGTGAAAGACAAAGCCAGAAAAGACACCGACGTCACTCACGAACAGGTGATTCAGACACGTTCGAAATGACGCTTAAGGTAGCTGTACTCCTCCACCAGATGCAAAATTACCTTTATTTCTTTGCTACCAAATGTCCCCAAAATTACCGTTACTTTACCGTTTTCTCGTAACTTCAATATTTACGAAATTACAATTAACTTTCAATTATACTAATTTTAATGTATTTTTATTCAATATTTTTACTTCAATTAAGTGGGGCTCAAAAAAATTTAAGTATGACCTTTAATCATTAATGACCTTTCGAAATTTTATTTAAATAATGTTCGATGTTTTTCTATGTAATACTTTAATTGTGTATAATTGAAAACTGAATACGCCCTTATACAATTTCGCAAATTCGCAAAATAATAGCAATTCAGTTGAAAATTCAAGTCTAAATACCAAACAATTGCCATTACAGACGTAGAGGTTAAATTTCCGTACGGTCATACAAGTATGGTAATTTATTTGGTATCTTTTTATCCAGTGAGTCTTTTGTAGGGTGAAATACCAACTGATGGTAACATAAGATGGATTTGAATTTTTCTGTCTATATAGTCGACTTTCCCATCAATCACGTTCCCATATGTCAAATGTCCGTTTATGCGAATTCGATCCATTCCCATGTATCAAATGTCCGTTTATGCGAATTCGATCCCTTCTCATATGTCAAATGTTCGTTTATGCGAATTTGGTCCATTCCCATGTGTCAACTTCTCTACACCCCACTCCGACACTCGAAATATATTTTTCTATCGTACGTTTTGCATTTCCTGTTGTTCTATGTTATGTTTTCCCTGTATCTGCGATGTTAAGAGTGGGGACGGAGAAAAAGTTGAGAAAAGGGAACGGATTTGGTCTCGTCAGGTTGACATATGGGAGAGTCGACTGGTAAAAATTTTGTTCTAGATATAAAAAGTTCTCGTTCAAAGCTGTGAATTATAAATACTTCCTTTTTCGGTTTTCATGTTAGTGAATCCTGAAAGGAACTCAAAGTTTAAAGATTTGCTTCAAATTATAAGGCAACTGATTTGAGCCATTTTCGTGCTAATCAATCTGCATTATCTTTTCTGACTGTTTTATCGATAAATCTCTGATTGTCACGAAAATGGACCATTCTAGTTAAGGCGACTAAATCTCAATAAATTAGAAATCGTTATTTATTTAGGGATATTTTTTTGTAATTTTTCCGCCGTGGTTTTCTTCGTAGTGGTGAGGTTCGAAAAATGTCCACTCGTTCCACAGTACTCGGCCGAAACTGCAGATTATTTTTATGTACTCGGTCGAGTTTGCAGATTCAGTTCAGCATATTTCGTGCAGTCACTTTGGCAGAGTTATAAATAATTACACATGATAATGTAATTTGTATTTAATCGAAGTAGCTTTGAATAGAAACGAAGTCTAATCTGCAAAAAGTACATCAATTATAGTTCTTTTGTTCCTTCAATCAGAAACATTTTTTCTAGGGTGTTTTAGGAAACCCCCGACCCACTAGAATTCCCATTAATGCTCCCAAGGAGATCGTTTCGGTGCGTCATCGTCAATATTTGGATAAATACTATCCGATACTTACACGACTTATTAAATATTTCTATTTTATGAGCTGCTAATAAAATTGCAATAATTTTAGCCAATGATTTAATATCAGCAGTCTAGGACTTAATTTTGTACCCTTTTTTGTAAGACTCAGTACTAATAAAGTACGGAATTAATTTTTGATCTAATAAATTTAATATTTTCAATCACTCAATTGACTAACTCGTGTCTGAATAGTATTCCTTAGCAACAAATGCATATTTGTTGCTAAGGAATACTATTCAGACACGAACATGCAACTCTACTAGGTTTCCATAGAAATTTTATACAGCGAACTACACGAGCTATATTCTACGAAGTTATTCTGATTTCTTCAACTTTGACATGGAATTTTGCAATAACTAATTCGGTAAGGTGTTTTTTTATTATTTGGCATCAATCGTTGATTATTGATTTATAAATGAGAACCAAAACAAAAATGAGAAAAAAAAGAAAGAAAACAAAAAGAGACAAAAAAGCTATCCAAGCGGTGGATTCATGTAATACACAATTCATAAAACATTCGAAGAGATACGCCATAAGGCGTCCAGCTTAATTTCTCAATTTCGGAATTAAATTTCGCACGAAAATTGTCGGTAACGTGTTATTGAATTTTGTTCTGATGTAAATAGTGAGTTTAATCTAAAACATGTTTCAAATGTATGGGTGGGAGTAAGATTTTCGAACGATTAAAACTTCGAACGGCTAAAACTGTGAATTTTTAAATTAAATAATAGTAGTATGTAGACAGATTAATTCTACTATAGTCTTTATGCTGGAAATAAAAAAAATGAGAAATTAAAGAGTTCGAAGTGCATTTATGTCAAAAACAAAATATAACAGTAGCCCAAATGACGAAGACTGGAATAGCGATTTTACAAAAGTTCGACTATTACGCATTCGAGTCGTCAAATACTGAAATCGGCAATATTATGAATATTCACAATTTCAAACATATTTTAACGAAAGACAAAATATTAATGTGGTCAAAATAGCAAAACACCAGAAGGTCGAACGGTCGAAATAGCGAGAGCCTCTGGGCTGTAAAGTATTGCTTGTCATTCTTCGTGCTTCACAACGTTCGCTATTCTGTACTTCTAATTTTTAGTCCTGCGAAAAATTCACTTTTGAATTATTCATACTATATATTTTGGTCTCTCAATAAAATAATTGCTCTCCATTTCGAATTTAGAAAATATAAACTTCTTACATTAGGACAATCTATATTATCTGCATTTGAAGTATAGACAGTCTGAATATATATTTTCGAATAAATGCGCGATCAAAGAAAAAATATTACATCAAATACGCATTCAACTTAATATACTATCGAAAATATAAACTTCAAATTTTTTATTTTTCGTTAATCGAATGTTATGAATACTAAAATTTCGAAATATTAACCGTTCTGCAATTTGGTTATTCTACATATTAACCCCCACCCAAATGTATAATTGGTCGAATAATTGACCTTTCGTTATGACCTCTTTAATGTTAAAACCGGCTCTCCTTTCTTAAACACCTCCAGGCTGCTGCTCTAAGTTAGTGATGATTGATTGACTTCTCATAATTTGTTTAACGTATAAGCCAGTATTAGCAATTCTTGTTTTCACAGTAGAGGCATCTGCTTTATTGGCTGTATGTCACCAACTACAGCCATATCAAGATCTTCAGGCTAAATCGATAGTTGGTTGCAATTTGCGGAAACAATTATTAGTTTTATGGTTCTAAGATAATAAGGTGCACTATAAATGGACGCATCGGAATTGCTATGCTTCATGTGAAGAATAACGATTCTTCAAATAAATTCACGTATGCAGCCCTACTCTAATTATATTATCTGTTTTGCATTTTAATAAAACATACAGATGAGCATGTCAGACTCATATCACGCATCATCAGATGGTACGAATGCAGGCAAATTTCTCTATCCATCAAGAATCTTCCAGTATTGCGTTTTTCATTAAGCTAAGCCATTCAAAGTGGAATTGAACGGTTTATATACAAAACTTTGATAATCGCGTGAGCGTGCTCACTCGCATGAAACGCACAAGATCATAGATACCATATCAAATGTAATTGAATATTAATACCATCATTGCTTGATTATTTCATTAGACATGAACATATTGAAGCTGTTGGAGATGCGAAAAGTTCATTGAAGCTTCTTCAAAACCTACCGTGTTGTATCACGATGTATGTTTTTAATCAACGGAGCTTTTCGTTACGGGTTACTTTGAGCTAACATCGAGTTAATGCAATATGAATCAGTGTCCTGTTGGAAATTACAGAGCTAAGACGCAAAGAGTAATGGGAAGAGGCACATTCAAGCAATCCAATTCCCAAGATGATGTCAATCACAAATATTGGGATATAAAAGTGATACTCTTCTTTTTCAAAATAATAGGTCTCGCCCCCTTAGACGCGGTGAAGGGTAATTGCGTGGGAAAAATCAGTAATAAGCGCGCTCCTCAGATTCCAGTGTGCATAAAGTTCGTGTATTTTCGTTCCGGTTTCATCTACAATGTTTTTCTCATAGTAGCATCTTTACTCATGAGTATCATTTGCGTTCCACGTCTTTATCAAAGTAATTATGCAGTCATGACAGCCTTAACAGCCGGTACTGAGGTGGCTCAAGCAGTTTTTCGTATAACATTGATGAATGCACGTTGGTTATTGACATCCATCAAACGCAACAACATAATAAGACTCCTCAATCGTTTGATCGAAGTGGATTCCACCATTTGTCGTCTGTCTCATTCACAACGGATCGGCTTATGTCGGTTACACGTGATCGGCGTTTTCGTCGTACTTACGATCATTTTCATCGTTCTTGTAATAGCTGATACCCAGGCTTACAATTCCACGGTACTCGATTGGTTCAATGACATCGTGCCAAGTTTCATCATAACTCTCTTCATATTGCAGTACGCTCTAATAGTTAAATTTCTCGAAATACGATACAGAAATATAAATTGCGCTATCATCGATTTATCGACATCTTCGAAAATCAAGACGTTTCGTTCTTTTACTGATCATGGTGAAATAACACTGATGAACCGTGACTATTTTCCAAAAATAGTCGACTTCAGACGCGCTCACAATGCGCTCTATGAGATCGGATCGGATATTGCAGCATTTTATTCGCTACCGATACTATTCATCATATCTTTAAGTTGCTTCGAGATTATCTACAATGCCTACAATGGTCTTATGCCATTGATACACAGCGTGGACATTAATTATACCTCTAGTGTGATCACTTCGGTAGCCTGGATTTTAGTACTGATTGTACCGATTGCTATTCTCGCAAAGGGCGTCGATAGCATAACCAATGAGGTTTTTATGAACATTAATATTCTTCAAACATTGCAAAGTTTCTGAATCTTTATAATGCGCGTTGCACCTTGATAGTGATAGTAAAAATTTTCGGTGATTATCGCACGTTCATTGACATTTTAGATAGCATGTTGGAGTCGCAATTCTAGCCTTTACTGTACATTCAAAGGAATCCAAACGATAATGAACAATAAATTCTTGAATTTACGGAATGCTTTTTTAAAATTAAGGGGCCAGTCCACTTTGGAGCCACGAAAAAAGGCTATTTTCGCGATTTTTTTTTGAGGATTTTATAAAAGATATGCATATAAAAGTTGTGGGGCTTGATAAATAAAGTCTTGAAATACATAAAAAAAAAATTTTAATTCATTTTTATTCATTTTTAAGTACAAAAACTATAGTTTAACGTAACGCCTCAAAAATAGGTGGGCTAGGTAGCTCCATCACAACTCGGCAACGGCTTGTCTGAAACAAAAAAATCAAAGTCCATTAGATTCAGTATGACACCAGCTACAAAATGACCCTTGGATATAAAGTTTTATCAAAAAATAAAAAAATGGCAGATGAAAAACGAAAAAAGTAAAGAAAAATGCGTTTTTTCGCAGTCTTTCACAAAAAAAAGAGTAAAAATCAAAATTTTAAAACCATCGAGGGTCATCTTGTTGTGAATCATGTTTACAATATGTGGTTCAAATTTCAAGAGAATCGGTTTATTAGTTTTAGAGATACGATGGAGCTAGCTTTTGAAAACGTTGTTTCGAGAAAAACGCGTTTGAGCGCGCTATACGCTCAGGTAGACGAAATGAAGTCCTGACGTTTAGGTAAAAAAAAAAATACTTGGAGAGCTCGGATTTTCATAAAATTTTGACACAATATTTCTGAATGCATGTACTTTCGAAAACAGTAAAAAAAAATCGATTTTTCGAAATTTTCAAAGTAGACTGGCCTCTTAAAGGATATTTTTAATGATGTGGATATAGCTTAGATTAAGGGAAAAATTGATTACAACTTTTGAGGTTCTATATTTACAGATGACGAAGACAACTGATGCTATTTACAAGTTGTTTGATGGATCGAATTTAAGTCGAGAAGACCAAGCCGAGGTTTTTAATATTTTTTAAAATGATTACAATTTATTTTATGCCATTTATTCTGCAATTCGATTTTATCCTTTTATATTTTAGCTTGAAAGATTCTCTATGGAGCTGTTATATCGTAAAATTAACTTTACCGCGTACGGACTATTTTCGTTAGACTGTTCCCTTGTAACCTCGGTGAGTCATGACGATCTCAACGAATACCAACAAACCATATTTATCGATCGTTTCAATTCTTCAGATATTCGGTTCGGCCATCACCTATCTTGTCATCCTCCTTCAGTTTCAAATATCAACAGTGAAGTCCTAATATCTCGAGGAAAATTAGATATAAATAAATACTGTAGGATATAATGGAATGTTTTTGTATCAAATTCATATGAACGATATACCCAACTTTTATATCCAAGGATAAATGTAATATTTATAATGATATATCGGTACACACAAGAGATACCGTTATATATAACTGTATTCAATTATATGTAGATTTAAATAAACAGATATTAATGAGGAGAAGCAAATTAATTGTTTTTGATTGCATATATAAATCATAAGAGTGATTAAAAATAAAATTACTCGTAGTTCGATAGGAAAATATTTATTAAATAAATTGACAACATTGAATAAAGTTTAACAAAATGACCATAATTCTTTTGGCATAGTTCTGACACATACATTGATATCATAAGATGCTCACTGAAATAACCGCTGTTTCCACAGTATTTTTATCACTAATAATAAACAAGTACAAAAAACAGGCGACTTTTGTTTCTTCTGTTTACAACTGTCGATAAGAATCGATAATAAAAGGCTCATTCGGCGTATACATAAATGAAAACGTCCAAGTCGAATAATCAGCCAAGAAAATTACATCCAGCAGAACAAGTTGTGAAAAATATAGATCGTTAAGGTCTTTTGTGTACTCTTGTATTTTGGGAAGCTTCGAAATCATGTCTTCTCTATCGACTGGGTGGACCATTTGACGAGATTTATAGTCAACGATTCGGAATTTCAATAAGAGAAGTTAATGACATCGTTGAAAACAGATAAAATTTTTGAAAATCCATTGATCGAAGAATTATAAATGAAAAAAATTATAAACGATGACCGATTAATCGATGAAAGTGTATGCAATCTGTAAAGTGATGAAATCTGTATGCAATCGAAGTAGTTTCAAATTGCAAATAATAGTTTTTAATTTGCATCAGAAAGAACATCAATGAAAGTTCTTCTATTTTACTTTAAGCAGAAGTAGACTTTTTTCAGGATGTTTGAGGGAACCCCCAGCCTACTAGTAATTTTTGAAATCGATTTCGTCAAAAAATGTTAAAATAATCAACGATCTAAATGTGACACTATACTTTTTAATCGTCGTCATTCTGACACCTATCAAATTCATCAGCATTGTTGAAACAAGGCAACATGCATTCGTTGTTAAGCAATACCATACCGATACGAACATTGCAAGATTTCTACAGAAACTTTATAGCGCAAATTACGTGAACTATTCTACTATATTATCCTGATTACTTCAACTTCGACTTGAATCTTTGCAATGACGTATTCGGTAATGGATTTTTTTATGTTATATAGTATAAATAATTGATTATTGATTTATAAATGAGAACCAAAACTCTATGGCTATCTAATCGGCGGATACTCGTAATATATGATTACAGATTCGGAGACATATACCATAAAACCATGATCTAAATTCCTTAGTATTGAAATTGAATTTCGCACTCCAATTGTCGGTGTCATGTTTTCAAATTGTTTCTGATGTAAATAGTGCATTTAAGGGGCCAGTCCACTTTGAAAATTTCAAAAAATCGATTTTTTTTACTGTTTTCGAAAGTACATACATTCAGAAATATTGTGTCAAAATTTTATGAAAATCCGAGCTCTCTAAGTATATTTTTTTTTTACCTGAACGTCAGGACCTCATTTGGTCTACCTGAGCGTATCGTGCGCTCAAACGCGTTTTTCTCGAAACAACGTTTTCAAAATCTAGCTCCATCGTATATCTAAAACTAATAAACCGATTCTCTTGAAATTTGAACCACATATTGTAAACATGACTTGCAACAAGATGACCCTCGATGGTTTTAAAATTTTGATTTTTACTCTTTTTTTTGTGAAAAACTGCGAAAAAAATGCGTTTTTTTTTTACTTTTTTCGTTTTTCATCTGCCATTTTTTTATTTTTTGATAAAACTTTATATCCGAGGGTCATTTTGTAGCTGATGTCATACTGAATCTTATGGACTTTAATTTTTTTGTTTCAGACAAGCCATTGCCGAGTTGTGATGGAGCTACCTAGCCCACCTATTTTTGAGGTGTTACGTTAAACTTTAGTTTTTGTACTTAAAAATGAATAAAAATGAATTAAATTTTTTTTTAATGTATTTCAAGACTTTATTTATCAAGCCCAACAACTTTTATATTCATATCTTTTATAAAATCCTCAAAAAAAAATTGCGAAAATAGGCGTTTTTTCATGGTTCCAAAGTGGACTGGCCCCTTAATCTACAACATGTTTCAAATGTATAAATTTGTCCAATAATGGATCTTCTGCTACGACCTCCGGTAATTACTATTACGTTTTTGAAATCCGGTTCTCCTTTTTTAACCACCTTCAGGTTGATCTCAAGATTGATTGATGGACTTCTTGTAGTTATTTATTCAACATGTTAGTCAGTATTAGCAGTTCCCGTTTTCGCACTAAGGACATCAGCTTGATTCACTGTGTGTCTTCAATTCCAACCATATCAAGGTTGTCAGTCAATTTAATCTGAATCGATTCACTCCACCCTTGACATTACATATTTTTTTTCATAATCTGGCAAAATCGATACGTGGTTGCAATTTGCGTAATACAACTATGATCGATTTTATGATTCTATGCCGATAAGGTGCACTAAATGGAGGTGTCGAAATTATTGTGCTTTATGCGAAAAATGACAATTCTTCCAACAAGTTCTGGTTGAGCACTTGTGCAAAACAGAGTCGATCAAAATGGGATTGAACCGGTGAATATTAAAAACTTCCATAATCGCTTGAGCGTGCTCACCCGCACAAAATGCACAAGATCGTAGGTACCTCATCAAATCAAATATTAAAATCATTATTTCTTGGTTATTTCATTGGCCATTAACTCTCAAGCGGTTGGAGATGCGAAAAGTTGATTGAGCTCGATCGAAACCTCCCGTGTTGGACTAAAATGTATCTTTTTAATCAATAGAGTTTCGTTACGACTTACTTTGAGCTAACATTATACTAATACAATATGAATCAGTGCTCTGTTGGAAATTATAGAGTAGAGACGTGAAAAAACAACGCGCAATGCGAAGAGGCACATTGAAGAGATCGAATTTCCAAGATAATGGAAATCGCAAGTACATTGACATAAAAGTGATACTCTTCTTTTTTAGAATAATAGGTCTTGCCCCTTTTAACATCGTGAAGAGTAATTGCGTAGGAACAATCAGTGATAAACGCACTTATCAGACTCCGGTGTCCGTAAAGTTCGTGCATTTTCGTTTTGGTTTTATCTACAATGTTTTACTCATCGTAGCAGATTTACTTATGAGTATCTTTTGCGTTCAACGACTTTTTATAAGTAATTATCCACTCAAATCATCCTTAACACTGACTATTGACTTGACTCAAGCAGTTGTTGGTGTAACATTGATGAATGCACTCTGGTTGTTCACATCTATCAAATGCAACCACATGATAAGACTCCTCAATCGTTTGATCGAAGTGAATTCTACCATTTGTCGTCTGTCTGATTCACAACGGATCGGCTTATGTCGGTTACACGTAATCGGCGTTTACCTCGTACTTACGATCATTTGGGTCGTTCTTATTATAACTGACATACAGGCTTACGATACCATGATACTTGATTGGTTCAATGACATTGTACCAGGTTTCCTCCTAACTCACTTCGTGCTACAGTACGCTCTAGTGGTTAAAGTCCTCGAGATACGATACCGAAATCTAAATGGTGCTGTCATCAACTTATCAAGATCTTCGGCAATCAGGACGTTTCATTCGTTTGCTCTTCATAGTGAAATAGCCCTGATGGACTGCGACTATTTGCCAAAAATAATCGACTTTAGACGTGCGCACAAAACTCTCCACAAGATCGGATTGGATGTTGTGGAATTTTATTCGCTACCGATACTATTTATTATATCTTCAAATTGCTTTGATATCGTCTATAATGCCTACTTTGGTTGTATACCATTGACACTCAGCGTGGACATTGATCCTGCGTTCATTGTTACCAATTCCGTAGCTTGGGTTTTGGTACTACTTTTACCAATTGCCATTCTGGCAAAAGGCGTCGATAACATAACCGCTGAGGTTTGTAGGATCATTAATATTCTTCAAACTTTGTAAACTTTCTGATCATTTACAATCCGCGTTGTACTTTGACATCGATTGTAACATTTTTTTGGTAATTATCGTATGATTATTAACATCTTAAATATCATGGTGGAGTTACAATTTTAATCGGTGGTGTACATTCAAAGAATTCAAATCTATAATGAACTCTAAAATTTACTGAATGTTTTTGAAAATTTTGAACAATGTGGATAGCTTAGATTGAGGGAATATTGATTACAACTTTCGAGGTTTTATATTTACAGATGAGGAAGACAACTGATGCTATTTACAAGGTGCTTGATGAAGGCAATTTAAATCGAGAAGACAAAGTCAAGGTTTTTAGGGTTTTCTAAAATGATTATAATTTATTGTATATTATTAATTCTGATATTCAACTGTGTCCTTGTATATTTCAGCTTGAACAGTTCTCTATCGAATTGTTACATCGTAAAATTGACTTTACCGCATACGGACTATTCCCTTTAGACTGTTCTCTTGTGCACTCGGTGAGTTATTGCGATCTCAAAAAATACCAACAAACCGTATACGAATGATTCGATCATTTTAATTCTTCAGATATTCAGTGCGACGATCACGTATCTTGTCATCCTCTTGCAATTTCACATATCAACAGCGAAGCCCTAATATCTTGAGAAATAAAATGGACTCAAGCAAATACGGTAAGATATAATTGAAACTTATTATATCGTATTCACATGAAGTTCTACGCAACTTTTATATCCAAGGATAAATGTTGTACACAGGACGCGTTCAACTTGAGCGCTTAAAGTTGTTCGAAGCGCAAAGTATAGTTATACCATTTAACGGGAGAAACCAGTTTAGGAGGCCGAATATTTTACTCATGTTTTGAAGTACACATTGTAATTTTTTCAAGTCATTTCCGCCGGAAATAGTGGAGTTAGAAACTGCTGTCCATGGACGATTTTTTCAACTGGTGGGCATTCTAGCTCAGAAAGTTATTGACCAATCGTTCTGAAAATTTGTGTGAATATTCGTTATTCAATTACAATCTATATGAACCTAACTCTGGGATAATATTATTATTAAAAATATTTTTTTTAATGCAAAAAAGGTGAAAAAACATAACATTGCGTTCATACACCTCAAAAACATGCAATTTTCAACTTTTTTCATCACAATTAGGTTCATATTCTTAGGAAATATGTTGTTAATGAAAAAAAAAAATTGTAATGATTACAGATAAAAATTGTGACTTTAGGAATGCCCACCAGTAAAAAACTCGGATAGCGATCGTCCATGGACAGCAGCTGCTAGCTCCACTATTTCCGGCGGAAATGACTTGAAAAAATTACAAAGTGTACTTCAAAACATGAATAAAATATCCTCCAAGTTTAAAGAAATTCTGATTATTCATTCCCTGTTAAAAAAATTCACGAAAAACACCAAAATTTCGGTCTCCTAAACTGGTTTCTTCCGTTAATGGTAGACCTGTACTGTGAGCGCTGCGAGCGCTCAAGCTGAATGCGCCCACAGTCATATATCGGAATACACAATTATATATAATTACAGTTATCAACACAACTTTTGAGTCTGCGTAGAGCATTTTTTTATCTTATTACTTTTTGGTTTTTGTAAGAGAAAAATACGATTCTTTGTGAAAAATTTTATATTTGTGACCAAGACCAGTTATTTTGAAATTTGATAAAAAAAATAATAACTTTGTGTACAATAAGTATTATGGTAAAGTTTGGAAAAAAATGAACAACAAACGAAATTAGTTTTTCATTTATGTTTAAAATCACTCTCACGGATTGACTCTCAAATCAAGTCATCCATCACGCTTTCGTTTTATTGACTCTGACAGTGGCATTCGAAATCCATCATATTTTTATAGAAACGTTCGCCTCGGGATCTTTAGTTTTTGTCTCGTATTCGCTAAAATTTACCAAAAAATCGTAACCTCCTCATATACTCACGGAATGGACGATGATTTAAAAAAAAATGTTTTCGATCACTCACTTGGTTGACTAGGCGTCATTGTATGAGCTGTCAAATTTGATACGTCTGTAGAGATAACGTAATATACGTTCGTTGGTAAGCACTGACAATGCAACATTGCCAGGATTCGAGGTTTCCATAGAAATTTTATAGCGCGAACTACGCGAGCTATTCTATGAGGTTTTTTTGATTTCCTCAGCTTTGAATTGGAATTTTGCAATAACTATTTCGGCAATTATATATTTTCATGTTATAGTATAAATAATGAAGTATTGATTCACAAATGAGAACCTAAAATGTATCGCTTTTCTAATCGGTGGATTCATGGAATACACGGTTAAATATTTGGAGACATACGCCATGAGACGTTGTTCTAATTTCCCCAATTTTCGAATTGAATTTTAGTTTCGAATTGGCGGTAAAGTGTTTTCAAAATTTGTCAAAATTTCGATATGAATAGATCAATTCCATCGAAGATATTCCATTTGTTTTCCAACCTGGCAAAATTGATTGTCGCAATTCGCGTAAACTTGCGTAAACTTATGGTTTGGTTGTATTTATCAGTTTCATGGTTCTACGATAAGATGCGCTATAAATGGACGGATCAAATCTGTTATGCTTCATGCGAAAAATAATAATTGTTTAAGGCAAGCAACCACTTCAGGAGACCGAAAATTAGATGATCTTTTGGATTTTTTTTATTGTGAAAAAAACGGAAATTTCCGCAACTCCGACAATAATTTATTCATATTTTCATACATCTCTGGTAATTTTTATAAGTTATTTCATGCATTAATTAAGGTGTAATCCGCTGTGTCCCTTGGCGTGTCCTCATCGTCGCGTTGCCGATTTGCGGGAATTGTGCAGCTTCCAATTCGCATCTGAAAACAGTCCAACAAATTTTTATACATTCTTGAGATGTTTTTTAAGAAAATTAACCTAAATTTTGAAAAAAAAAATTGAGAATTGAATGTTGTAACGTGTTTGAAAAAAATGATCGATTTTTAGCACTTTTTCCCCGGCATTTTGCAATAATAAATATGTTTTAAACAATCTAATCTTTCCAACTTTAGGTTCATGTTTTAATAACTTATATTATGTAAACGTGTTACAAATTTGAAGATGATCCATCAATTAGTTTTTGAATTATGATTTCCGCAAATTGAAAAAATGCCGTTTCGAGAAAAACACGTTTAAAGTTTGAGCGCGCTTGGAAGTTGAGCGGAGAGTCTTCATCATCTATAATATACATACCGCTGGAAGGAATTCGAATATCGTTTTTCAATTTTCAGGGTGTATTTTTAAGATATGTTGCTAACGATTTATGAAATTAAAAAAAAAAATTGATTTTTTGAAGCATCCAAATGCTCGCCTTAAATAAGTTCTCGGAGCAGCTTGCTCCAAGTAAATTTACTGTTTTGTATTTTTATTTAAAATATAAAGCACGTGAGGCGTATAACGTACCATCAGATGGTAAGAGAATTCAGCAGACAAATTTCTCCATCTATCGAGGATTTTCCAGTGTCTTCTTCTTAATTTCAACATTCTTCATTTAAGAAGAGCCATTTAAAAAGTTCCTTAGTGCGACCGTGAACTTATTATTTTTCCTACACAATCCTATTAAGGGGGGCAATAACTTTGGAAATTTCAAAAATTCCAAAATTTTCTTGTTCCGTAAAATATTTATAATACATGTAAAGAATATGCCTACAACTTTTTTAAGCGAAATTCGAAATACTTCTAACATCATAAGGCTCGTAAAAGTGACTTATATTATGCTCTTGATGCACACTTTATTTTAATCTGTACTGAACTGTATTTAAAAAATTGGCGTAACCGATATCTCCAAAGATATCTGATCGATTTCGTTCAAATTTCGCTCACATCCAAATAACAATGTCCCATCCTAAATGAATCTATGAGGTTGCAAAAATCGATGTAAAAAAGTATTTTTTTATTGTAAAATAATGAAATTTTTTTTTTGAAAAAGTAAAACTTTTTTTTCAAGGCGTCCCATTTATGGAATAATCAATTCTTTTTTCACTTTTTGAGGTTTATTGACAATGTATGAATGTTAATAATAATAAAAAAAATAGTTGACTTCTATCAGGTTAATACAACAGAGGCTGGAAGTTACGCCATTTTTTAACTCGCGTCAAGATGTTTCGGGAAAACAGCGTCATCGCTCCGCCATTATGTAAAAAATTGTAAAAAAAAAATATATATGTCGTAGTAGTGAAGATTCATAATTATTTATAGTCAAAATTTCAGAATTTGGTTTTTGGTAAAAAATCATAAAAATTGACTTATTTTAACCGGTCTAAAGGTATTGCCGCCCTTAAAACGATGATTACTCGGAAATCCCAAACGGCATAAGCATTTGAATTTTTTTCTATTATCTTCAAATTTATTCTTCTGTATGATGAAAGAGTTAATAAAATGAAAGAATTTTTTTTATTCAATTTTATTTTTGTATAGTATCAATTATCGTTGTACTCATTACCTCTTATTAAATTTGAATAAATTATTTTCAAGTTCCTATTTATCAAGTTAAACACTTGAAATTATGTGAGGAAATCTCTTATCGCGCGATCAAACTTTAAAGTGTATACATAGTGCGATTGCTGACCGGTTAATATACAAAACTTCGATAATCGCGTGAGCGTGCTCACTCGCACAAACCGCATAAGATCACAGATGCTTAATCATATTGAATTAAATATTAATACCATGAGTACTTGACTATTTCATTGGCCATGAACATTCCAGCTGTTTGTGATGCGAAAAGTTGATCGAGCTTGTTCAAAACCTCTCGTGCTGGACTAAAATATATCTCTTTAATCAACATAGAGTTTTGTTATAAGTTACTTAGAGCTGACATCAAATTATATAATAAATTAGTGTGCTGTTGGAAATTATAAAGCAAAGACGCGAAAAAACAATTAGCAATGGGAAAAGACGCATTGAAGAGATCGAATTTCCAAGATAATGGAAATCGCAAGTACACAGACATAAAAGTGATACTCTTTTTTTTTAGAATTATAGGTCTTGCCCCTTTTGACAGCGTGAAGAATAATTGCGTGGGAACAATCGGTGATAAGCGCACTTGCCAGACTCCAGCGTCCGTGAGATTTGTGCATTTTCGTTTTGGCTTTATCTACAATGTTTTTCTCATTGTAGTGGACTTACTTATGGGTATCGTTTGCATTCGACGCCTTTTTATGAGTAATTATCCACTCAAGTCATCCTTAACTCTGACTATTGACTTGACTCAAGCAGTTTTTGGTGTAACATTGATGAATGCACTCTGGTTATTCACGACTATCAAACGTAATCACATGGTGGGACTGCTCAATCGTTTGGTAAATGTGGATTCCACCATTTGTCGTCTGTCTAATTCACAACACATCGGCATATGTCGGCTACACGTGATCGGCGTTTTCATTGTACTGACGATCATTTGGGTTGTCCTTATTATCGCTGATGCCCAGGCTTACGATACCATGATACTTGATTGGTTCAATGACATTGTGCCAGCTTTCATCATGGCTCACTTCATGTTACAGTACGCACTAATGGTTAAATTTGTTGAAATACAATACAGAAATCTAAATTGCGCTATCATCGAATTATCAAGATCTCCAATAATCAGGACGTTTCGTTCGTTTGCTATTCATGGTGAAATAGCTCTGATAAATTGCGATTATTTCCCAAAAATAATCGACTTTAGACGTGCGCACGGTATTCTCTACGCGATCGGATCGGATGTTGCAGCATTTTATTCTCTACCGATACTATTTATCATATCTCTAAGTTGCTTCGAGATTGTCTACAATGCCTACTTTGGTCTTATGCCATTGACACTCAGCACGGACATTGATCCTACGTTTATTGTGACCACTTCGGTAACTTGGGTTTTGGTACTAATTGTACCGATTGCTATTCTCGCAAAAGGCGTCGATAGCATAACCAATGAGGTTTTTATGAACATTAATACGCTTCAAACTTTTTAAAGTTTCTGAATATTTATAATCAGCGATGCACTTTGAAATCGATTGTAACATTTTTGGGTGATTATCGCACGTTCAATAATAACATATTAAATTGCATGTTGGATTTGCAATTTTAATCCGTGATGTACATTCAAAGAATTCAAATCTATAATGAACTTTCAAATTTACTAAATGTTTTAAATAAAATTATTAAATATTTTTACGTACGTGGATAGCTTGGATTAAGGGAATATTTTGATTACAATTTTTGCGGTTCTATTTTTACAGATGAGGAAGACAACTGATGCCATTTACAAGGTGCTTGATGGAACGAATTTAAGTCGAGAAGACAAAGCCGAGGTTTTTAGTGTTTTCTAAAAATGATTGAAATTCATTTTACGCAATCAATTCTGCTGTTCGACTTTGTCCTTGTATATTTCAGCTTGAACAGTTCTCTATCGAGCTATTACATCGTAAAATTTACTTTACCGCATACGGACTATTCCCATTAGACTTTTCCCTTATGCACTCGGTGAGTCTTAGCGATTTCAATAAATACCAACAAACCATACACATATTATTTGATTGTTTTAATTCTTCAGATATGCAGCGCGACGATCACGTATCTTGTCATTCTCTTGCAGTTTCAAATATCCACAGTGAAGCCCTAATATCTCGAGAAAAAAAGAATATAAGCAAAAACCGTAAGATATAATAGAATCATTTTGTGTCCTATTCACATGAGGATTCTACGCAACTCTTACATCCAAGGATAAATATTATATATAGTGATAAGTCGGGATAAAGAGTTTGAAGTGATTACATATAATTCTATTCAGTTATATGTAGGTGTAAATAAAAAAATATCTATGTGGAGAAGCAAATTGCTTGTTTCTGAATGGGTATATAGCGCATAAGGGTTTCGAAAAATAAAATGCCTATTTGAACAGGAAACTATTTATTTATTACGTTTACAATATTGAACCAAGTTCGGCAGAATAACGGTCATTCTTCTGAGATAATTAAAAATCAAAAGTCAATAGAATAAGATGCTCATTGAAATGACTACTGTTTCCACTGTATTTTTATCACTAATAAACAAGTGCGAAAAACAGACGACTTTTATCTCTCGTATTTACAATTGCAGCAATCGATAAGAAAAAAGGCTCTTCCACCATCTATATAATTTGAAACGACTTAATCGAAGTTAGTCAAGGAAGTATAGAAATTGATAAGAAAAAAAATGCTCTTTTGGGTAGTGTTGTGTCTCGGGGATCCTTGAAATCGTGTTCGTTCTATGGATCAGGTGGAATATTTGAGGAAATTGGAAGGCTGATGAAATTGTTGATAATCCGGTAATCGAAAAATTATTCTCCAAGTTGCTGCAGAATTCGCCTACATCGAGAATTAATTTCAAGAACGATTTTGAACTTCTCGTGAATACAGTGCCCGACGAAACGATCGAAGCAAGGGCTCCCATCAATACTTCAGCGACTCTCATTCTTGGCTATCGTCCCCGCGCCGCGATGGTTTGCCGATGACAACGATGAATAATTTTACTAACGCTGTGATGAAAATATCATTCTATCACTATAGCCCAAAAAACCTCATCCTGTCACTCATTTAGAAACCAAGTAAGAATGTTGAGGAATTATTGCAGTACGCTTGTAGCAGTACGCTACGTAGGGAGGTTTTACTTTCCGCTTGATTTCGATATAATGTTCGATATCAATATTATGGCTTATAAATTTGTGAATGTTCATTTCTCTCACTACTCTCATTGAGAACGCCGAAAGATTAGTAAAATAGAAATAGATCCAATACAAACATAGTCTTATAATTGTCTGCATGATTAAATCAGTTTCAATTCATTTTCGAAACTATGCAGCGTTGACAGGTCTGCATCGTCTAAAAGGCAAAAGCAGACGACGTCGAGGCATTGAATTTATCGGGTTAAGGGATAAATCGATGACGAAAAAGCAGATTTAGTTTTTTTTTAAATATTTTTATTATATAATCTTTCAGGCATGTTGAGTGAAAATTTCAGGTCGGAATTCCAAAAAGTATAAAATTTAGAGACAGATAAATCTTGAGAGACAGGCAAGTATCTTGAGCGAGTGAAAACTTAAAACGCGTTTCTGTCGAAACTGGTTTTCTCGCAAGGGCGCCACTCAACAATATTCAATTATAAGCTGATTTTGAAAATATTTTCGGTATTCTATTCTTCTTTAGTCTAGCTATCGCGCTACGCAAAATTATTATTTTTTTTCATTCATTCATTTTTTCTGAACAAATTAACGTAAAAAACTCTCCGTTTTTTGTTTGTTTGGGTTTCTTCATTTTAATCATCACGGCATGAACTCCGTTTTCAAACTCTTATTAAAAATCGAGAAGAAAATTTTTTTTTTTATGGATAGCGTGATCACCATGCTCATATATTTTCATAATTTTTATGATTTTTCTATTTTAGATCATCTTGTAACGAGTTCTAATGGCGCTCCTCTAGTGTCGGTTCTTTATGGCGTTGTAAATATAGCAGGATAAATCATATAAATATTTATAGAAATCGATTTATAAAACGCATAATGAATACTTAGAACATGCATCAATGAAGATCAAAAGTTTTTTTCTGAATATTTTGTGCGGGTTCAGAGGCAAAAATTCTTGAAAATCTTGCATTTTTTAATAGTTTTGATGGGAGGGTACCTTTAATTCAACTACGACAACCCTCATTTTTTATGAGATGTACATGCTCCTTATCATTTTCTAAATAACTTACCTTTTTATACGGATGCGGAATTTCCATAGCGCGTGGGCTAAATACAGTGGCGTGCAAAAGTTTCGGGCCACCCGATTTTTTATGCACATTGAACAGAAATATGGTGATGGGAGAAAAACAAACGAGTAATGATAACACGTAATCACTTATATTTGGAAACAATAGGTTGTATACATTGATATCGATCTTAAATCACTAATTGTTCAACAATTTTTTATGACTGGCTGCGCAAAACTATTGGGCCGCGTACTTTTGGGTATGAAAAAAATAACAAAAAACTTGAAAAATAAGGAAGCATGTCTTTGTCTTCTCCACTTGACTCAATACTTTGTTGCCATGCCCTTAGCAGCGATGACTGTAGCGCACTAACGAGGCATAGGCCCAATTAGTTGTTTGAATCGTTCTTGTGGCAATTTTTCCCATTCACTTCGCAAATGGTTCCACAATTCCGTTTTGTTGGAGTAATTTTTCGTTCCAACACGATGCCTTGCCACATGTCTTCGATGGTCTTGCCACAAGTGTTCAATAGGATTTAAATCCGGTGACTGCGATGGCCAGTAAAGAAGGCGGACTTTCCGGCTTTGAAGAAAATTTTTAATAAGATGCGAAGCGTGTTTCGGATCATTATCATGTTGAAAGACCCAACCACGTGGCAAATTTTTCGTTGCAAATGGGAGCATATGAACTTGTAGTATGCCCCTGTACATTGCAGCGTTCATATTGCTATGAATTTTCACCAGCGGACCAACGCCATCATCAGAAAATGCTCCCCAAACTTTAATGTTTCCGCCACCGTGTTTTACAGTAGGAATTTGGTACCTTACATTATATCTGGTACCTGCTGGACGTCTTACGTACTTCCGACCATCACTTCCGAATAATTAAATTTTCGATTCATCGGAAAAAAGTATTTTCCGCCAATTTGATACCGTCCAGCGCTGATATTTTTTCGCAAAGTCTAATCTAGCTTTCTTATTCTTTTCGCTAATCAATGGTTTTTTTACACCAACACGTCCAATCAGCCCCGCAGCTTTGAGACGTCGAGATACCGTACGCCGACTAACATCAGCTAGATTTTCGTGGATCTTTTTCGTGGATTTAGAATGCATTTCCTTTTTATAATTTTGTCGACGCGATTCAAAGTTTTTCGCGGTCTACCGTTCCGATTTTTGTCACACAGTGAGTTTGTTAATTTATATTTAGTAATAATACGATTAACGGTACTTTTGCCAATAAAGTCTCTGCAACATCACGAGATCTTTTTCCTTCTGACGAAAGTTTTAACACGATTTCACGAAGCTGAATATTGGTGTATTTCGGCATTGTGGCAGAAAGGAGACTGATTTTCCATTGTAGGACATGTTTTGAAACTAACGAGGAAAAAAATGTAAACAAACCGTGCGTACGAAACCACGGCGATATAGTGGCCCGATACTTTTGCACACCGATCAAAGTCATTCCACGTAGTACACGAAAAATACGCCATAATTAAATATAATATACGACGTTGTTACCTTCATTCTAACTCTCTTGAATATTTTGAACAATGAACGAGTGGAGAAATAAAATATTTTATCAATTAACTGGAAAAAATAGGGTGGCCCGAAACTTTTGCACGCCACTGTGTCTCAACGTTATCAATTATTTATTGCTTTTAATGATCGGTGACCTACTCTCAGATTTTTCAAGCTTCATTCTTTATGCTTTAATTTCCGAACAAAAAAAATATCTGTCTCTCTAATCGGGCGGCTCGTGAAAGAATCACTTCAATATTAAAAACATCGATAATCGCGTGAGCGTACTCCTCGCACAAATCGCACAAGATCGTAAATGCTGTATCAAATCGAACAACACATTAATACCATCCACCAAGTGCTTCGCTGTTTCACTGGCCATCAATCTTCAAGCTGTTGGAGATGCGAAAAGTTGATTGAGCTCTTTCAAAACTTCTCGTTCTGGACTAAATGTATCTATTTATTCAACAGAGAGTTTCGTTAAAAATTGCTGCGAGCTAACATCGTGTTACATCATGAATCAGTGTGCTGATGGAAAGTATAAAGGAAAGACGCTAAAAAACAACGCGCAATGGGAAGAGGCACGTTAAAGAGATCGAATTCCCAAGATGATGTAAATCCCAAATACATGGACATAAAAGTGATACTTTTCGTTTTCAAAATGATAGGCCTTGCCCCTTTCAATAGCGTGAAGAGTGATTGCGTGGGAACAATCAGTGATAAGCGCACTGGCGAGATTCCAGTGTCCATAAAGTTCGTGAATTTTCGTTTCGGTTTTATCTACAATGTTTTTCTCATAATAGGAGATTTACTCATGAGTATCATTTGCATTCGACGCCTTTCTGAAATTGATTATACATTCAAGACAGCCTTAACATTTACTATCGACATGGCACAAACAGTTTTTGGCATAACATTGATGAATGCACTCTGGTTATTCACATGCATCAAGCGTGACCACATGGTGAGATTGCTCAATTGTTTAGTAAAAGTGGATTCCAGCATTTGTCGCCTATTGAATTCGAAACAGATCGACTTATCTCGATTACACGTGATCGGCATTTTCGTCATACTCACGATCATTTGGGTTGTCCTTCTTATCACTGATAACCAGGCTTACGATACAATGATACTTGATTGGCTCAATGACGTTGTCCCAATTTTCATCATAACTCACTTCATCTTGCAGTATGCTCTTATGCTTAAAATTCTCGAAGTACGCTACAGAAATCTAAATTACGCTATCCTCGACTTATCGACATCTTCGACGATCAAGACGTTTCGTTCGTTTGTTTTTCACGATGAAATAGCCCTGATGAATTGTGACTATTTTCCAAAAATAATGGACTTCAGACATGCGCACAAAACTCTGTACGAGATCGGATCAGATGTTGCGGAATTTTATTCGCTACCGATCCTATTCATCATATCTTTAAGCTGCTCCGAGATTGTCTACAATTCCTACATTCTTTTTACACCATTGGCATTCTCCGTGGAAATTGAGACCCCACTCATCGTTACCAATTCAATAGCTTGGGTTTTGGTACTACTCGTACCGATAGCTCTGCTCGCGAAGGGCGTCGATACCCTAACCAATGAGGTTTTTATGAACATTAATATTCTTCATTCTTTGTAATGTTTTTAACTATTGATAATCCGCGTTGCACCCTGAAGTTGATTGCAATATTTTCCGGTGATTATCAACGTTCGTGGATACTTTAAGGAAGTTCTGCTCGAATCTCAAAAAAGTGGCAGGTCATTGAAATTTTAATAGCACCTTCGGAAACATATTCCGCGTATACCTGCGAAATTTAAACAAGATTGACCACCTACTTTCTGAGATAAAAAATCGTAAATTTACTTCCAAATTGCACAGTCTTATGGCACGTACTGTTATGACGCGACAAATGATTTAATATCAAGTAGTTAAGAAGGCGCGGTGGCTTATTGAAAATTGGACCAAGTGTAAACTTATATACTATAGTGACATAGAAAAAAAATTGACCTGATTCCCCACGCATGTCACGAGATATAACGAATTAATTTATGAAAATTCGTTGAATTTCTTGGAATATGGCCGCACAAGTCTTCGATGCGGTAGAAGAGTAAAGAGAAACAGAAATATTGAGGGGGCGGGAACGATCGCGTTGTCTACGACGTATATTTTTGTGGAAAATGGGAGAAAATAAAGAAATCAGTAGCCAAATTTTTATAACACATTTTACCCCCCCCCCCTCCCCCCCATCGGTCCACGTGTACTCCGACAGCAGGGCGGCTATAAACGTACTCGCGAAACCGCATGCAGACTCAGCAGTCGTGTGGGATTGCATGCAGGCGCTGAAGGCGGTAGGGGAGGAAAATAAAATCACCCTAACTTGGATCCCTGGTCACCAGGGGTTCCATGGCAACGAGGTGGCCGATGGACTGGCAAAGCTGGGAACGGAATTGGAACCAGACAGCCAAGTAGTCGGAATCCCCTTTGTCATAGGGAAACAAACCATACAGAGCGGCCTGATGCGGCAACACCTTAACCTTTGGAGAACGAGGGGGGGTTGCAGGCAGAGCAAGCTCTTTATGAATGAACCAAAACCGAACAGAACCAAAGAGCTGCTGGGTCTGGGAAAAGCGAGGCTGAGACTAAGCATTGGACTGCTCACAGGACACATTACTCTTAGATCTCACCTGCACGGCCTAGGTCTGGCGGAGCGCAAGGAATGTCGGCTATGCGAGGAAGAAGAGGAAAGTAGCGTACATATTCTCTGCCGCTGCCCTGTACTCTCAATTCACCGATACAAACTCTGGGGGAAAATGGTCATGGAACCCTGGGAATTGATTAATGCGAGGATCACCAACATGTGTAGCCTGGCTGAAAAGGCAGGGCTGTGGACATGACGGTGTGGATCCTCATTTAACGGCGGGTAGCACAAAGGAACCATAGGATCTAGGTGCTCGCTAGGAACTCTCGAGGTCCTACCCGCCTTAATACTACTACTACTACCCCCCCATCAGAGTTGTTCCTCTGAAACCGAATATATATTAAATGACAATTTATGCTCAAAAAGTCTCGTAAGTCCAGCCTAAACCTAACGAAAGTGGTGTAAACCAACTGTCAGCGCGCGTGTGTCATGTTGCTTCAACGTTGGCATGTTTTAGGCTTCAATTTCAAATTCCGTATTGCAAATAAATTTTTTTTTTTCAGTATCAAAGCTTTTCGAATAAATCCTGAAGTAAAATAATTCGATTTTATCCACTTACAAGAAATCAAATCTAATTATAAATGTATTTTATGCTACCGATTTTTTTTTTGTTGGCAAAATCAGGTTTGTAGCAGTGCGGCTAGCCTGTGTATAAGCATAGGAACCCCCTTCGCCCCGCGCGTCCCTCAAAGTAGGAGCCGAACTTCCTTAAATAGCACACTTATGTTGCAGTGTTAAACTTTGCTGTAGGGAGACCTGGGGCAATATTTCTGATTTCCGTGATTGTTCTTTCATTACAACACAAAGAGTGTTACCGTAGATGCCACCAACTTGACGGACTCAAGGCTCTCTTTTTGAAATATTGAAAAATGTAACTGCAATTCTTTTTTCGCAAAATAAAACTATCGAAACAACTTACCCGCGGAACTTTAAGCCTCGGTTTCTGCTGCATTCTCAAAATTGAAAACTATGACGAACTCTTGATTTTGCTGAATGTTTCATCTAAATTTATAAATATTTTTTAAGATGTGTATATACCCTGGCGGATCCGGTAACGGGATCTTGGAAAAAGACAACGGGAAATTCCGTTGTCCTTTTTGCAAGGTCAGACCCTAAAGACAATGCTACCGCTACCTTCAGCGTCTAATAGTAACTGTGACAAAAAAAACGACGGAACTTTCCGTTCCCTTACCATCGCTGGATCCGCCAGGGTAGCACAGCAAAAAATTGATTACAACTTTTGAGGTTCTATATTTACAGATGAAGAAAACGACTGATGCTATTTACGAAATGCTTGATGGATCGAATTTGAGTCGAGAAGACACAACCGAGGTTTCTAGTGTTTTATAAAATAATTATAATTTACTTTATGTTGTAAATGGTGCTGGTCGATTTTGCCCTGGTACTTTTCAGCTTGAACAATTCTCTATCGAGCTTTTGCATCGAAAAATTTACTTCACTGCATACGGACTATTCCCTCTAAACCTATCCCTTGTGCAGTCGGTGAGTCATGATGATCCCAAAGTTTACCAACAAATCGTATATGTATTTATCGATCATTTTAATTTTCAGATATTTAGCTCAACCATCACCTATCTTGTCATCCTCTTGCAATTTCAAATATCACCAGTGAAGCCCCAATAACTCGAGAAAAATTGGATATAAATAAATACCGTAAGATATAATTGAATCTTTTTATATTAAATTTCCATGAAGGTATACTCAAGTCATACATTCAAGGATACGTGTTAAATACAATGAAATATCGGTATACACAGCTAGTTATGGTTATATATAAAATAATAATAATACTCAGTTATATGGAGGTGAAAATCAAAAGATGTCAACGAGGAGCAGCAAATTATTCATTTTGATGCATATATAGTGTAACGGTACGTTTTTATCGAACACGCGGCTACGCGTGAATTCGAGCTTCTTAATAATAAGGAGTAGGTATGAAAGAAAGCGAGAAAAGACAGGGATTCGATTTTAACAGAATAACAATATAATTTATTTATGAAAACACAAAGATGGTTTTTGTTTGTATAACAATTTTGTTCAAATAAAGACAATGTTTATTTACTTCGCGTGTTCATTTCTATTATTTATTTCTCGATTCTTTTCTTCTCACAGAAACAATGATATTTGGTTTTTTTATTATAATTTTATCAATTATTTGCGGTCTGGTGTCTTTCTTTACAATACAATGAGGAAATAATCGATTCGTCGCTCAAAAATAATAAAAATGATAAATTTTTCTGATTAATTTTTCCAAAATAGTCAATTAGACTTTATAAAGACTCTATACAATAATAATAACAATCTTTGTCCGTGACTCGATATAATTTTACAATAATTGAATCATTTTGGACAAAGGAAATTCTCGAATTCGATTATTCACGACGTTTTATTTCTTGATTGTTCAATTAATTCACTAATGCAAAGATTTTTCTATTAAGAAACCCCAATAAAAAAAAGAATACAATAAATTTGAATCGATTTCTTTTTGAATACTACTTAGGCTCTATCAAATAATTGCTTAATAAAAGACATCGATTTTTGAATTTATTGGCTATTATTTATTCAATAATTTTGCTCGAGTTTATGATATTTAAATTTTCTAAATAGAAAGCTCTTATGACTTATTCTGGTTATTTTCAAAATAATAAATTTAAATTTTAATTATTTAATTTAATAATATTAATAATAATAATTAACACCAATAATCTCCAATTCCAGCCAGCAATAAATTTTAGGAAAATGAATTATGAATTAGATAGAAGGTTAGGAATACCAGCTGCAGGAATTGAACGAACCCGAACAACTCCGTCACCAGTACCCCTTAAAGGATAGGTAATTGGCTGCAGGGATAGAACGAAATCGAACCACCCCGTCACCAATCGGTAATTTATCCTAAACCGGCTGCAGGAATTGAACGAACCCGAACGACTCCGTCGCCTGAAGAGGATAAATTTGGAGGAAACAGAATTATTGGGTATACACCAGCTGCAGGGATAGAACGGAGCCGAACTACCCTGTCACCAGTGTATAGGATAATAGAGGATAAGTAGTTGAGCTGGTTATGGAACTCGAGAATATCCTGATACTGAGAGCTAAATGTCTATACAGAATAAGCCAGAGATGCTAGTAGTGAGCTGGGAATGAGCTCGCTTATTAGTCTCTTTTCAGAGTCAGGTATAAGTTGAGAATGAGCTGGGAATGAGCTCCCGATGCCTCCGAGCACGGCCTTTTATACTGTTCAAAACAAAGGAATAATAGTAATAATACAGTCTAAAAATAACTCGAGCACTGGTTGCTCCGCAAAATAATTTCGAACCAAAGTTTGGTTTCTAAATTCTCTTATTGGCCCTCCTTGTGCTACGCAGGGCCCAATTGGCTCGGCTCAAGGCCAGTTCACATCGCGCATGTGCGAGAATAATTAACTTCTCAATTTTATATTTTTCTATCGCATTTTATAATTGTTTAGTTCTCCTTGAATTTTAATAATCGATTATTTCCATTTTTAACAATAACAATAGTATTTTC
The DNA here is from genome assembly GCA_963989365.1 of Rhimphoctona megacephalus. Lineage (NCBI taxonomy): Eukaryota > Metazoa > Arthropoda > Insecta > Hymenoptera > Ichneumonidae > Rhimphoctona > Rhimphoctona megacephalus. Next base: position 21,837,977 of record OZ022418.1, on the reverse strand, counting down.
CAAAAGTTATTAATAATTGAAAACGCCTGTCTGATTCGTCGATTCCCTAGCGCGATCGCCTTGCGCATGCGCAGAAACCCTTATTCTCTTATTTTCTATTTTATTTAAATTTTACTTATAATTTTGTCGCTTGTGTACTTTATTTGAATTTTGAGATTTTTTTCTGATTTTTCTATTATCGCATTCATAGTAAAAGTTATTGTTTTGTTATTAAATAATGCGACGTGCAAAAAGTCGCGTACGCACTTGTTATTTCACATTTTTCCCTCTAGGAGCTTGTACTAGCGACTCGCTTCGCACGCTAGTGTCGGTTTTGTCCGCCAGGCGCTCGCTCAGTATAGCGAAGGACGATCAGCTGTTCGCGTCGCGCACGTGAATAGGCGGTATCGTTACAATAGTTGACAAGATGTAATGTTCACTCTGTCAATCAATAATTTTATTACATATTATACATTTTAAAACATAAATACAAAACATAAAAACATATATATACATTTCAAAAAATAAAAATATATAATATTAACTGTTTATTTGTTTGTTATGGGTGACTGATCCATCTCCTTAGGGAGATGGGTCAGTCACCTAACCTCACCTCGAATTTTCGAAGTTGAAATTCTTCGATACGGTTTGACCGATTACAAAAAAGCTCTGTCAGCCCACGCAGGACGATGGCAAAAATGGGCTGACAGTGCCTTTTTGTAATCGGTCAAACCGTGTCGAAAAATTTCACTTTCGAAATTTGCAGCTATCTCTCTCGCACTCATGGCGGCTCAGTCGGTATGACTCCTAGCCTTAAGGTGATATATCAGTTGCATGAATACGAGAGAGATAACTGAAAAGTAGATACACGGTTTTCTCGAACACGCTTGCTATTTCGAGAAAATGGAAATTTACACGTTGTTCTTTTTTCATCAGAGAACAACGCGTAACTCTTCGTTTTCCCGAAATATCAAGAGTGTCTGAGAAAAACGTGTATTTACTTTGTTACCGACCGCGAGACTGATAGATCACTTTAAGGTGATCTATCAGTCTCGCAGTCGGTAACAAAGAAAAAAAATATCAAGAGTGTCTGAGAAAAACGACGATACAGTCGACTCTCCGTTGTGTCACGTTCCTATGTGTCAACCGTTCCCTCATGTCATCTCCATCCGTTCCCATGAGTCTATTTCCCCGACCCCCACTCCGAAACGTCAAATATTTACTCACTCGCTCGTTTTGCATTCCCTCTCTTTCCATGCGATGTTCCCCCCGTATCAGCAGTATTAACAGTGGGGATGGAGGAGAAGTTGACACAAGGGATCGGGATTGGTCCCGTCGAGTTGACACATGGGAGAGTCGACTGTACACGTTTTTCTCAGGCACTCTTGATATTTCGGGAAAACAAAGAGTTACACGTTGTTCTCTGATGAAAAAAGAACAACGTGTAAATTTCCATTTTCTCGAAATATCAAGCGTGTTCGAGAAAACCGTGTATCTACTTTTCAGTTATCTCTCTCACATTCACGCAACTGATAGATCACTTTAAGCATTACTTGCGTGCTTTCGTAAAGGCAAATTGGCGCGAAGGGAGGACTATGAATACTAGCCTTAGATTCCCTTGTCTTCATCGAAAATTATTCGACGTTTCTTGTTGTCGTGAGTGATAATATATAATTTTAAAGCATCGTTAGACAAAAAGCATAAAAGCATGTCGGCTAAAAAAGGACGAAATTGGATAGAACGAGAACGCGAAACCACCCATACTTTATACAAACCATATTCGTCCTTTCATCAAGCGATACCCGTACGGTGTAAACTCTACTGACTTAAGTTGATCTATCAGTTGCATGAGTGGGGGGTCGATAACTGAAACGTAGATACACGGTTTTCTGAGATACGCTTGATATTTCGAGAAAACCGTGTATCTACTTTTTAGTTATCGACCCCCCACTCATGCAATTGATAGATCATCTTAAGCAGGTCGTATGCATCAACGCATCGTTTTAGTACGCGGACTAAAACTTGCGGTGTAAACTAGGTCATTCTTGATGTGATACGAAAAGCGTGCCTGGCTGCGTTCGGGGAGTCACTATTTTCGCTAAAAATGCAACCTATATTATTACTATTTAATGGTAGTTTTAGCGTTTGTAGCACAAATAGCGACTCCCCGAACGCGCCTACTGTTTGTGATATACTGCACTGTCGACCGAGGAAGAACAAGTTTCGAACTCATAAGAAACGTTTAGAAGCAAAACAGTTCTGACGTTTCACTATTCGTAAAAGTGTTTCTGATTTCTCGTAAAGAAATATAGTATTGTCAGTTATTGATTTAATTTTTAACTTATTCAACTGTTAATTGAATTTTGCAATGACTGAAAAAAAACCTAAAGTAATTGTCTTTGATCTAGGTTAGGACATTGCAATGATTATTCATATTGCAAATAATACGTAAAATATTCAAACAGTATTTTATCAATAATTATTTCGACAATATTAAATCTCATTTTTTTCAGATTATACTTTATGGCCTTTTTGGGTTGACACTCATGTGACACCACCTTTTCGTAAGGGGTAAGTTTTTAACGTTTAAACTAGAATGCAAAAAAAATATTGGTATTATCAAACAAATTACATGTATCAATTATTACCAGGATTTTTAACGTTTAAAAGATTAGCAACTCAAAAAAAATTGCTATGCATTTTGTTCAAATCGCTGCTATTTGGCATTTGCACCAAAAAGTTGTAACAATTTTTGAATGGAAAATAGAAATATTAAAGTCAGCAAAATTAATATAAAAAATCATGGTATTATTGAAATTGAATATAATTGGTGTTGAAATATATTTCTTTTCATTTTTTTAAATTTAATGTTCTACCGTATGATTTTTGAGTTCTTATAGACGCTTCTCATTACTTCGACCATACTTCTACTAATTTTTATTCAAATTCTACATTTCTGTAACATCTCTCAAGCGTGTTACCAACAGTCCCTCTTTCCTAAATCAGATTATGTGACATTTGCACAAAGGTTCGAGGACCTGTGGAAAACGTGACCTTATACACTCGATTATATTTGATTAACACCATCAGATACTCAGAAAAACTACTTCTCACTTAGTGATCAAACAACACACCAATCATGGATCCATCGCTATTAGTTGAAGTTGGAATATGATAAAAATGTGTAATTCTAGGAAAGGAAACGAAGTAGTTGATGCTCAGGGTCACAAAATCAAATACTACCAAGAAGTTCCGCAGATTCTAAAACAACTTAATGAAGAGGGATACGAAATAGGAGTCGCTTCTAGAACATCAGAGATTAAAGGAGCTCATCAACTTCTCCAATTATTCGGATGGGAAAAATATATTAAGTACAAAGAGATATATCCAGGCTGCAAAGTAAAACACTTTTCCAAGTACGTTGAAGCATTGATTTATTTAGCGAATGTTGAGAAAACTGGTCCGAAAAATGTTAAATTTTTTTGTTTTACTATATTTTATTTCTATATTTATTCCAAACAATAATCCATGGTGAGAAAGATTCCTACCCATTCAAATTTAAAAAAAATTGATAAGAAAATGATTTATTTGAACCATTGACTAACTTTTTGAGAAAGACCGTTTGTGAAAATGGACTTTTTATTATTATGAGCTCAACTTTGTTATAAAAGCATTGAAATATATTAATAATTCAAACCCTCGTTTTGTTTGATTCTAGGATACAAAAAAGTTCTGGGGCTGATTACAAGGATATGATATTTTTCGATGACGAGCACAGAAATATAGAAGATTTAACAAAAGTCGGTGTATTATCAATATTAGTCGAGAATGGAGTAACTAAAAAAGTGATAGATGAAGGATTAAATAAATTTACAGCTCGATAGTGCTTTTTTGATGAAGTATAAAAAAACTTAACAAGATTTTTATTTATAATTATAATAATATTTTTGGTGAGTTGTATGTAAATATTAGATGTGAATATTTATCAATTCTTAATGTATCACAATCGAGTGTTATATCACTTAATAAATTAGCCACATAAAACAATAAACTTTACCTGAATTCAGATTATTTCACTCGTAACTCTACTGTAAAATTCAACAGGACTGTGAATGGTGAAACTTTGGCCTTCGCGTTTGTGAATTATTTTCAAGAATTCGGAGCAGGCAGCTTCAGGTTTCTGAGCTGTGATACTACTTAATCGTTCTTCGATCACCGATTTGTCTATAGATTTTTGTAGCAGCTTTACAAGTTGATTTGAGTCGAAATGTTTGAAAGGGCATCCACCTTCGTACCTGAGACTGGGCACTTCGTCCTGTTATAAATTTCATACGCATCAGGATATTTGTTTTCTTAAAAATATTTGCAAAAATTTGTTTTTTAGAAATTAGAAGAGTTATCAAGAGATTGTAGAAATATATTCCCATAACCCAGGTATAAAGAATTATAACCACATACACAGATCTTTTCACAATTAGGTGTTTTATAGTTTTTTCGACCACCCTCGAGACCATAAAGATGACGAATACTGTACAAATATTTTCTTTCGTCTTTCTGCCAACTGTGCGTACATCCAGCCTCACAAGTGTGCGGTTTTAAATATTCCTCTCTCCAATAACCAATTGCATCTTCCATTTTCATACCACATTCTTTAAGGAAAAGGCTGTATTGGAACCTCGCATGGTGGCTCAAGCGATGCTTGTTTCTCAGTATCTCATGCAAATTTTGCATACACGGCGGAAATTTTTTTGACTCCTCATTTATATTCTTCGCTGTAATGTTACCGTTTATTGGCAGTTTTTCCAGAGTGCATTTGCGAACAGTTTTGCTAATAGAAGCCAATCGGGGATCCGAAGAAACAAGCAATCCAGCCTGTGAAATATGTTTTTTTTCTGCTTGTATGAAATTTCGATATAAGCACGAAAGTACAGTTTTCCATTCCGAACACACAACTGTTGCTTTTCCCTGGTACAAATCTACTTTTCTTTTTCCTACTAAATCAGGAATTGCTGTAAATGGAACTGTCAAAAAATATGTGTCAAAACTCTGTTGGGTCTTTCGATGCGTTAATTAATTATCGCTCTGCAGTGTATTTCAGATTTACCTTGACATTTGTACTTTTGACAATTCTCAGCATGATTATTCTTCACTATATGATTAAACACATGGGGTCTCAAAAAATAATGACTCATTTGCGACAGGCTCTTTGAAACTACATTTTCATTGAAGTCTCTCCTTTTTAAGCTCCTTATTATGTTCCTAAAAAGTCTATGGATTTGCCTAACTGATAAATGATCGAGCCGCTGTTTTAACAGTAATTCTTCATTTCTCACCCAAAATAGCCATAGCTCCTTGGACGTTGAAGCTATTAATCTAGAAATATGTAAAGTATATGTATGGAATATCTGCACCACTCGAAAAAATTTATTAGAAAAATTATTATTATACCATAATTATTTTAAAAAAATGATAATACCATAAACTTGCAAAGATATTCAGAATTAGAATAAGAATGTCTATTAACTTGTTCAGAAAGTTGAATTTTTGGTTAGTGTATTTAGAATTTTAGAATAAAAAAGTGCGAAGAATAGGAACCTTAAGGTAAAATGTCCAATGTTGTCCCACGTTGAATTCTCCAACAAATATTCAAAATTGCCACAAAAATGATCAGTTTTGTCGTTGTCAAGGAGTTTCAAGTACTCCAATCGAGTTAAAACACTGTTTTCCAAAATGTGCAAAGCCACCTTGCCTTTGGGTGGATTTATGTAAAACATTTTCCTTCATTGGAGTTTCTTGATTTTTTTTTGCAGTTTTTGTTCCCAACAGGATTATATGAGTAATTAAAACAACAGGTAAAATAATAATTAAGAAACATCCAGCAAATTATGTTAAGTTTTTGGAAATTACTGACCGGAGTGAAATCACTAGCGAGTCCATCGTGATCTTGGGATAGGTCAAGATCGATCATGCGTAATGAAGAACCAATAGAAACGTTGTACTTTCTCTGAGCGTTTTGCCCGCGTTTTTTGAATCACCATTTGGTTGGAATGGCAGAAAAATGGAAATCCAAATAGAATCGTCTCAACAAAATGTTTTACATCATAAATAAATTATTTTAAAGGACATTTCTATTATGTTTTATTTGCGCGAAGGAAAAATCGACATTTTTCGTTCATAAAATCGAAAGTATGCATAGGAAAAATAATTCCTTCGATTAAATACTAGATTTTTATATCTAAAAAAAGCTTCAAAAATTTCAGAAAGATCGATGTAATAGTTTTCGAAACATCTTGCTCACCGACTTTGGAAACGTAGTTTTGAGATAAACGCGTTTAAGGAAGTTCTGCTCGTACTTTGAGCGATCCGCGGGACGCCGGGGGTCCCTAGGCTTATACACAGGCTAGCCGCACTGCTGCCAACCTGATTTTTCTATCTTCTCTCTCTCTCTCTCTCTCTCTCTCTCTCTCTCTCTCTCTCGTTTCTGCTTTGCGAAGTTGCCGCTCCAAAGGCTTTTGCGGCCATATCCCAAGGAATTCGACAAATTTTTATAAGTTAATTCGTTATATCTCATGAGATGCGTGGTGAATCCGGTTCATTTTTTTCTATGTTACTGTAATATATAAGTCTGTACTTGATCCAATTTTCAATGAGCCACCACCTTTTTAACTAGATGATATTAAATCATTTTTCATATCAAAACAGTACGTGCCATATAAGGCTCTTTGCAATTTGGAGGTAACCACGATTTTTTATCTCAGAAAGTAGGTGGTCAATCTTGTTTGAATTTTGCAGGTACATGCGGGATATGTTTTCGAAAGTGCTATTAAAATTTTAAAGACCTGCCATCTTTTTGAGAATCGAGCAGAACTTCCTTAATAAAGCGGCGCTGCAAAAAAATGTCATGAATCGCCGAAAAGTCTTGTTCATTCAGTTTCCTTTTGAGTTCTTCCTAAGGACTCTCTCTCTCTTTATTGAGAAAATATTGAATGCCATTTTCGAATTTTTTACGAGCACCCTCGTATGTTTCCGAACACTTCAGCCCTTGTTTGTATTTTTTTATATTTCTTTCCTTTTTCCTTCAAACCCTGAACTTGTAAAAAAATGACATGTATTTCCCATCTGGTTCGGATGATTGCATTTTTTACCGTTACACACATAATGCTTATAATCATGAATATTTAACATATTTTAGCAAATTGTTTAGGAAATACCTGAGTGTGACGTTTCAGTAAATGGCTCAAAGTAGTTACACTGAGACAAAAGAAATGGTTGATTAGACAAAATTTATTTCGTTAGCCGAAATTTTCTTAATTTAACAATGATATTTATTTGCACCAGCAATTTAAGTGGTTGGAGCAAACAAATCGGCGTTGTTTAACAGTTTCAAAAAAAAATTTGTTCAGACAACAAATTTTTTTCTCAGTCTACGTTAATTGTAATTAATTGAAATTCTTTCTAATTTGCTAATTGGACGAAAAACACGTTGAACACCAATGACCCACATTGATCGGAATAGGATGCTGAAGAAATGTCGTCTGTGTAATGAGAAAAAAATTTCTTCATCGAACTAAATGCATTTTGTTGAACGAAAAATTGGTGGAGCCAACAATTTTTTTGTTGAATTACAAATGATTTAGTTTATTCAACTAAATCATGATAATTTCTTGTAGATGAATCAACTAAATCACCGGAGCCAAATGATTTTGTTCGAACAACTAGTACCATTTAATTGCTTACGCATACTTTTTAGTTGTTTTAATAAAATATTTGTTTGAATCTCAATTACCAAATTGACTAAGCGGCAATCGTTAGGACGAATAAATGAATTAGTTTATTTGGATGATATTTGGTTGCATTAACATTGCATTAACATTGTTTGGCTGCACCAAAGTTTTGTTGGTTCGGCTAATAACTTATTTCAGCATTCACAAGTTATTTTGTATTATTTCAAAAATATTTTGTCTCCTATATAGAACTAAATATTTCGATCTAAAGAAACTAAATTTCTTTTGGTCAACAAAATTTTTTTCTTACTGTATGAGGGTTAAAAAATCCAATACAATATAATATCAGTTTGAGCGTGTGTTTTATTACTCTTTTATAATTATTGCAATTACAATTCATTACATAGCTATAGTATCCTACGAAGTTTACACGATAAGTGTAGGTAACGCGCATTCATACGATACAATAATGTTGCTAGTACTACGAACCCTTTTCTTCATCTTCTTGATAACGATACAAGTATTGAGACACATATAACAGTACCAAAAATTGTAAATGATTGAGGTATTTAAAAATGATACACAAACGAATATTAAAATTTGTAGAATACCGAAAATTCATTCGAACGTAATAATTATCACAAAATTTTCGTGCTTCATATATATTAAAATTTTTATTTTTCGTTTCGTTTGCCTTATTGCTTCGTTTCTTTTTTCATTTTTTTATTATTATTATTTTTTTATTATTCGTTACATCTATATGCGCTGTCAATTAATATTTAATATGTAATTTCGATCTCCGAATAAATCGTTAAAAACTAAAAATTCGTTCTTCTTTTTTTTTAATTCAATTTTCCGATCAATTACATGTATAACAATCGGAAATATTTATACACTTGTTTCGTGACAACGTTGCAAATGACTAGTTTTAAAATCTACTTGAGAATAATTATGTACAGGCTACCGATCGTGTAACATGTATACTTCATGATTTGTCTCTTTAACTCTAATCGTGTTTATAATACATAATTTTAATTATTTTCTATCTCGTTGTACATCGTTATTTTTTACGTTTCTATATAATAAATTTGTAATTACATCGTCCAATTACACATCTATCGTTTCGTTCTTGTCACTAGCGATTAAAATATATTTTTATTCATATATATATATATTTATATTTATATTTATATAATCTACTCCCTGGAGAATAGATTAATCAATGATGTGTAATTTTTATAATTAATCATTTGTCCTTATTTACTTAAAACACGTTTATATAATTCGCTTGCTATTTACAGAGATGAGATACAAAATTATAAACAGTTCTTAGTATAAAATAATTCTGTGAATATAACGACAAGGTATATAATAGCGTAGAGAAGATAATATTATATTAGCTGGGTGAGCTCCGCTACAGTCTTTGGCAGTAAACTATGCCTTTTACAATTCCACGATCTTTTTTTTTCACTTTTTTAAAAATTCTTCCTCTTCTCTCAACAATAAAACGAATGAAGGATCATTGCAGCCATTGACAAATCCTTACGAACGTTTCAATTATTAACACGAAAATTCAATTCACGGTTTGACATTGAAAAACGTTTTTTTTGTATTCTCGAATCAATTGATCTAATGAACTACTACGATGTAGACACACAAAATTATGTTGGACAACGTAAAAAATAGTTTTTTTTATCGATTATTTAGTAACATCACACAGTTTAGGTTTCAACGACTCGGTTTTATCGGCGATTTCGACGTTACTGGTATAAATTTTAAATGAAAATTTGAGAGAAAAAAATTAATGATAAGGAATTTGTTCAGTCTCGAGGAGTAAGCATGATTGTCGACTATGTGGCTTTAAACTAACAAATTCGAAAGTTTTTTTGATAGTTTCGTACTTTTTGAAAGGACCTACGTAGAGCTCACCGATCGGCGCGAATTTCAATCAATTTTTTATTTCTGCGTGTATTATATTTTTTTTGTCGACTGTCGAAAACAACACTTCAGCGAAGCAAGCACAAAATTATTCTTAATCTTGTCAAATTGCTACGAGCGTTTTTATTAGTCGCAGCTTAATACTTCTCGTTGCCTTGCTTCAACATGGAACAATTTTATTTTATAGTACTATGAGAATTACTTGATCAAATTAAATACTGATTCAAAGTCGTTCGTTAATTGAGGATCATTTTTTTGTATTGTGATTGTTCTGACTTGTGTACGGTCATGTCTAAAAATCTATTAATTTCAGGGAACGTTGAAAAATTATAGTAAAGAAAATATTGTGGTCATTGATTTTCTTTGAGAAATTGTTAACAGCCCCGTCGTTATATTGATGATGCCAGTTTCGTTTTTTTTTTTTATTCGACATGACTGCACAGGCAATTTTTTTCGAGGATGTAACAACTTTTTTTGCTAACGATATGAATGATTGTAACATTTTTTTTTTCGCCATGGAATAAATAGATTTGTCGGGTTTAAGGGAAATTATTTTCCGTCAAATTTCTCGATCATATTTTCGAATTGATAAACCAATTTGCAAGTCTTTAATCTCGAAAGAGTGAAAAGATGTTTGGATTTTTATGTTTATAGAATGGACGATGAAATTGTTAGAAATGTTGTTTTTCGAAATAGCGAAAAAGTGGGAAAAAAAATGTGTGTGATGATTTGAACAAATTCATGATGGGACAAGGATATTCGCGATCGTAAAATTGGGATTAGGTACACTGACATTTACAAATTATCACATGAGTAGACAAGTGAGTTACTCGTTAGCAGTTATAGGGATTGTGATTAAGAAGGAGAGAAAGAGAGAAAGAGGGGGGGGGGGGATCGAGGATAAAAATGTAGCCAAAGGCAGCGTTATGCTTATACTTAAAAATACGTAGAGCTAATGTTTTATTTTCTCTCAAACTACCTACGCCCTTATCGATTAAATTTAAATGAATTTCATTTTTGTTTTCCATTTTTCCTCGTATGTCCTTTTGTTGCCCATTCTCGTTACGTTCAGTTTTATATAAATAGTATTTTGTTTTAAATATCGTAACGGTAACATTGTCTAATGTTAGATATGGTGTGTGCTATGATGTGTGTAAGTTTTTTCTTTATTACTCGTCCGATATACATCGAGAGACCCTTGCCAACCAGCGAGTTCACTGCAAAAAGCAGCTCAACAAAAAAGTAATGATAAAAAAGTAATTTCCAGTAAAACGATGGAAAATCTAACATTTTACATCGTTGAACTATCGCACGAAATAACACGTGACAATTCCATCGTATATTATTAGTCGAAACAATCTCTTTTCGATATGTTAAATTATTAAATAATTATTCTTAAAATTTCTCTTGCTCTCTATTCTCTAAATGATTCGTTCTAAACAGTAAGTGCTCGTAGAATACAACGATTATTAAACATTATTATTTACAATTTCGGTAAATGTTAATTTTTAAAAATTCAACGTTCCATGAATGCTTACGAAAATAAAAATTAAACAAGCCTGATTGTTGAATCGATTTCTTGCTTCGTCATCAAATTAGTACAATAATATCAGCTCCACAATCCTCAGGAAAGCTAACAGATTATTTAATTCAATATTAAGCAGGACAAAAAAAAGAAAATTCATAAATAATAGAAAAAGAATAGAACAAACTTGAGTTCTTCTTGTTTTGAGAGGAAATATAATTCTTTGAATAAAATTTACCTTCGAACTTAATTGTTCCGTATCTCATGATATTTTTGATGAAAAACAATTTTCGATCGTAAGTACTATTTGAATATTGATATGCAATGGGAAAAATAAGATTTCTTCGATTTCTCGTTATATTGAGCTTTCGATCGTGTTTTCGAAACAAATTTCAATAATAAGCAGAATTAATCATTGTTTTTTGTTAGAATCAAAATTTGGGCAAAAAAACTAAAAAAAAATCATAAGCTTCGTTGTCTCACAATGAATAACGCTCCCTACCAACAATACGCGAATATTTACAATAAATATATTAATTTTCGTTTAATTTAAAATTTATTTTTTATTGATCCCGCCTATTATATAAAGTTATGATTATGATGTGTCATAGCCATTATATATTTATGTAGCATTCACTACGCGTTTGAAATCTCAGGCAGAAATTCCTCGTTTTCCATTATTATATTTGTTCTTCTTTTCCATTTTTCCTCGTCGTTAAATCTACGTTTATTAATTATCATTCCTCCGTGCTTATCGATTTCGTATTTCGTTGCAAATCCGACGGATGGTTCGCTTTAGTTTTTCTCTTTTTTTTTAATTTTTTAATTTTTTACACTAACATATCTATAACAGAATTCGAGACGATAAGCTTCGTGCTCGGCGAAAAGTTTCGTTGATTCTGCCAAGAAGGCATTTTATTTCTTCGTTCAAGGAATGTATTCAATCAATTACATTTAATTATGATCCTTCGTACTTCGTTTGGTAATGCAAATAACTATGCGATCCAAATCCTGATATTCCGCGTCTGGTTCCAAGAATAAAAAAATCAACATAGTTGAGAGCACGAGAGCCGATAGTTGGTTCATAAAAATTGCTGGTTGTTCTCCTCCTGTTTTCTCGTATTCAGCTATGCGACATATTTTATTCCAGATGATTTTTACTAACGTCTACGATGCAACGTGAAAGCAACGATATTATACTGTATTTGCATCAGACTGAGGATTTAACAACCTCGTTAAACAGTAAAGCTTTACTTCTCCGTTATATAAGCAGTTAAACTCAATTTCAAGCAAAACTAGTTCGTCGAAAAAGATCTTACTCCCAAAACTAGATTGTCCTACGCTTATATAGGCAAAACTAGTTTCTCCTGAGCTAGGGTAGGCAATACTAGTTTCGACCAAATTTATTTAGGCCAAATTAGTTCGTACGGAGAGAAAAAATAGTTTGTCCTAAACATATTTGATAGACAAGACTAGTTTGTCCTAAACATATTCGATAGGCAAAACTAGTTTGTTCTAAACATATTAACAAGGAAAATTAGTTTGTCCTAAACATATTTGACAGGCAAAACTAGTTTGTTCAAAACATATTGACAGGCAAAACTAGTTTGTCCTAAATATATTTGGCAGCCAAAACTAGTTTGCCCTAAACATATTTAACAGACAAAACTAGGTTGTCCTAAAAATCTTGCAGCAAAATTATTTTGTCAAAAAAGTTACAGACAAAACTAGTTTTGCCTATGCATATCACGCAGTCAAAACTAGTTTGGCCTTAAATATCTAATGCAGAACTAATTTGGCCTAAAATTATTGTTTAGGCAAAACTAGTTGGCATAAAATATCGTTCAGGCAAAATTAGTTTGGCCTAAATATATCATTTAGGCTAAACCAGTTTAACCTCAAACATTTTGCAGGCAAAACCAGCTTGTCTTACATTTATATAGGCAAAAGTAGTTTGTCT
>OZ022418.1:21791601-21824651 GCA_963989365.1 Rhimphoctona megacephalus | reverse complement strand
AACTGGTACACGAAGGGATATAGGATTTTGTATCTTCATTGGATTGTGCGCCGTTTGCTCGATGTTGCATTCCTCATTCAATCTCTATATATGCAATTTCTATATATATAGTTTATCTGTACTTTCAGTATTATTCGGTCGTCAGGTATTACGCACACTCGGGCCACGTTACTTCACTCCACTTTTATGCTCAGAAGGATAAAAGATCGGTGTGTTAGATTCAGCTGTATGAAGAAGGAGAGGATTGAAAGTGAAGAGCACAGCCACGGGGTTTTGAATACGCTCTCTCGAGGCAGAGACCCAAGAGGGTATGAAGTGAACACGATACGTATACGTGTATACACCCACATAAGACATTCGCTGTCAAGTCTGTCAAAGTTTGATTCTTTACTCTTTCAACTCATAATTTTTCTGCTAAGATAACAGTTTTACTTTTTTCCAGTTTCTGTAACTTTCTAATACATTTCTTCTAGATTACAAGGAAAATCACGATTGGAATTAATTATTTTTCTGCTTTAAAAGTCATAAAATATTTGCAGAACCACAAAAAGAATCAAACGTATGAATTTTGATATGTCTCAGAGGAAAAGTGAAAAAAAAAACAATTATTTTCATTATAAGTGGTTGATGCTGCTTTCTAAACTAAAGATAATTTAAAATTGTAGTACTGAAGGTAAAATAAATGATACAGACTAGTCAAATGAGTGCTAAATTTTCAAAATACATTTATGGAAAGTTTATGCACTAATTAAATGGATTAATGGTTGATTCGTATTATAGCATGTCTTATTAATCTAAACAAATATTAATAACAATAGATTTGCAAAACCTTCAACTGATAAATGCAAAAATTCCACGATGTTATATTTTCATCGAGATTTTTCAAAGAATAATCCGTATTTTTCAACCGATTTTAATGCACTACGTTTTATTTTGTTCCTCAAGAGATCTTCTACGAATTCACCGTGTGATTTTTTTCTGAATTTCATAGTTTTACTGTTGTAGCCAATTATTTAATTGGTTAAAAAAATGTTCATAAACCAATTGCTGTAAATTTCATATTAACAAGTTTAGAAAAAAACCTATATGGTGAATTCGTAGAGGATCTCTTGAGGAAGAAAATAAGACGTGGTGCATTAAAATCGGTAGAAAAATACGATTTATTCTTTAAGGGGACCGTATGGTCTAGAAATTTGAAAAAATCGATTTTTTTTTTTTTCGATATGTCGAAAGTATAGTATCTCAAGAATATACTGTGAAATTTTCATGCGGAAATTCTCAATATTACAGCTTCTACAGCCCATAACGCAGGTAGAGAGCGGTCCGCGACACGAAAACGTTCAAAGCCTTATTGGACACAAAGCCTTACGGGGATGATTTTTTAGTTTGCAAAAAAGAATGTGTTTTGCATGTTAAAAAACGTTTGTACAAACGTGCTGTTGATGCGAAAAAAAAACATGCACAAATAAAGAAAGCAACAAAGAAATTGACAGAAAAAGAAGAGGGAAAAAAGACACAGCGGAAATCGATAAATAAAACACCGAAGCGTCAACAATTGACGAATAAATTATTGCAAGAACTGTCAACTTATTACGGTCTAGCAATTAGACGTAATTCAGATTCGACTGAAGGGATGAGAAGTGAAATATGGGCAGCATATTATCACAAAATTTCAACAGATGAAAATCCGCAACACTCGTACTGTCCTCCAGGTTCCGAATCGTGGTGCAAGTGGCGTCAAAGTGAGGCTGCAGGTACTTTAGACACCTACGAGCACCCGCCTGCTCTGTGCGATGAAGCACAAGAGATATTAAAACCAATTTATGAAGAATTGACAGCAGAGACTTTATTGGAAAGGTGTATTGGCAGTAATACGCAGAACAATAACGAAAGTTTCAATGCTTGCGTGTGGCACCTTGCGCCGAAACATCTGTTTGCCGGAAAAAAAATCATTGATATTGCCACTCACATTTCCGCTTGCATATTCAATGAAGGATTTGCATCCCTATTGAAAATAATGGAGACCATGGGCATAACAATCGGGCCACAAGCGGAGCAACTAGCGCAAAACCGAGACGAGCTGCGAGTATCGAGCGCCAACCGTAGGAGCACGGACAACTCCAAAGAGGCTCGGACAGCTCGAAGAAATGAAAGGAGTGAGGAAATCTTGAATTATGAACGTTCCGAAGGAATCCTATATGGTGCCGGAATCGCGGATTAACTGTAAGTATTCAAAATTTGCTCAATTTTTGAAAATATCTGTACCTCAAACTTTAAACTCATTTATCTCGAAACGACTTTTTTCGGCACTGCGCAGGTGAAAACAAAAAAACTATTCAACCGAATCACTTGAAATTTGGATATGTTGTTCACAACATGTATGGCTATCGTCGGAACTACAATCATAATTTTATTTAAATAATTTCTTATTGTTTATACTAAAAAACTAGTGAAAAAAAAACCCGATTTTACGAATTTTTTTTCAAAAGCGCGCCATTTTGTCAATTTTTAATTTTTTCGATTTGTTCTAGTCCCGACCATAACTGCACTCTTTCTGATTAAGAATCTTCTTGAATTTTGTGTTTCAGATGAGTAGAAGTCTCGGATCGATCTTCACCGTCCGGGTCGGATTTTTCGAGAGGGTCGTCTTCAATGCCAATTATATGATAATAAACACTGTTTTTAAAATTAAAAAAAAATTTTTTTGTATACTTAATAAAGGTAGTAATAAACCCGAAAAGTTAAAACATCGATTTTTAAATTTTTTAAGGCAAAAAAAAAATCGTGAAAATAGGTGAAATTTTCGTGCTCTAGACCATACGGTCCCCTTAAACAATCTCGACGAAAATATAATGGAATTTTGCCGTTATCATTTGATGATTTTGCAAATCCATCGTAATTAAATTTGTTTTAGGTTAATAAGACATGCTGTAATACACATCAATCTTCAATTAATTTAATTAGTGCATTGAACTTTGCATAAATGTATTTTGAAAATTTAATACTCATTTGACTAGTGTGAAGCAGCCATATTACCTTAATGATTCGTAAAAAATCTGAAAAATTCAGCCATTTTTAAGACCTTACAAATTTTGATTGCTATAACAAAATTATTAAAAAAATTGATTATTGGGTTGTTTAAAAAAAAATTGTTCACGAAGTAATGAGATAATTTTTTTTTCGTCGCATGAAATGAGTTTGTTGATTTTCTAGAACAGATCAAAATTCTTTAGGAATGTTTTCCTTATTTTTTAAATTATTATATTCAACTTCGTTTGGAAGTAATATTTGAGAAACTACTCGTTCAATGCCTTAGAACTTTCGCTTATACGATGTTGAATCTTATCACAAAAATATGTGAGAAATTCGTGATTTTTTATGAATTATTAAAAGATATCGAAAAATCTTTAACAAAAAGAGAATATTCTACAAAAGTTCATATGCATTTAGAAAATTCACAAAACTCATACTACGTAACGAAAAAAAAAATCGTCTGATTATTTATCGAAATATTTAGAGAATATTTCGTCCGCGATCTCTTAAAATCTTCTTACAAAAATATTTTATAGATTTTTATTGAATCGTGAAGTTTTGAAATTCTGATGCAATTTAATTTTTAGCCGAGAAACATGTGTCGTTCATTTTAAAAAGGAATTTAAAAAATCGTAAGAAAAAATTCTAGTTTATGAGGGGCATAAATTGATCGAGTTGACATTGAATAACTCGTATGCAGATAGCACTCTGAAGAGCGCAGAGAACAGTGGTTACGGTACAGTGGACGAGGGATGAAGCCATCGCGGTGGGGTGAGAAAGTGAACACCAGCCAGCAAAGGTACTATGCATCTCTATCCTATACATGTGAATATATATGTACATAAACACACACACACACACACACATATATATATATATATATGCATACCAGCAAAGCGAATAGACGTGCGCCTTTCTCTACATTTGTAACCGAAATAGGAACAAAGGCTTCGATGCTCTTAGTGTTCTGCCTACACGGTTTGCCTCGAGAGTTTGAGTGTTATACCATTGAAGCAGAACCCACACGTAGATATAGTTGCTCTGTCCGCAGCGCAGTCATTGACTATGCCAATTGAATTGACCGTGAAACTACGTGTGATAGAAAGAGCGCGATGATGTGCCAATGGAAGTGCCAGTATCGCCAATATCTGTACCAAGTTATGTTTTGATCAGGCGGGAGAGAATAGTGGCGTCGATGGTTACACGTTTTGCGGTATGCCCCAATATCGCTTGAGCGAGTTTTGCCCATTCCTTCATCTTCCATACCCTTGACTTTTTTTCTTCTGTACTGTTCCCCCTATTCACTGCGAGCGAGCCAATTGAATTGCATTACCGTTTGATCAGCAGTCGATCTCTCTCTATTTCCTCTTGTCCTGTACTTCACACCTTTTTCGAACCGTTTTCGCTTTTTTTTTCACCTATTTTTCCTTCCTTCTACTTTTTTTCAGCCTTGTCTACCAGAGCTTTCCAGACTTCGATTCAATTCACACATACATGCCACCGTTTTCTCGTTTCCTCTATTTGCTAGCCTCACTCTCG
This sequence comes from Rhimphoctona megacephalus, assembly GCA_963989365.1. NCBI lineage: Eukaryota > Metazoa > Arthropoda > Insecta > Hymenoptera > Ichneumonidae > Rhimphoctona > Rhimphoctona megacephalus. Next base: position 21,820,079 of record OZ022418.1, on the reverse strand, counting down.
TGGTCTAGCCTGGAAACTGAAGAACAGATACACTCAAGGAAATTCCCGTTTTTTTTCTCCCTTTTTTGACATTTAAAGAAAAATCTTTTTCGTATATTGTAGTATTATTTTTCCTTAGTCGTTATCGCATGAGTCCTAGAAAAGTTAGAATTGCCCTGCTAACTTGTAAAGTTTTTGTTCGGTTGAACGTTCCTCTTGCTACGTGTATCGACCTCCAAGTGCACTTAAAACCTGGTTGGTATTACTTTCAAGCTTTCTTCGAGTTTCTACTTATATCGGAACAAGGGAGAAAGCACAGAATCATCTTCCAGTGATATTCCAAAGTGTACTCTCTCGTTCAGGACCTCCAGAATGTTTTTGTTTTTTAAGTCTAAAGTACCAAGCTACTTCTGGCGTATATGGCCACTTGTCCTACCAATATTTTGTTCACTGGATGCCTTGGAATATTCACGAACGAATGAATTATTCTGTATTGTCATATGGAATTGTTGCAGTCTCTTGGGCTGACTGTCGATCCGGTTGAGATCATAGAATACGATGTTTACGATTGTACGTTTTATTTGATCTATATCTGTTAACGTATAATATATACATACATATTTTAACAATGGATATATCTTCTCTCGTATAACCTTGTTCGGAGCTTCCATCAAGATTTACGACGTCTAGTTTGAGAGACACTGCACGGAAACCGGGAAACTCGACGGTTTCACGCTGTAGAATGGAGAACTCTATAGGCTTGACGATACTATGTAGATAACGTGGTATGTGTGTGTTTGGCTGTATGCGGGAAGGAGAGAAAGACCTGAATGCGTAGGAGGTATATGGATCCTGTAGTTGCATATATACATGTATATATGTATACCAATGTGGCAGCTTGCGCCGGTACTATCGATTCAACGAGAGACGAGCTCTACATTTCAATAACCCGAACGTTTCACCTTGCTCCGACTACCAGGGATTTTCCTCTCTCCATATCATATCACCGTTTGTATGCACTGCTGGTCCATTTGAAAAAGTTTTCTCTTCATATCGCTATTTCCTACTTTTTATTTTCCCCTTCTTCGCTTTATCTTTTTCTCTTCCTTTTTTACTCATCACGTTTCGTAATTTCCAGTCCAGTAATGACCGCTCTCTCACCTACTCCTCTTGTTCACTTCCGACGAAAATATACTGGGATCAATGTTAGGAAATTTGCGGAATGTTCATTCTTTGCTTGAAAACTTGCCATTGCTATTTCTGATCCGCACCACGCGATTTATTGATGAATATGGATTTGGAAACTTAGCTTGATACTTTAATCCTAAGTTACAATTGTGGGGTCACTCTGACTCAGGCCAAAACTTTAACTGCACCAGAATTGATCGTTTTCCAACATTGAGCTTGGAACAGTTTGCTTAGTCAAGAGTTATTCTGTGGTTAAAGACAAATTTGTCCAAAAATACCATTTTCTTTAAGAGTTCGTGCAGTTGGTTGGGTCATAAAGACCCATGATAGAAATGATTGAGGCTGAAAAAATGATAATAATCTAGGGTTCAGTGTTAGCTGCAGAAATTTTTAGTTGCCAACAATTTCTCAGAAGTATGTAATGATATGTATGTGGTACAGTCGACCAACTCAGGGGCTGGACTCATAGGTAGAGTGTTATTCGACCAACTCGTGTACTGGACTGGACTCATGGGTATGACGTCATTTTAGTTAACATATCACACCTCTGCTCGCACTCGATCCGCGTACAATACCGACACGACGACTAATTCCCGTGGGAGTCTGGTGCGATGTAACCTAAATTCGAAGGTTGGTTACTCCATTGCGCGGTACCGCGACTCTCGACGATATGCCACATATATTCCATACCACTCACTCTTAGCAAGGATATGCTATTGAACACGGATCCACGCGTCTAATTACGTATGGCCGTGGCGTTCTCGATGGGCACAAGAGAGAGCAAAACGTATGAGAGATAAAGAGATGGCTAACATATATTCGCGATCGTGGAGACATCGACAGGGAACGTGGCCAACGAATCGACCGATGATTTCCCATGCGGTTCGTACACACACACACAAACTCGGTTGAATATCCTGAGAGATAAAGAGGAAAGAACAAGAGGTCGGTAGCTCTCTCTATATATTGGATGAAGGGGAAATTCCTTCGTGTGGCTTGCGGCGTGTTTGTTTTCGGTTTATGGAAATTCACGATGGGATCAAAACAATTCGATTTAACAACTAGAAATCGATATCAGGCTTTTATTCATCACTATGCTTCCCTCTACTGCTATATATATATATAACTTTCATTATCATTGAATAATATCATTGGTCTTCTAAGTGATACAAATGTAGTATTGGAAGTATTTCGATGAATAGGCTTTATTTTTTTATATGCCCGTGGAGAGTAACATTCCAGTTTCACGATAAAGGGGGACAAAATGTAGGAAAGAAAAAAAAACATGGAAACGAATGCACAAGAGCAGAGGGGTTGCAAGAAGGCTTCGTTGCGTGAACTTTAGGAATTCACTGTTCCCTAAGGATTTTACAGGGTTAAAAGGATCTTGTGGTGCGTCCCATTTAAATATTCGTACAAAGAGAATAAAAGAAGAGTCAGAGGGGTTTATGGAATAACATTTAACTGCGCGTACGACTCACCTCGTAGCCAGGTCACGGTGTACGAAATTCAAGTTTTCCAGGTAACGCATACCCGAGGCTATCTGGGCTGCCATGTAAATCAGGCAGTTGAAGCTGTGAACAAATTCATTAAAACCGTTTTGCAGTGTTCGATTAATGTCCAGTTATAAATTTCAACAAAAAGAGTAATCAATTAACAAACTAATTAAGTTTAATTTTACAGCTCTTCTTACCTCAATGTTTTGACACCGATTGGCATCGAATGTGCATCTTCGGCAGTGATATGAGTTTTAAGGAATTGACAGAGATCACCATGCTCGAGGTATTCCATTACAACGCAGTAAGGTTCTTCGCGACAGCAAACTCCAAGAACTCTGGCAATGTTGCGATCTTCAAGAGCTGCCAGAATTCTTACATCTCGTTGAAAGTCCATTCTAATAATTGTATTAACAAAATAAAACAATACTTAATAACCATGATGAAAATTCCATCTTACCAAACGTTCAGAAAATTGTCTGCATCTCTTTTTGTTACCTCACGTTAAATAAAAATTATTAATGAAAAATTTATTTGCACCTGCCATCTATAGCTAGTTTCAATAAACGAGATCGAGAAGAAGGAGGGAAAAAAGAAGAGACAATGTATGAAGATTTATTCCTATTATTCAATCGGTTTCATTCCCTCTCTGCCTTTTTTATCCTCTTGCCACTTGAATATTCACAGTACGAAGGGGGTGCTTTGTTATTCATTGAAAATTTTGTCGGAAGGACGGTCGTCCTCTCGTGTTCACGTCTCCTGCGTATACCAGTAACGAAATATTGGGACTCTCCTAGTCGTAGAATCCTCGGTCTCTTTTATTGGGTAATTCGACTCGCGAGATCGGGACCAATTTCGCGTTTCCATTTAGCTCTTTTCTTTTACATGCCTTCTATGGGTTATATCGAATCGGGATTTAGAACTGGCCGTGTGTTCACCTTCGGATTTCTCTCTCTTTCTCTCTTTCTCTCTCTTTCTGCCTTTTTTTTCGGTCTTATTACTCTTATAACCCTTTTCCCGTATTATGGTACGTATTCCACGTTCGTTCTACAATCGCAACCTTTATACAATCTTCTCTATTGGACTCTACTTACGATCGACTTGGGGTAATGGTGCTCTCGCGTGATAGCTTAATGCCGTTGTTAACAAAACTACGGCTTTATCGATTTACCATAAAAGGTTAAATCTTACGGGTGTATGTATTCTTCGTAGAGAAAAAGAGACCGAGAGAGTCTCTCTGCTATGAGTATATCTCCGTGGCCGTGACTGGTAATATAATATCGGCACGTTGCTGATGTTACTACTGGGATTCACTAGTTTCCTTCAGACTATATAGATATAAAGATATTCGATATGTAAAACAGTATAGCTTGTATGTTCAGCCTCGTTATTCAATTTGTTCTGTTTGTCTCAGGCCTAAATAGTCTCGCGAGCTTAGAATTTCATAGCATCGTTTATATGATATTTAATTATATAATGTCGCCTGTCGGACTATTTTCTTTGCATAATTTTTATTAATGGCATCATTTCGATCCAGGTCTGAAGATGCTGAGAAAAAACATGATATTTGTGATATTTGATCTGTGATTTAAAAAAAGATCAATACAAACTGAAGTGATTGAAATTCTTTGCATCCTTTTTGTATAATATTGTCGAAAAAAATATATATGTAGTTCGTTCGAATACGTTAGCTCATATTATTTGACGTGCAGAAAAAGGCAGACGGGAGGCTCATCGGACTTAAAATCTAGCGATTGTTCGATACTTTTTATCGTGAAAATGGATTGTTATTTTTATGAACTTGAAGTAGGGACGAGAACCCTAAAGATGAATTGTGACTCTTCGTGCGGTGTAAAAAAATACAGCCGAGAGAGGAACGAAAAAGTGGCACGAAAAATCGACTGTTAAGGAAATGATATGGGCACCCTTTGCTGAAGGGTGTCAAAGTGGTATAGGCAACATCGCGAGATCTTAAAGTACGTGCTACGTAGCTTCGTAAGCATACGTTATATCGCATGAACGGAGAGGGATGTTGGCAAGATGCTGTGTTATTTTTAATAATGTGTCGAGTGGGAGTTCGGCTGTGTCAAGTGATACGATACTTGACGCATAAAACATTCTTATCTCGTATCGACACAGCCTCTTTTTTAATGCCAATACATAAAGCTTGGGCTGAAACGAAATTCAAGTATAGTTTAAAGTTTTCTGACATTTTCTTTATTCTTCTACACAATATCTTGAACGCAATGTTTGTTTTTTTTGTAACGCTAGATTTACGAAAAGGTGACACTTTTACGAATTTTTAATGGAAAAACTAAGCGTTTTCAGAAGGTGCTATCAATCTAGTGATAATACCGTTCTTCGATCAATAATTAAATTAAAATCAAACTGTGGGAAGGCTGAGTTTTCTCTTTAAATTTCATAAAAAAAAATAAATCCACCTACTGATTTTTTCTGGAAGTATATTTTAGGCTAATATGCGATGAATTCATCGAAAATAATTTATGAACTTTTGAATATGATTTTGTTGAGAATTAGCTTGAAGCCTGGATTGACTTCTCGCCTCCCTTAAAACGTTTTTGGTTGATTTTTTTCCTAAAGCATCTTTATACGATTTCAGTACTCAAAAGATAAAAGTATAACTTTGGGTTGAAAGCTCTTAAAATGATTAATTTGTAATCTATTCTGGAGATGTCTAACGGTTCATGTGACATAGAGGAAGAAACTCGAGATGTGAGAGAGGAAGAAACGTGAATACTATGAAAAGTCTACACAACGGCATTGGCCGAAGGAAAGTTTGTCGTTTTTGAGGGATTCTCCAGTGTCGAATCTGTCCCTCTCAATCCTTTCGCAAGCTAATTCTTTTTTTTTTGTAATTCTTTTTTTTCTCTCGTTTGTCTGCGTCAACATATAAGCAGACGCTGTCGTCGAAGTCGCGCACACAGAGTGTCCCCTATCTCCCGGTCATTGTATGCAAATCTATTCGGCGCTGGGTGCCTGCTTCCTCGAAAGAAATTCAACGAGCCTTTTTTTGATGTCTAGCCCGATAATAGAAGCTCGCGGCTCTCGGCATGCATACGCGCCCGAATAATCCACCGTGCTAACGTCATATACACAAATATATGTGTATATGTATATTGCTGCGTCGAGTAACCTTGCACATTCGCAAATCGGACGCGGGCGTCTGTTGCTGAAACTTCTTATATGCATCGTCGTGGGCTTCTCGCTGCTGTTGGCAGAATTCTTTGGTACTACGCTGGTTCCTTTTTTCCCTATTCTTTTTGCTCCTTCTCTATCTCTCTCTCACTCTCGTTTATGCAATGAGAAAGCCAGCTTTTCGCCAAAGACTTTTTCACGGAGAGAGATTGAGGGTAGCAAACTTTCTTATTATGCTGCATCAAAGGCTGCTCTTCAATTTGTTTGATAAGAAAACAAGCTCGTATCAGCTCGTCAAAGTTGCTATTCTAGGGATATATCGTCTGGTGAAGAAAACACCCTAAAAATATTTGATATTAGGACGAGAAGGGCGCAAGATAGACAAAATGGCTGATACAGCCGGCTTTTCGAAAGTTTCAAGAAGTTTAATGGCTTTATTTTGGAAAAATCTTTACGAGAGACAAAAGCTTATTGAAAAAAAAACCAACAGTATAAAAGAGATTGGGATTAAAAAAATGGTAGATCGTACTTTGTTTGGCAATACAGAAGTGCTTGAGGTTTTGTTTTATTCGAGGAGCAATTGAAAACACTTAGAACGAAATAGCTCACGATCCGAGTTTGAATTTTCTATCAGTGGTACTTTATGTTTTTCAAAGAACTGTTGCTCTGTTTGAAATAAGAGAGAAAAGGAGGTCTCAAAGGAGTTTGATCGTTCATTGATGTACTTGAAAGTTCCAAAGTGGAGATTACGTTTTTATTTAAGCTGTGGCTTCTTTGACGATGAACTTAGCTGATCAGCTGGATAACGCGGATAAAGGATGGAGAGGCCAGAAGCACAAACGCATCATTGCCCAAGGCTGCCAAAATCAGATACACAAACGTTCGACTATTTGACGCTCGAATCGATGCTTTGATGGGTTTGTTGGGCTCAATTCTCGGCTCAGCTTTCCGTACTGTCGAACTCGATCAGTCGAGAACACGATTCAAGTCTAGCCTTTAACTCCATAGCTTGGCGTATGTACACCAGGATCGGTGGCTTGGACAGGCCAACTCTCTCCCCTTTGGTCTGCACTGACTCGCTTTGCATATACGCAAGCGGTTAAGCCCATTAACCATAGAAAGAGAACGAGGGAGCGAAAGCGAGAGGGTGAATAAGAGAATTGGTGGTAGAGACGGAGTAAATGAATACGAGAGCCAAAGTTGAGACTGAGGCTCACACACGATCCGTCATAATTCATTCCTGGCCATTTTCATGTGAGACCATATAGACACGCCCATAAAAGCATAACACACATGGCGTTTTTATATGTATATGAATCCTTCTCATATACTGAACTATTTAAAGTACACGTAAAAATTAAAAATGACCTCTGAAAAAAGTGTACAAATTAGGATTTGGCACTTTGCTTCCTCGTTATAATATTTTACTTTCAGCTCTTTGCATAAGCAATTGAAAATTTCGTCTCTTTCACAAGAAGCTTTTTAGGCAAGTATAAATATAATAATCCACTACTTTTTAATCCCCGATTCTATAAATAAAAAATAATGCTCAATTCCTTATTTGCTTTTGCACTGCAGCATCGATCCTATAATTATCCATAATAAATGCTCGATTGAACGTATATTGCGTGCGCATATTGCGCAATTTGAAATACCAGTCGCAGCCGATAAACCATATACGATGGTTAATAGTAACAAAACGAGATGCAAAACTTGTTCGACTATATTATAGTCCATTCCATACAATAGATACTGCGTTTTTGTTTCATTATTATATGTATGTGTATACACGTGTATGCGAATGTACTCACTTTTCCTTTTCGGTTGCTTCCGGCAGTAAGAACTTGACGGCAACGAGCCTCTTGCCAAGGGTGGTCGTCGTACCATACTCCGGAATCCCTTCGGCTTCCGCCACGTATACCTTTATTACCATAATTTGTTTTCCTTAGAAATCGTTCGGAGATAAGACCTTCTCCTCCTCCTTCAACTACTTTTTTGTCTCTCTCTCACTCTTTCACGCTCAGTCTCACTGTGTTTCATCCGTCGTCTTATATATTCGTTCCCGTGAACGAGCTTTCGAATGCAAAGCAGCGAAACCAGCAACCCAATACACAGCTGAGATTCTTGCATTGCTTGCTGTACTTTGATATATACATATATAAATAGCAAACCACAACAGAATGAGGGAGGCAATTCTTTTCTCTATCTTATTGTCATATTTCATTTCCCCCAGGGGCAAACAATCCGATAGATTTGTGAAAAAGGTCGATGGCAAAGATATCGTTACGGTATAGTCTACACGTCTTTCACTTCGTCAATCCAATTTCAAGCTCTACGTATTTGCATGAGGATAAATTTTATTTCCTTTCGTTTCACGATTATTCATATTTTTGATCGAAATATAAAGGATTGTTAGAAAATAAAGTTCTTTTTTTATCCCAGATAAATTAATATCTGTGCTGCACCAATTATTCATTGTCCATTGAAGTAAAAACAAAGTTTTTTCAATTTTAATTACTCTCATTTGCTACCAGAAAAATCTTCTCGATCAAGAAATGAAAAATACTTTGAAAATAAAGTTTTTCTTCATGCTCCATAAATAAATGATCTCTGACTACTCAATTACACTAGATCACAAATTTTTATTTTTTTCTTCTTACTGTAGAGCTTGAGAACCAAATTTTTCGACGTATTCAAAGCCGCTGAATTCGAATCTGCGCTGACAAAAAGTTCTATCGGATCAAGTTGTTTTAAATAGTCAATTGACAGCATTGCTGTTTGAGGTAAATTGTTAATGAGTTTTGTTACTGCATGTTTGATTATTATATTACAAATACATCACAGAAGGAATATTTGCGAATCTCTAAATTAGGAAGTTACTCGATAGCTTAATTAGTTTATTTAAATAGTTTAAAGAGTGTTTATCACCAATAGAAGTTGCCACGTGGTCTTTTTTTGAAAAAGTTTCTCAAGGATTTTCGAAAAGCAAAAAACTGTCAACTGCGAATGAATCATTGAAGAACTTCTAGAAAATTATAGCGAAACAGGTGCACGTGTGCCATCAAAAGCACACTTTTGTTACTCCCACCTCGATTTTTTTCGGATAGTTCGGATAGTGGATAGTAGAAGTGTGATGAGTGATATGAGCAGGGATAGAATTTTCATCAAGTATTAAGTACAACTGAGAAACGTTATCATGGTTATTGGGCAGGAAACACGCTGAGAGACTACTTCTGGATTTTGGCATATGAAACCGATCCCAAATCGTAGAAGGAACGGAACTCCAATGCTCAATAGTTTTAACTAATCCTACATACGAATAAAAATTCATTTCGAAAAGTATTTGTTGTTGTTTCTCAAAAACAAGGCTTGACAGAGAGTTTTTGATTACAGAGTTGTTTTGAGCGCTGGGAATAACACAGGAAAATGTGTTCAGATTATTATTTGGCACAAAACCTTGTGAATTAGTGTCGCATCATTATTGTATTTTAATTATAAAGAAAATCGGAATGCCGGCAAAAATTTGAGTGACAATGAAACAAAGTAGAATGATAAAAAGTAGAATGATACGTGTGCGTGAATTGGTGGTTTAATCGAAAGAGAATGGAATGTTGGAAGTTGTACAGGATAAATTGTGTGCAAGTGCAAACCTGCGGAGTTGTGCATTTTCGTGGTATATGCACGATAGTAGGGAGATGGTAGGGAAAGTGCGCGTTGGCATCGATGGTGAATGGGTGTTGATGGTGAGTATAGAGAAGAGGTAGTAGTTGCTCGTGCAGTCACCATCCCCGCGTATCATTAGCGTCGAGAGGGTGGTATACTGCAACCCTGGCAACCCTGGACTCTGGCTCGACGTGGAGGGGAAAACAAAGGGAGTATTATTAGCGGCATTAGCGCATTCCCGACTGTTCACCGCGGATAGAATGCTGGCGCTGCGAGTGTTGTTGTACGACGAAGAATGCTCGCTTCTGTACTTCGTTAATCGACGTATTGTTGCGATTGTATAACACACATTTATATATATATATATATACAGATCTATGCACATAGATAGAAAAACTCGTTGAAATTACGGATCAGCCTGCGAGCTTTTACGCCTCGGCGTTTTTTGCAAACATAAATATTTTCGATTACGTGTGTGTTTTTTATATTCGATCAAAAGTATTTATTGCTACAGCTTCTTTTGTTCGAAATTATTTGTAGACTGGATAGAATGTAGAGAAATCTGATAATCTGAGATGAAAAAGCTATTGAGATCGTAAAAGTGAGCTAAAAAAAGGAAACTTTCGTGAAGATTGCTGAAAAAACATGAGAACAGATATTTTTAATATTTGCCGATTCCAGGTTGATCGATTTAATCGATTTGACAATAATAAAAAGCAATAACCATATTTTTATCACATTTCCAGTAATTTCAAGTAGAATTTGAGTGTTTTTTTTTCAAAACGTTAAAGTTTTCGTGTCGTTAAAAATCGAGAGGTACACACAGAACACGTAAAGTTCTTGTGGGCGAAGAGGGTCGATAACAAAATCACGCGATGAGTTAGTCGACTCGAAAACGTCAATTAAAGGCATGAGAGAATTATATATTATTTGAGAAAATCTTGCAAGTCCATGTACGATTAAAAAAAATAAAATAAAAGTCTTTCGCGAGAATAAAAATTAATAATATAGGCAAATTTTAGCCGAGATGATAAACGAGAGTTTGTATATATAAATATAAGAGTGTGCATGCAGTAGAAATATGGTTGAGGTTGAAATTAACAAGTTTTTTCGTTTAGTTTTGCGATCCTTTTTTTTTGCACATCTCTGATCCTTATTCAATATTGCAAACTGTGTGTTCTCCCTTCGCGTGTGCCACGAGCGATTCTCGACGAAATTTATGGCACGTATATTTCGAGCTGGCAGGCTAGTAATGTGTAAATATATATACGTATATAAAATAAATTCTACAAGCTGCTGTTGCTTGGTTTCGTCTTACTTCGTTTGTGTTTCAGCAATTCTTATTTTTTGAACTTTTTGTTGGCTTTTTGTATTTTGGTATTTCGGATATAGCGATGAGAGAGCGAATTTTGTAATTGAATTGGAAGGTGATTGGAGGGTTTTTGTCTTACCGTTCCAAACGCCCCCTCGGCGAGTTTAGACAACATGCGGAGACGATGCCGTGGAAAGAGGGGCACACTCGTTTGCTCCAGGCGTCTCTTAAGGGCCGATAGCACCTCCTGTTGCGTCGGTGACTGAAACATGAAAATGTTTCGTTGTAATCGCGTATATTTATATATATTTATGTATTTCTGTACCTACTATACGTTATAATGTTGCCGTTGAAAATAATCTACGATAAAACATTTCGGTGTGACGTACGATCGAGAATCACGCAATGTATATACATTAGAGTTGAAAAATAGAAAAAAGATAATCCGAAACGAAGGGCTTTAGAGAGTTTCATATGGAAGATCGAAGTAGAATGCCCTTTTTGAGGATACGTTTTTGCAAAGTTCGATTTCTAATGGTGTTGACATTTTTTTATCTGTCAATGACTCTGCTAATGAATTCGTTAAGAATTCTTTTATTTTTCAGCACACATAAATAATAAAATTGACAAATTCCGAGGCTGTACTCGTTACGCAATGATAGTGTGTGAAATATGAACGTTTCCCAATAAGTGGACCAGTTAAATCCTACGCAGAGTGAAGGGATATTTGAATAAAAGAAGAAATATGTAAACACGATTTTCATAACGAATATTATAACAGGCTCGGAAATAATATTTCCAGGATATCATTAATATGTCACTATAAATTTATATTCGCCTTGGGCAAAAGGTCGGACCGCGATTATTTCGCGTATTAAATCTCATCGAGACAAGAGCAAGCACTAACAGCAGCCACAGCAGCAGCAGGAGCACAGGTTGTTTATAAATGGCGTGGGTAGACTGGATTTCAGCAGGGGTTCTTTTCTTCTATCTCGATATTACGATAAACATATCGATTAGTTCCCCGGAACTTTTGATATATAGACGTAACCAGAGGGGTATTTATTGATACGAAGAAAAAGAAAAAAGGAAAGGAAGGAATTAATTATCCAGTTGTGTCAAGCGGACTAAAGACGTTTCTCAGTGAGCGGTTATATCTCTCAGAAAGTATACCGGAGAAATCCTCGAGAGGCGATAATGGGACGTTAATTAAAGTCACTTTTCCGAGTGACTTAATTACCGAAATTATTAGATGCTTCGAGGAGATGATAAAGAGACAAGGAGGTTCTCAGTTTTAACGCCCAGAAGGCTTTCTCTCTTCTGTGTTTCCTCTGGTCGTGCAGCATCGAGACGTATCTCTTTTTCTCTTCTCACAACAAAACCCCATCGCGATCTCTTTGGGACTGAGACAGTAGCTGTTTATTGAAAGCCTTTTTCAGTGTACACACAAAATCTTCTCTCTCTCTCTCTCTCTCTCTCTCTCTTTCTTGTTATAGAGAGAACCCTTCGCTTACTGCTCAAACCTCTTACAATTAAAACCCTTTGTAGTAGCTGCTTCTGTTTCAGAAGGAAAATACGTTCTACGATAAATACCCATTTATTTAAGGGGATTGAGCTTAATCGGTGAAGTTCGAACTAATATTTCAGAAGCGCAAATTCTCTTTAGAATCTCTTCAACCTTTATTCAAAATTCCATATTGTTTTTCATTAAACAACCACGATTAAATGCCCGGAAATTAAACAAAGATTCTGGGACTAAAAAGCACCCATTATTTTTCACATTAAACTTCTACAATTTCGAAATACGTTACAGCTTTTTTGACCGAGTAATTAAAAAGATCATTTGCAAGAATTCAATCTAACGAGCTATAATAAATTCCACCGGAAGTAACAAAGAAGATATTCGATTCTCTCTCATGATTCTTCTTTTGTTCGAATTGTATTATTCATGCATAGAGTATCGCGAACACGAGCACTGATTGGGATATGCGTAGAGTTTCGCCATGATTCATCAAGGCCAGGAAGAAAATATCAGGGTGTGATGAATCGTTCATTCGTGTATCCATATCGACTATATTAAAAAACAGTGTGCCTTGTCTGCAATCGTTTTATCATTCCAAACTGTACGAGATACGCCTTTTTAAATTTTCAATGGCAGTATATACACACTTATGTACTCGTGTGTTTGGACACATGAGATATATGTGCACGAATCACGAAGGCTCAAGCGTGTGAGGGAGTCTCTCAAAGTGAAATGTTTTGACTGTTTCGAGTAGACCCGTCGGACGTCAATCACAAACAGGCCGTCACGACGTAGACGAGCAATTTCGGTTGTGCACAGAAATCGCAACCTCCCTGTGGGCATTGAGCATTGTTTCCCTCTGTATGTGCTTTGTATTGGCTTCGTCTCACGTTTGATCCATTGTGTATGTAATAATATATTGTATGGGGACAGCCTTATCCCCTGGCGCAATTTCTGGTGTGGCAGAAATCTGCTAGAGGGCTACGGTCGGTGCGCTTTCGCGTAAGCGACGCACCTCCCGTACGCCTATAAGGCTCTCACCCTTTCCAATCTCCTTCTCTTTATTTCTATCATAAATGAATCAATCATAAGTAATTTGGAGCATCTCCGACTTACGGTTGGTGAGAAAACCCAAATCCTCGGTTTGCGAAGTGCACCTATCGTACAATATAAGTACGGTGACACAATCTAGCTTTCCCACCTAATTGTGTCACAATAGAGATGCTCTTGAGCACAGTCGTTCGTTTTTCCTCAAACATCTAGTCGAGAGTATTCGTCTTGAATCTCGAGTCGAGTTAAACTCCTCGGATACAAGACGGGGAAATCTAAAAGTGATTTCCACTCCAGGCGAAACCCGCCGATCAGTGCACGAACCTGCATAATAACCTCTCTTTCGACAGAGAAAAGGATCTCAAAAATCCTAAGTTTCGATATTTGGATATTGAACCACTGTTCGAATATCGAAGCGTTTCAACGTATATAGATTGTCAGTTAATTTATATCCATGTAATTACCAACCGTTAACGTGTAATGGATAGATTATTTTGAACATATTTGAGACGATACGTCTCCTTACGTTACTTATAAGTATATTCAAAGGAATGAGTAAATATTGAGTATATATACAAAACTTTTTAAAGGGGAACGCCACTGTAACGGGTCAAACGTTCTCTTATTTTTTTTGCGTGTTCTTGCAGTATATTGTATAAAATTATGTAAACAATATTTTCAAGTCAAAAGTAAGTATCGATATTATAATTAACATCTTACTTTATATCAAGAAAAAAGTAATGAACAATTTAAACGCGTTTTCCTCGAGACAACTGTTTTCGACCTTGCCCCAGGCAATATTTGAAGACTAATGAACCGATTTTTATTTTTATTTTTTTCAAATATTCGTTATTGCAGTGATTAAGATTGTGCGTGGCCGATTTTTGAAATTTTGATAATTACTGTTTTTTAAGACCGCCGAAACAAAAAAAGGTTGAAAAGTTGAAAAAATAATGAAATAAAATTTTAAACCGCCGCCATTTCGTGAAAAAAAAATTAAAAAAAAAACGGCTACGCACAACGATAGCTACATTCATATAGATATTAAAAAATTTTTATTTATGATTGTCAGGTAACCCGTTATCAAGATATCTTTAGGTCAATAAAGAGAATTTTTTTTATCATTACATGGAAGCTCATACCTTGTAAATTTTTAATGTTAAAATATATTTTTAATATTAAAGTATCCTATACCTGATCCTTAAATAATTATTTATATCTGGATAAAAAAATTTCCAAAAAATGACAATTTTTTGGCCCGTCATGTTGGCGTTTTATCAGTCGCCAGTTTATCAGTGGAATCGGTAAAAATCCTGGTGCGCATTTTTCTCCGAAACAGTTGAGTTTTTGAACAAAATAAAACATGCGCGTTGTTTTCCTTTCATCAGAGAATAGGATGAACTTATATTTTTTTCCAAATATCAAGCATCTCCGAGAAAAATCTAAATCTGCTGTTCAGCTATCTCTCTTGCACTCCTAACCTTGGTCTTAAATATAAAAAAATATAAAAAAAATACTGCGTCTTAAATCTTCATCTGCTTAAATGGATTTGCCATAAAGTTCTATCAACCAGTTGACCAATTTACGGAACTATTTTACAGTTTTTTTCTTGAAACAGAAACATTGCTGCATGTTTCTGTATTCCACGCATTTACGGTTGAAAATAAGATTCATAAGATTTTAATAACATTTTTTAAATTAAAGTGCGATTTTATTTTTAACCATTACTATTTTTTGTATAAGCAAATATTATTCAAGATCTTTTGAAGTAACGTGACCTAGAATATTTTAAAAAACCGCATAAATTGATGGAGATAAAAATTGGGTCATGTTGAACATTTTTTCAGGTTGTTTATGATTGAAGTGATCTATTTGAAAATTTTTACATGATTACGAAGAGAATTGGGGCTATTTTCGGGTTACTTGCCTTCCAAACGGATTTGTAATTTGTCACATCAAACATTGACGATTGTTATTTATTTCATATTTTTATGAGATTTTCAACAATATTATGCCACCAGGAATATTTTCAAAAATCGCTGCATAGTATTGGTGTAATAGCTTCAATTAAATAGCAGCAGATTCGTCAATTTTTGTTACCCAATAATTTTGATGTTTATGGAGGATATAAAAATGGCGCAGCCATTTTTGTCAAGCAAAAGAAAAAATGTAAGAGCCGTAATTTTGATACGTACAATACGGTTGATGCATGATGGAAGTGCCAATAATGGTCGATTTTATAACAGCCGATTTGCGGTGTAATATGCAATAAAGTGTAAAGCGTTAAAGGTAACGATTACGCAAAGCAATTAATTCATATCCCTACACTCGGCCATTAAACTTGGCCTGGATGGGAAAAGGAGTAAGTAGTAAAAGCCAGAAATGATCAGACACATCAAGCGCGCTCCCCTTCAAGTATTAACGAAGCAACGAATCATGAGGTTTTACAGTTCTTTAACACAATAATTTTTGTCTTAATTTTTTTATTCACCCTCGTATGAAAAGTGCGAGGAAAAAGAGAAAATTTCGTAGTCTCAATGATATAATTTTAGCACATTTTCGTTGGCTTCGGCGAGCTCGCTGAGAGTGCAAACTGCATCAGTGAGAATAAAAAAGGGTTAGAAGGAAAGAGAGCAGGCACGCGCGAGTTGATGATGATGCTACTGTGTGGATTTTCTCTTTCACAATTAAGCTGGTTGCTCTTGAAGCATCACAAGGGGTAGAAATTCATGAAGCGTGTAATCACGATAGTATTTCACGAGAGGGGGTTCGCAACGAATCCCGTACGTTTTCAAGACATAATATTATATGTGTGTAATGTTCCCTTAAAACCATCGTTTGCCGTCTGCTTTTTCCTACATTAAAAGCTGAAACACAGAGTGCAGAAGATACGAAGCTTTATTGTTGCGATTCTCATAAAGAAAATTTTATGTAGTCTCCTGCGATCAGACGAATTCTTCCTCTTTTCTTTAAAAATGTCCGAAATTAACAATTTTCTATTGTTAAATGTTCACAACTCGAGAAATGCAACTCTCCGGTACTACGCAGGGAATTCTACTCCGAATAATGTTTATTTTTTTCAAACATAATCTCACGCGAAAAAAAAGATCATTTTGCTGAAAAATTACTTTTCCGATGGACAAGTCTCTGAAATAAGTCTACCGGAGAATGTCTTTCCGCCTTGAGAATTGTACATCGCGCATGAGTTGCATCACTACGCCTGGGCCGCGTGTACGTTGTATACTGAGGACCATTTTCCCAGCAAACATGTAGTACAAAAAAGCTAACACGTTGACAAAGCTATCAATAAAAAACTGGGCAATCTTTATGCTCATTGATGCAGTGTTATTATGTTTTTCATATCAAATATCTCTCCCTTAACTACACTGTGATCCACGCCGTTATTATTTCAGAAACCCGAACAACAATGTCCCACATGACATTTTTTGACCGAACTCACAATTTTTTATTGTTCATCACAGCTGAATATTGATTTTTCAATTTCCGAGTTGCCTTCGTATTGTTAAAATTCGTAAGAGTGTTACATTTAAACGAATATGAATGGTAAACATGGTTGGCACGTGTATATAATATTTTCAGGATGTTATTGCAGAACCGCTTTTTGTATTGCACATATACTGGCTCTATGTCCGTTAACGGAATGAAAGGTTGAGGGGTTGATATGGTTGGTGGTGAGAGGGAGAGTGTAGAGGACCCGTGGGAGATGTATCATCCGTACCCTACCAAAACCTGCAGGCTCGTCCCACCATATTGATTTTAATTATTAATTGGGAAGCTTTCTATACCTCTGTGGGCTCTGGCTACACGATAGCTACTCCTGTGTACGAGTGCAACGCACGTTTAAGGGTTACTACCCCGTTGTGGAAACTGTAACTCTCTGTACAACGACGATACAACGAACTGAGGAGGGGAAAGCGAAAGAGAGACCTCGTATATTTATTATACCTCGGCGCCATTGGTTGGCAAGTACTGGTCTCGCACCAGCTCACTCACAAGGATTGTAGAAAACGTTGCAAGCTTGTATGGGAAAGTTTTATACGTATCTTGCTTTTCAAATATTAACAAACCCTGGCTTTTTTCGAATATCTAGTGTGTTAAATATATATAAGTACTGTTGAGAAAGAAAAAGGCGAAAAATCATCCCTTCGTCTAATCACACGGTTGGCTTCTGTCCTTTTGCTTCCAAAGCCTCGTTGTACCGTTAGATCGCAGTTTATTTCACTAAAACTTCCGACTTAGGCCCTTCGTATTCTATTGCCTCCCAAGACGAAAGAGAAAAACGAGCAAAAAAGCCTTACTGTTACGAGGGTACGTGCACCAATTAGAGGATTGATCCTTAACGACTCAAAAAAGCTTCTACGTCAATTACGACCAGCTCGCTCTATCAATTGTCCCGAACTTACAACTTCGGACAAAATACATTAAAGCACCGTTCTAATATTTTATATCCACTGATTTTTTTTCCTTTTCTTCTTAGGAATAAAAGTTTAATACAGATCGCAGAGCTGCAGTTAACTCTATTTAAATATTGCACGATCGTACCATTGTCATAATCTATTTTTAATGCACATTAAAATTGGTAAAGATATTGGAAAAATATAAACGTAAAATACGTAAATTTGAGAAACTTTCCAATAAATTCGATTATAATTTGATTGAATTAAAAAATACCTGAATTAAATGTTAATAAAAAAAACCAAGAAAATTAGGATTTAACAAAAGTTTTGAACTGTCAAAACATTTGGAAATTTTTCAGGAATCAAGTACGTTGTTCTTGATGTCTATGTTTTTCTGAATTTTGTGAAATTTATGAATATTGAAAGTTAATAAAATTTACCTTTTTATCTTCCGTTCTGCTCCGTGAAGATCCTTTCGAGAAGACACTTTCTTGATCGTTCGTACTCGTGCTCGAAACAGTTGCAACACATCGCGACGATGCGGGACCGGGACAGCTTTCCTGATTCAGGAGAGGCACCGTGCCGAGTTCCGGTACCGCATAATCGTACGATGTGTCAACTGCACCGTTCGCGTAAACCGCTGTACAATACGATTATATTATGTACAAAGCAAATATTACTTTGTGTTTGTATGCATACGCATGTGTATATTGATTGTGGTCAGGACGTTGACGAGAATAGGCTTTGCCGACGAGGAAATGAACAGTGGACAAAGAACACATACAAATTGAGCCATTCGTGTAAAGTACCATGTGACGTTTTTGCGAAAACATGTCAAATTTTTTAATTGAATTTTATTTCAAAATGTGAAAATTTGAAAGTAATTTTAATATTTTTTAAAATAGCTTATTCCGCATGATGTATTTTATCCGGAAAAAACGATCATTGTATTAACGTGAAAAATTTCGTCAGGAAATCCCAAAAGAAACACTTTTTAAGATACTTTTGTGAACTTATCTCAACGATTCGTCGAAAAATCAATTTTTTTGAGAACTTCTATGAGTCTGATGAAAAATCGAAACAAAAAAATTGTTTTTTGTAAAACTGATCTTGATATCTTCATTTTTGTCGAAAAGGCAGAACTTTGAATGGGAAACGTTGGAAATTTTTAAACTTCAAACAAGTATTTCCTTTAGCTTCAAAATTTAGCATTCGTTACTCGGGTTATTTGTTTTTTTTTACAATTTTTCTTCAAATTATTTGCAGAAATCGAGATTATTGTCAGCTAGCGAATAAAATCTTCGATTTAAAATGCAATATGTGCGAATAAACATAAACTTCGTTCCATATTATTGTAAACAAAACTCTACTTATTTGCACTGTTCATCTGAGAAGCCATTTCTCGAAGTTTCATCATGAATATGACAAGTTTTCTCAAACATACCTGTCGAATGATTAATACTGGATCCTTTGTTGTTCAGCATCACGTCTTTCATTTCCATAACGACCGTGCTGTAGCTGTAATACGGTGCACATTTGAGGGCTTGATAAGGTTCCTGATAATCGTCCAATTTGTTGACAATGTCGAGTAAACGATTGCCCGAATCACGTGGAAGTGTTGGCAATGAACCGCCAGCATATCTGCGCCAATAAATAAATAAAGTCCACGATAATTAATATTCCTTTTCTGAAAATATCCCTCCCTCGAATTATCCAGGACTTATCCAAAGTTCGCAATAGATAAATAAACATGTATGCAGCAAAAACAGAATCATACTTTGGTACCTCAACATTTTCCACCATTTATTTTCCTCTGGTGTAAACACGAGAAACAACAAATTCATCAATGTTTTTTCTCTCTATTTTGTGTTAAAGTTTAATTGCGGAAAGTCAAGCTACTTTTTGTCTCAAACGTTATCGAATTAATGGTTTTCTACGACTCGTGTGGCTGATCTATAGGTTGTTGTGCAGTCGCCAGAAAAATGTATATGTATACAGATATACAATGCAGTAGGTCGAGTGATAAAAGGTTTTGTCGAGAAAGTCACGAAGCATTCGATGCAGAAAGGAGTCTAAAGGAGTTTATAGATGTGTATATTTATATATATATAAAGAGAACAAGATCACGAAGATGGTTTCCGTCGTGGCCATTGTCCGATGCTTCTCGATCCTCATTTATTGGAACCACACACAATCTTCTTTTCACTGGACATTCGTACTAACGAGAGGTAGAAAACTTTATTAGAAACCAGTTTTCGGAAATTGCCTGACGACCAATGTCGACGTTTGTGTTCAGCGTAGACGAAATTTTTTTTTTTTCATACTGACAGTCTCGCGAACTCCGTGACTCGGAAAATATCGCGAGAAAAGTTTCTTGCCGGATGAGTCGAGAGAGAGAGAGAGCAGACGTGATTCATATAATCGTGGGTTTGTTTGGGTTTCGTGAGAACAAAAAATTGATATTAAATTTATGGATAAATTGGTGCGAAATTGGACGATAAAAGTTTTTTTATCGATTTATTTTTGTTTTGCATGACAGCAGCTTGATAAAACAATTAGGAAAATTATCCAAGTGCTGTCCTAAGCTCTGGGTGATTCGACACGAAAAAAATGTACATTAAATTTTTTTTTCAGATCTCGCAATGTTTGATATCCGGTTTTAAGACATTTTTTGGCTCATATTTTGGAAATTTCGTGACATTTTTCGGTTTGAGTGCAATCTGTATATTTTTTTTAATTTAAAAAAAAAAACAGAATGAGCAACAATTTTGCTTGAATTTGATTGCTGAGGGATTGACATTTAGTCATTTTGAATATTTATTTGACCGTATTTTAATCCGGTCCTCAAATTATGTATCACGAAGTTTGGTGTGAGAAAGAACGATTTTAATTAAGGCAATGATTAAAATTGTTTATTAAAATTTGACCTCGTTCAAGTCCGGCTTATAAATTCACGTAATCATGATAATACGGTAAATGAGCAATTTATCGAAATTCTGTTTTGCGGTACTGTAACTTCTGAAGCATGAACCAAATGAACAAGGATAATATAATGTTTGGGAGCATCGAATATGCAATGTTGCACTTGGTATTTTCAAAGAGAGGAAAATAAATTTTCGACGCTACAATGACGATGCAAAGAGGGGTACAAATAATCATGCAAACAGGGAAATACGTAAATGTTCGGTTTTCCGGAAAATCGCAAATACATTGTGGACTTTGTGGGGGATAATTTCAGAGAATGTGAATGGGGATGAGTCTGGCGTATATATAGTTTTCACCGCGTATTGCGTCCAATGTAGATATTTCAATGCATGACAAAGCTGTTTATTAATTAAACATTTCACGCTTAATTCGTATTTGTTTAAATTATGGGATATTTAATTAAGTCGTTTGTTTATTCATTCATCAGAATTTACAGACACATTTCTGTATTGTGTAACGGAATTTCATACTCGTATCGAAAAGTCAAAATATATCGAAAAATAATTACATTTCAACAATGACGATGAAAATCATTGAAAGGAAAATATCAAACGTTTCAAATTATTACTCGATAAACTCAAATTCAAATAAAAATAAAGCGTAACATTCGTTGTCTATTATAACAAATATAATTAACAAAAAAACATTCCATTATTTAAAAACTGCAATTAAAAGTTCATACGAATTGGGCACAAATTTGTGCTTGAGTTCGTTATATTTTCATTTTTATTTTTATATTTCTATCGAGTTTTAGTTGGCTAGCACCATCAGAAAAACCGCCTCTCGCTCAGTGATTGATGCGCGAGCCGGTGCACTGCTGAGCGATCACCCAACCAAATATTGGTCTCGCCCAAGGCTGCTTAGCTTGGGAGACCGCCGGAACTAGAAACCAACCGTGCACTTATCGCTATCGATGGCTTCGTTGTATACATTCGTGAATCGTAAATTAAAATAAGAAGTAACTCAACAAAATTAAATATTCATTTGATTGTTTGAAGTTAAAAGTTTCAGGAAATTGTTATATTTGAAAAGTTGACCGATGAAAGATGGCAATATATATGAGGGGGATAAAAAAAAGTTTTTTCGAATTACTTACCTCTCATCGTCCTCGAGGGTATAAGCCATGAGGGCTGCTCCTTTCTCGACAGTTGCACAGGTGGAGCCAAGGTGAGAAGGCGCTTTACCCGTCATGGGACTAGCGAAGCACTTACGTTGACGGTGTCGTGAGACAATGAGAAATATCGCGACAGCGAGTAACAGGATAACGGCAGTAAGTACCCCGATCACGACCGCCATGTAGGTCGGGTCGTCGTGCTTTGCCGTTGATACCGGAAGTCCACCGCTCTCGGAAGATCCATCTTTTCCGACGAAAACGTCACTTTGAGCAGGTGCTTCCGTAGTCGGAGCTTCCTCGACGGTGAAATTACCGTGTGCCACATCTGCGCAATTGTAAGATACGAATTTATCTGTCAGTCAATGCGATTCAATGTTCCAGTAGGTTTTTATTATGCCATCAATAAAAATACTTATTTTCCGATTTTTGTACTATTGAATGAAAAAAACAAATGGATTTTGTTTCAAGTTTTTTTATGCAAAACGATTTAATCGAACATTAATTCTTCATTTTTTTTTTTGAGGCCATCAAATCAGAATTCTGTAATTATTGTACTGTAGGTAATGCGAATCAAACAGAAGGGCCTTCGTACACTGAGAAAAGAAATTTGTTGTTTCAACAAATTTTTTGTTGAATCAACAAATTGTGGCGAACAAAATAAAATTTGTTAATTCAACAATATTTTCGTCGTAATGAGCAATATTTATTTAAGCCTGCAAATTAAGTGGTTGAATTAACCAAATTTTTGTTGAGTTAACGAATTTTATTTTGTTCGCCACAATTTGTTGGTTCAACAAAAATTTTGTTGGATCAACAAATTTCTTTTCTCAGTGTAATTAAAATCCTTCTAATTTGTCATAAATTTCATTCAATTTAATCCATTTGTTTACTTTGAAAATTGGTTCTGCCATGTTGATCGTAATACAAAATTGTACAAGTATTGTTACGATTTTATTCTTACTGTTATATTTCGGTGGATAATGGTTTTGAAAATTTCTCAACCAAAAAGAGTTTTCGGGACCTCGTTATTATTATTTTTCTAGTGGTGTCGAATGAATCAAGAATTAGGATCGAAGTTTGCCACAAAAATGAGAATAAAAATGTCTAGCATGATTTTAGAACCAACAACAGTTGACATAGGTTTCGTTAATTGAGAGCTCCTTCATAATAAAGTTAGTAAAATTACTGAGAGTGTCAGCTGTCAACAAAACGTTAAATTAACCTGCCGTTGCAATATTCTAATTCTGAATTTACCAAAATGGAAGCCTCTCCAGTTGAGTTTAGAAAAAAGAATGGAGCAATTAGCAGTTCATAAGGAGAAGGCAGTGTGACCGATGTGTACGATGTATCAAAATAATAACGTCATTTCGAGGATCTTGGAGCGAAGAGAATTGAGTTGAGCTCCTTCGTTGGGTGTATTAATATTGCGGGAAGAAAAACGAGAAGCGATTTAAGGAGGGTCGCGTACACACGCGTGTTGAGCCAAAACGAGGGGTTTGCGAGGGTGTAAGACACGCGAGCATCTGCTCGGTTTTATCAAGACCGTATAGTGTGCAACGGTACACACGATACACACAAACGAGCATACGTATGAAAACCTCTTGTGCTTTTTCTTGTCCTGTGCGTCTCATTTGCGCACATTATTCATTTGCTTGCGTCTCACGAGCGCGTGAAATAAATGGTAAAAAACAAAATCGTGAAGCCTAGTAAAATCCCAGCAGGGGAATATGAGAGAAACACAGAGATTCACGACTGCGTGTCTCTCGGGCCAGCATCATATAAGCAGCGGGAAGATCCGTGATGCGATTCACGAATGCGTAACGTATGGCGGGGAAAATCTCTCTCTCTCTCTCTCTCTATCTGTGTCTTTCTCTTTCTCTGTTTCTCGTGTTCGTTTCTCTCTCTCTCTCCTCATTTCCTTCGGTGTCGAGACTTATGGTGTCAGACGGTTAGGGGCCCTCGGTGAAAGACCGGAAAGCGTAGAACAGGAACAAGAGGTATGGGATAAATTAAGCGTAGCACAGACATTGGCCACCCACTAATATAATTGGCAGTCTCTCTGTACTCTATCTCTCTTTCCCTCCCGTACAAAGCGAGAGAAATAAACGAGTGAAATACCAAAATAGCCCTGAATCTCATTAGTCAAGCATTTAACTATTTTCGCTTCGTAACGTTACCGATTATTAATCGTTAACTAATGAGAGCCTTATTATTCAGTCATTATTTGAAAATAGAAGTTCTGAGAAGCACATTTGCTTCTCACATAGAGATAGAAAACTCACATTTTCTATCATTTATCAAGACAAAAAAAAACATCATTGAATTGCAATAAATATTAATATTTTACACCACTTCGTAATATGTCAATGAAATTATTACTATTAACAAAATAAACCATTTAACATTACTTCTTTTCAATAACAAAATTACTAAATTGTAATGTTAGTTAGAGATAATGATATTCGTCAGGCAAGAAAATGTTCTGTGGCCAACAGCTGCAGACACGATAGTGCAGAGGTAAAAAGAGGATAGTAGGAGAGGTTGAAAGGGGATACAGTCAGGACGAGACAGACAGCGAAGAAGCCAGCAGTTTTGGCTCAGAGGGATGAAGCGATGGTGGAAAAGGGTTGAAGCGAGAGAGCTCAATGTCATCGTCGTTGTTGAGTGTACACTTTAGTTATATATATATATATCACATATAAAAAGGAATGAGCAGGTATGCGGCCCCGGTGAATTCCCGACAGGATTATCTCGTGGAGAAACAAAGCTTTTCGTCGTCAGTGTTTGATATCGGCTTTTACGTGCTACTCCTTCCCCCTTTCCCCGTCCTTTCCGTGATGTTCTATGTACTACCAGTGTTAGGAGTGAGCCATACAGTACTGTGAGTTCTCTCATATATGAAATCTGATATTAAGCATTCTTTCCACGTAGCGAGTAAACCAAAAGACTCTCTGCTCGCATACATATACACATGTACACATACGTATATATCAAAGAGTTCATTTATATATATATATATATTATAAATATGATTCACCATGTAACCCAAAGATCACAGGGTTTTAGTTTCAGGCTAAATCTGTTGTCCAGTTGGGTGCCTAGGTTGAAAACGATATGATGGCAGCTTTCATACGTTTGAGAAGTCGTCCAAACGTTTTTGAAGTTTTTCAAACTTCTCTCGTGTCTCGAAGATATATTTTTTTCGAATGTTTCTTTGTTGTATATAAATATTTTTTCAATTCGTACTAAATTGAAAATAAAATTGTTAAAAATAGGACACTGTGAATAATGAAATTATAGATTTTTCTGTCATTTTACAGAGGTTTCGAAATTGTTGTTCGTAGAAATGATTTTACAGAAACCAGAGAATATACTTTTTAATATAGTTTAACGTGCAATGTTGATAAAAACATAGGGAATATAGGACGGTAGGAAATTTCTATCAGACATCGAAATTCCTCGAGTTTGCAATATTGGATTTTTGTACTGTATTGCAATATCCGCGTTTTCATCCGTCCACAAAAAAGCTTCTCACCAGTCTACGAAAGCTCGGGGGTTACATGCCCCATGTACGAAATGTTTTCAGACGAGTGAAACGAGAGAAGAGAAAAAAAATTGACGAGTTTTTGCACCCGCACCTGCATTACGGATCAACCGTTCTCGTCTATGAAAAATATCATACGTGAAAAATATATTTTTATATATATATGTATATGCACGCGCTGAATAGGTCTTCGTATGGCAAATACAAAGTTAAGAGTAAACCTGAGAGAGTCGAGGAATAGGTAAAAAGTTTGTGTGAGTACGAGACTTCAAATGTATAACGTTTTTACTTTCTCCATTTTCTTCTGTATACATCATAAGAACTTTTTATTGTGCACCTACATCAAAATGGTCCATGTGTACTTTAATAGTTTATGTGTTTAAATATAGACTGATAAACTTAGACACCAACACATTAAATTGATGCGCAAACATCGATTGTATAATTATTATTATTCCCAAATGGGAATCCTTCAAAAATGTTAATCGTAGTTCAAAGCATTTTTCATAAAAACAGCAACAAAATGAAAAATAGCACAAAGGATGCAATAAAAAATGATGTATCAAGAATTCAAATGTTTTCTTTCCTACACAATTTAATTTTTTATATAAGGCGCTCTTAAAGCTTAATCGCTGAGGACTCAACTTACTTCATTTCTGGCGGCTATAAAGTCGAGGAAAAAGAGGCGAGTCAACTGAGATGAATTTAAAGTAAAGGGAAAAAAATTTGCTCCAGGCTGTGAGCATTTTTTTAAACTCTTGAGTTGGGTTTGCTGTATAATTTTCGTGTAACATTGAAGTGGATGAAAAAACTCGGTAATGAAGCTCTGACAAATTCTGGATTCTCATCGTTCAAAAGTATATTTTACGAGAAATGTTTCTGCGAATAAGATTGTCGAAATTTTCGAGTGCATTTTTTTCTTGTGGTAAAAGACTGGGATCATTCCTGGTTGAACATTTTTTTCTGCAAGTCATTAAAACTACACGTTTGTTAAACGCAAACATGAATTTTGTTATTAAGTTGCTACGAAATGATTATTATTGTATTATTAATTGCCTACAGTTATTTTGTCAGAAAATGATTCGAGTCAATTTTTCATTCGAAAAATGTTAATCCTCAGGCTGACCCGAATGCACGGTAGGTGGTCTTGAAAGATCATACGGGAATTAGTGGATAAATTATATTCTCACGAGTGCACATACATTTTATTTTTACACATACTCCTTTTTGTTTGGTTTTGTCGTGTTTATGGCTATGCCATGTTGCTTTTTACGTTACTTTATTTCTCTTTTTATATTTTCCTTTATCCTCCTCGTCGTTTCGCATTTACCGGGCTTGTACAGAAGATGGTCTGCGAGACATCGTCGACGTCGTTCTTTTCGCGCTGTTCTCCATCCTTGGTTTTTTCTCCCTGTTTCTCTCTCTGTCATTTCTCTTTTCTCTTCGTTTCTCTAGTATATAGTGAACGAAATCGCGTCTCTTTCCTGTCGCACGTGCAGCCGCAGCTGACGCTCAACGTCAAATGCAACTAATGTACTCCTTGATCTCGGGACCGCGACGCGCTTGGCGTTTTCGTCGTTCGCTTCCCGTTGATTTTCTCCCTCTTTTCTCTTTTCTTTTCTCTCTCCCTCTTTCTTTCTCTCCATTCTCGATTTTTTAAATCTTTCTCTCTCGCTCTCATCCCTTCAGTTGCCAATTTTAAGCTCTTTGATTTACCGCCCGAAATGGAAATGTACCGTGAACTTCGTTTGCACAGAACACTTGGCCCCCTCTTCTCCTGACCCCCCAACTCCCCCACGACCTCTTTTTCCCAAGCTTAATCAAAAGCCACGTCCGTATAGATCAGCGAAACCAGGAGTGAGAAGTTTCTCTATGGAAACGGCAGCGTTTTATCCGTGCCGCCTGTCTCACGGTTTCATTGTGACTATGAAAACCTCTTAAATACGATTTGTTGATTTCTTTTTTTTCACGTGTTATTGAAGCACACCGAGAGAGGGTGAACATTTACAGATTACGTTTCGCGGACGTTCTGAAAATCGAAATGACAAGAACTGAATGAATGTATAACTATATTTCTTTCTCGCTTCATTTCGTCCCAGCGTGTCGCAGGCTTTACTTCTGAGCACTAGGATTTCATATAATCCTGTGTGTATCCTTGTGTAGAGAAAAGAGAAGAGCAATTTATTTCCATATTGTTTTCTGGCACAAACGAATTACCGGATTCTTCCAACGAGACAAATGATCCTTGTTCGTCCTGTCAGCATCCCGGTGAAATACATACAACATATTCATTAGTCATTCGCAGTTGACTTTGGATGAATCGTTTGTGTCTGCATCAATGAGAAATTTAACGTTGAAAATATTAGTTGTCAACATGAAAAATCTTTGAGTTTCTCTATGAAATTGTCGAGAGAGAATTCTCCGGAAACTTGAGAAAAAAATATTCAGGGTAAAATAATTTCTTGCATTTAAATCGTATTTGCCAATGAGTTTTTCTTCCATAATATCAACATTTATCTTCTGCCCAAGAATCTACATTGCCTGACACACATTACTGAAGGGATTTCACCCTCTAACTCGAGCTGATAAACGATATATCAGTCTGAAAAGGACAATATTTCGAAGGCTCGGAAAAGTACTGAGAGTCTGGCTTACAAATCATGTACCATAAATATATTTATATTTATCCTTCTCCATACAAATGTGTATATATATATATATATATATATATATATATATATATATATTACAGTCGTACGTAGGCTAGGGCAGGCGGGCTTTCTGTCTCGGTCGTACTGAATCATTTTTACGACAGGCCTCTTTACGTAGGACGTGGAGTACGACGAGGCGGTAACCAGAGAGGCGGAGAACTGAGTGCAACTGAAAGAACGAAAAATATTTGAGAAATAAGCTTCGAGGACGAGAGGAACACATTGTGAGTGAGAGAGAGAGAGAGAGAGAGAGAGAGAGAGAGAGAGAGAGAGAGAGAGAGAGAGAGAGAGAGAGAGAGAGAGAGAGAGAGAGAGAGAGAGAGAGAGAGAGAGAGAGAGA
>OZ022418.1:21716241-21791401 GCA_963989365.1 Rhimphoctona megacephalus | reverse complement strand
TCTTCCTATCTTTCTCTCTATCTCTCTCTCTCTCTCTCTCTCTCTCTCTCTCTATCTTTTTCTCCCTGCTGTCTTTCATCCGCTCCAGCAATGTTGAAAGAACTTTGGCACGCTTTCACGACGTCGAATCATTATTTTACTATCTCGGTTATTACGAGAAGTCGAACAAATCGCGAGGGCGTATCGAAACGACGAAGGAGATTCTTCGACTGTTCTTGTATTGTTCTGAATGAAAAAACAGGCAAAAGGCACTGGGAAAATACCTGTAACTCCTCTGGCTTTCCACTATTTCTTCGTCCTATGTTCCACGCAGCACTTTCTTACTTCGTATACTAGTTTTGTGTATCTGTATCTGTGCATGTTTCTTGAGAAGTAAAGAGGATGAAGATGAAATTGCGTTAAAGAAGAATAAGATTTGATGCTTGAATGTTTGTCAAGTTGAATTCTTCGACTTTGCCAGGATTTTCTTATACTTTGCCTCTTCGTTTCTTTCTTAAATAGTACCGGTTCTGAAAACCAGTCTCAATGACGTGTCTGACGAGTGGCAGAGAATCTCGCGATGAAGGGATGGACGCGAAGGGAGTTAAGATGAGCAGAATTTGTTACTGCTCGGAAACGTGAATCCAATTAAAATCTTTTGCGGTCCCTCGGCGCGTTAGAATGTCGAAGCTACTGTGCACTCATCTCAATGCTTTATATACACACTGTCTTTTGTCTAGCCCAGACGAGATGGGGTAGAATATCATTTTGCAATTTTCGCAGCAAAACTCCCCTCAAGGCATCAGCCTCGTTATTATTTCATGTTTTGTACAAATTATAAAGAATCACTTCGTAACACCGTTCATCGTTTTGTTTGTGGCGTTCAAAATTCACACTTTTATGAATTCCATACTGTGTGGCTGTTAAAATAAATGAGACATTGATGAGGCCATTGATTTTTTTTCATCGGGTTAAACTTCTCGTACTTAAGGAAATATCTTTCTTCGACCAGTTTCCAAATTCATTTCGTAATTAATTTTTTTTCGTCGTACTCAACTAACGTCTCGCATTCAGCAATAATTTTCGAGTTTTTGAAAATAATTTTTTTACTTATTGTATTTTCGCCTTTTTTAGAAAACGTTAACGTCACCTTCAATACTTTAGTCGTACGAAAATTGCAAAATTTTCTTTTTTTTACTTTCATATCATGGTGTCTGTATGCATAAAAATTCTTTGATACTTTTCCCTTGATTTATAAATGTATTCGTCGCTCAGTTTGCGGCGACTGGAGGGAGGACTGAATTGACGTGAGTGGTATAAAGCAGAGTAGATATAGAAAACACTTTGAAGATTCCGACGATTTTCGTTTGCGACTGTCATAACGAGGAACAAGAAAAAAAAAGATTATATTCAGCGAATGAAATTCTGCTGATTTTGTGTCGCGTATATGTAGAATCGCGAAGTTCATTTCACGGTGCAAACGTAAATGGGATTGTTATACTATTTATTCAACGAGATGTTTATTCATACGAATTCTCGTTTTCTCTCATTCGTGCTTTCGTACAAATTTTTACAAGGTTATTGAATAAACATCGCCTGCTAACATGCTTTTACTATCACGTTTATTTTTTCCAGCGCTGTAACATTGCGGTTTTCCCGGGACTTTAAAACTGTAAATTTAAACTGTAAATGACATTGAATGATAAGCACAGAGAACCGCGATTTTTTACGTGAATTCATATTTTTATTGCTGGATTTCAATTACGAATCGCGTTTTCTCTCATTCGTGGATTTTAACAATTTTTTATAAGGTTATTGAATAAACATCATGCTATTTACCATTCCGTTTATTTATCCAAACGTTTAAATTTAAAAATTATAAATTTAAGCTGTGGACGGCATTGAATGATAAGCACAGAGGACCGCGATTTTTTAAATTAATTTATATTTTCAATGCTGGATTTTAGTAACGAATAAAATTGGAATTTATAATTTCTATTGAAATGATTTATATAACCATTTTTTACATTCGTATTTATAAATTCTTTTATCTTCGGTTTATTGATCGAAAGGTTTTCCAATCAAAAAGAGATGTGATAAAAATTTGATTAAATCTTTATTGATCCTGTATAGAATTGAGTAACGTATAAAAAAGGATTTGTGTACCGCGTCCTCATGATTACGGTATTCACCATCGTGTATTGCAATTATGAACAAAACTTTTCAATCTGGTTGAAAAAGCTTGTTTGAGTTTTTAGTATTATTGATTTAATTTCGTTGATTAATCACAAGCTTTTCCTGATATAATCTATTTTTCGGTGACAAAAACGATTTGGTTAATAAATGTTCGCCGGTGTTAATGGGGAATGATGGGAGGAGCCCTAAGCGATATGGTAAACGACAATGAAAATGATTCCTATCAAGTTCACTGTTAGGACTCACGTGCAATATTGGCATACCGATGCCGATTAAATTTTCGACCATTCCATTGAAGCAAAATGTATGCAAGTGAAAAAAAAAACGTATTGCAAACAAATTATTTGGGTATCCATGATTTCCGATGTATTCATTCTTTCGGATATTTCAAGCGTGGAATTTTGTCTCTCGGTCGTGAAAAGCTCGTAACGCGTAAAATACGAATTGAATGTAAATTCTGGATATATGCTCTGTGGAGCGTCGATTCCACGCTTTATTTCTACGCTATCGTTTTTCGTACATTTACAACCGTAGGGCATCACAGGATCGAAGTTATACACACTACGATGGACAATAAAATAAACCGTAGAGAAAAAGTCACGAGATGAGAATGCCGGACGTTAATATAAAAAATCTCGCTATGCCTCTCTATAAATTGAGTATCGTTTCATTCAAATCATTGAACTGACAGATCCTCGATAAGCCATTGTCAATTACGCTGTATCAATTTAACTCTCCGCGGCAGATGTGGACTTCATTTTTATTTTGTGATTGACGTACGTTCGGTATTGGCTACGGAACCGCGCCGGAGTCAGGCAGGAAAAAGTAAAAAAAAAAAAAAATGCGAGTCTGATATACGCGTAGGTTATTCGTTCGTTCTTTCGCGTATACCTGTCGCGTAACCAATGGTTGGGGTACTAAACGGAGATTTCGAACTCTCACAGAGTTTATTTATGGGCTATGTGCGTGTGGACGAGGCTAAACATTTTTCGACTGAAACGCTCGTGGTGGCGAAATAAGGAAACAGCTGCAATCCTGTCTGGTATGTTTAAGGGTATGGGTTAGTCGGTATCTCGCCACCGTGAGTGCGAGAGAGATAGTTGTAAATTTCGAAAGTGAAATTCTTCCACACGGTTTGACCGATTACAAAAAGGCCCCTGTCAGCCGATTTTTGCCATCGTCCTGCGTGGGCTGACAGAGCTTTTTTGTAATCGGTCAAACCATATCGAAGAATTTCAACTTCGAAAATTCGAGGTGAGATTAGGTGACTGATCTATCCTCTTAAACTCAGTTGCTAAATATCAGTTGTAAATATCACGTGTAATCGCGATAAAAATTTTTATTATTGACATCAACGAGGTTCACCAATTGTTAACATTTTTATTATACAAGTATTTTGTTTACGGAAAAAGTCTGGCATACAGGCGAGCGATCAGAATCCCAGCGCAACTAGTACATGTCATAACTAAAAAGTGCATCAAATCGGAGCATTCTGTAAATAACCAAAACTTGACGTGTCCCATCATCTTATAATTTAATTTTGCAACAATCTAGATTAAGTAACGCCTGATTAAAATTGACATTACAAAATAATGGGAACTTACCTTGCATATATAAAAAGGATTCAATCATTGATCGATAATTCACTGGGCAATAAAATAATATATTATTTACACCGTGAGGCACCGTACAAAGAAACCGGCAGCTGTTTTCAAACATGGTCACCTGGCGCCGCCACGAGGACAGTTGCACATAGCCCATAATAAAAGATTGAAGAAAAAATAGGAGAAACAAAGGAGAAACGTACAAAGTCGTTGCAATTGACACATCAGGTTAATCCTAGTCCAAACGGCACCTTTAAAAGCCTACCAAAAAAAGCCTACCTGCAAGAATCTCTACCGCTCGATCTCTACCAAAGAAATGTCAACCAACAAAAAAACATTATCAACGCGTAAAACTACCAAGATTGTTCACTACCATGGTCATACTCTACCAACGAAGAATTACTAGCGTAATATAACTATATATTACACTGTATATAGATATATATACGAAAGTGATTCTCCGTTGGTAGAGTATGACCATGGTAATGAATAATCTTAGTAGTTTTAAGCTTGGATAGTTTTTTGTTGGTTGACTTTTCTTTGATAGAAATCGATCGGTAGATATTCTTACGGATAGGCTTTTTTTTTGGTAGGATTGTAAAGGTGCCGTCCAAACGTATCAGAATTTAAGTATTTGATAAGGATTTCTGATAGAAGAGTATTTTATTTGATTTATACTAAAATTTGATTTCGCTATATTTGTAATAATGCCGATTGTTGCGGAATATTAGGTCACCTTTTAAAATCACTTGTCCATTTAAAAATTGTTTAAAAAAAACTAACGAAAACTTATGGTTTAATGAATTAATGATTCACTTACCCGAATCAAAGGTGATTTCACTGACCATGATCCATCTGAGTGAAAAGTGTAATCGGAGTTTGACGAATTTGCCAACTCTGTGATGAAGTTTAATGGTGACGTTTCGCGAGGACTCGAAAACTTTGTCTTCCATATAATTGTACGTTATTGGATCACCGGTGTAATATTTTCCACCGATGCTGAAGAGTATATCGACTTGTGAGAAGACCTGGGAATAAATCATGAGAGAATAAGGGAAAAACGAATGATATAGAGGAAAATATGAAATAGGAAGCATTTAACAATATAATACGACGAGTTCATCCGGAATGTATAATATATTATTGGTTTCGATCGACACTTTGATTTGTGGAAATCTCTCGATTCGCTTCTCCATGGGTTCAATCGGAAGCACCTGAGCTGTATGGAAATTCTACGATTTCTATTGGTAGCATTGAGAGATGTGGTAGAAAGAGAAAGATGCAAGAATGAGAATTGTCACGCCGTGGAGGAAAAAGAAATGAAGAGGGAAGCGTAAGGAGAAGGGAAAGGAAAAAAAACTTTAATACGCCTCTAAAGTTCGATGGAGTATGTGATCCGGTTATAAATCTACTCTCGGTCTTATCCGAATCCGTCCATTGGCAGTCTTTCTTTCTGTTTCTCTTTTTTATTTCCTCTCTCTCTCCCTCTCACTCTCTCTTTTTTTCTCTCTCTCTCTCTTTTATATTAGCTTACTGCAGACGCTCGCACGTTTGCATGCCAGAGATACTATATTCGCTCAAGGATTTCTTTTAATATCGTGCTACACATGAGAGCAGTCTATTTTTCACTCTTTTCCAGGCAGAGGTAAGAGAGATGATATAGTCTCCCTCTCTCTCTCTCAACTCAATACACGCATCGTACCTTTCACGTCACGCAGCTCGATGCACGTCTGCATTTCTCTGACTCTATGGTTGAAAGAGGCCAGATTATTCATTCGCGCGTTTATATTTAAATATATATATATGGGGCATTCCACGTCGATTCGACCTGGGTCTGACGCTTCACCTCTCCAATTTTGTCCACGATTTTTTGTCATTTAGTAGTACTTCTGAAAAGCACTCAGGAATTTTTTCAGATTTTTTTGGAACGATTTCATCAACTTATGATTTTATAAAAAATGTACATTTAGCCCAAATTTAAAAATCTGAAATAATTCACAAAAAACACATTTTATATATAAAAAATTTTGGGCGTTGAGTCAAAGTGGGTGTGAGTCTCCTTTTGCCCGTAACAAGCATTTTTGAAAAAAAAAAAGAATTCGAAAAAATAGAAAGGTGAGGTCTGGAGTGGGTGCGCTCACGCCCAAATATTTTCGGATGAATTCAAAGTATAGAAAATAAAAATACCGACTTTCCTGACTGGATGGTACGAATTTTTTTCAAAACTTATACGTAGTCATATTTAAAAAAAAAAAAACCTCGGAATATTGTTAATTACTCATTCCATCCGGTCAAGAAAGTCGGTATTTTTATTGTCAACACTTTGAATTCATACAAAAATGTTTGGGCGTGAACGCACCCACTCCAGACTTCGTCCTTCTATTTTTTCGAATGTTTTTTTTTTCAAAAATGCTTGTTACGGGCAGAAGGAAACTCGTGCACACTTTGACTCAACGTCCAAAATTTTTTATATATAAAATGTATTTTTTGAGAATTATTTCAGATTTTTAAATTTGGGATAAATGTACATTTTTTATAAAATCATAAGTTGGTGAAATCAAACCGAAAAAAACTGAAAAAATTCCTGAGTGCTTTTCAGAAGTACTACTAAACGACAAAAAATCGCGGACAAAATTCAGAGAGGTGAAGGGTCAGACTCAGGTCGAATCGGCGTGGAATGCCCCATATATATATATATATATATATATATATATATATATATATATATATATATATGCGCATATATTACGTACATAGATACACGAGAAAATGTGCGGTACCGTTTGCAAAGTGCGCTCCTGTTGGCACTGCACTCGCGAAACACGAGATTAAACAGAGCGCTTGAGGGAGATTTACATCGATATAAAACGCGTGCAGTCCGGACGATTGATTCTTCGCTTTCTGACGAGGGTAAAATGTTTGCGGAATACAAACCTTCGAGATTCTTAATCTTCCCACGTAAAATCAGGATCGAATATTTAAAAGCTATTTTATCATCGTTAGAAAATCATTTGGTAAGGATAGTTTAGTAGAATGTTTGCACTATGAATTTGTCATCGTAATCCCATCGATTCAGTATTTAAACTTCATCTGAATCCAGAACATCGACTTTTATTATCGAGAAATAAATTTGTCCAAGCTGCAAACAAAATTTTCTATTCTTGCAAAAGTGATGACTCATTTTGTCTCTCTTGCCCATTTTACCGCAGTTTCCTCCGTATATATTCAGCTCATTAAAGTTTAGGAACTTGCACTTCGAAAGTGTCACCATGTGTTCTCTTAATGATAAATTTCACGTTGATCATATCAGTTGTTAAATTTTGCGAAGGTCTCGAGCGTCTTTTGATGTTTTGAAATTGTATTCAAATAATGTGAGCAAGGATTCTACAGAGGAATCTTCAGGATTCACATGTTCCATGCCAGCAATATGTTGCCTAGGTTTCTCCAGAGAATCGCGATTTACTGCCTTTCTATTTCACGCGTATAACTTTTGATTTGTAACAATCTCGAACCGATTGTTTAGTTTCTAACTAAGCACGTCATTCATGATAACATATTTTTGACAAAAGGCGATGAGTTGTCTTCTCATGTTGGTGCAGTGCAGGCATCTCCAAGGAAGAAGACAAAGTACAAATGTACATCTCAGTATATCTGCGCACATTTCCCCGGTTGGAATTAACAACAGGAAATCGTAATGTGAATCTTGAAGGATGTTGTTGATACACAAGAGAATTTGCGAGTTTCATGTATGCGAATGAAGACTTCAAGAGCATTTTCTGGCATCAGGGACAGAATTTAGCTTCACTGTCGTGGGAGCGACATACTCGGGCCTTCCGAATACGACGATTATAAACCAGCAAATTCGAAACTGTTTCCGTCGACCTGACTAGATCTACGGGCCAAAACGCGTCATAACAGCTGTCCGAAACAGAGAAATGGATCGCGGTTTGTGATATGAAATCTGAAGAAAGGGACTTGCTCGTGCCAACAATATATGTGCATTTACCAATAGTTGCTAGATATATTTATATGCAGCGAGAGTATAGTTAGTTTGTTCATATATGGTCAAACATCCGGAAAGAGCTACAGCCTATCATACAGATGGTGTGTTATATTTATAGCGAATAAAGCCGTCACTATCACGAGGAAATCTCG
The DNA here is from genome assembly GCA_963989365.1 of Rhimphoctona megacephalus. Classification (NCBI taxonomy): domain Eukaryota; kingdom Metazoa; phylum Arthropoda; class Insecta; order Hymenoptera; family Ichneumonidae; genus Rhimphoctona; species Rhimphoctona megacephalus. The sequence continues at coordinate 21,783,467 of OZ022418.1, read as the reverse complement.
TGATATGGCACTTGGCAGTTGCGGTAGTTCTGTCGCAATTGTCGAATGTCGGTTGAGCCGAGTGCTTGAAAATCCCAAGCCGATCGATTAACCGCAGCTTCCTGAGGTAGCGAGAAGCGAGGAGAGAGAAAGCGAGGGACGAAGAGAACGAGAAAGATGAGCAGGCTTTATTGGCTTGATGATAACTCGTCTGTTGGTGAAACATATCTCGTTGTTAACTGTGTTACGAAACGGTAGAACCGTTTATGGAAAGAAGAAAAAAAATATTCTTCACATTTCAACTGAAACAGGATCACGTTTCGAGACCCGGAGTTTTATTCTGTTATTCAAATGTTCCAATGAAACAAATCTATTTTCTCTCGTGGATAACTCTGACGTTCCAATTTTTCCTAAAGAAAAGTAAAACCATCTGCAATAATCGTCTCCTCCTCGTTTCAATCAACAATGCAAATGGCTATGGTATAAAAAAGCCATCTGCTCTCTGGGTCGTATGAAGGATTAATTTAATTTCTGACTATTAACTGACGTTCAGGGATTGTACGATGCATCGGTCTATTTGCATGGACACACAACGGAGCTATATCAAATTTTCCCATCGTTCAAGAGAGCAAGGGTGAGGGAGGTTAAACTACACATGGAAGCAAGGGAGGATTTGTGGTAGACTAGGGAGATATAGAGAGTGCAAACGATCGAATTATAAAGCACCCGCATTCTTCGACGATAGAACTGATAGTCATGAAACTCGGCAGTTCTGCATTGTGAATAACACATATAGACACCAATATATGTGTGTATGTTTCACTCGTATGCCACGCACTCGGTTTGTCCGTCGTAATTCCATTCGTGGCTATAATTTCCGGCCCTTCCGGTTAAACCAGGAACGTCACGACGAGCTCTCACTCTCGCCATACAGTAATATGCACATCCATATATGTATATCTACTGCTAAAAGTCAAAAGGACGTATTCTCTATTGTTGATCAGACCAATAATGTACAATACGCCCTTTTGTCTACTGAGAGCCGATATATACACAACATATTGTATATGTATACAGGGTGAGGCAATAAGTCTTGCCACCTTAATTAATTCGCCATACAAAGCTTAGAGAGATGTTTATATTGGAAGCTGGACAATTTAAGGGGGGTTTTAAAAAGTGATACAATGTTTTACAGATTGAAAAAGCCTGAGCAATTTCAAGGTAATTGAGAATTAAAAAATTATGACATTTCATCGCTGGCTTCGAATCGAGAAACTCCATGAGAACTTCCGTTAAAAATATTTCTTCGTTAAACTTCTCGGTTTGGATACCTTTGAAGGGGAACTTGAATGAGAACGTTAGAAATGTGTAATTTTCGCGATTTTTTTTCTTGGCTCTAATGAAACGAAACATTCCGAAACTTTTCAAGTGCTTCATTCCATACTTTGAAATTATGGACAAATTTTTTCAATACGAAAATTTGGATTTCTTATACAAAATATGCTGAAACGTTTAAAACTCCCCATCTAACATTTCTAACAGAATTTAATAATTTTTTAAATACCATAAATTAAACAAATTCTCAAACTTGAAAATGTATGTCACGATTTTAGCCGAAAATTGCAACATAAATATTCAAAAAAGTAGGTAACTTCAATTTTTGAAAGAAATCTCTCATTCTCAAATAGAACGGAACGCAATTTGTCTAACGGGAAAATCTTGGGTCGAGTCGATTGGTAAAATAGATTTTATTAAATTTGTACTCAAATTTAAAAAATGTCGTATCGAGAAATCCGCATTTAACGTATACGAAATCTCTTGTTTTTAGAGTATTTTTAGTAGTCAGAAAACTTTGGGATTCTTTCCGCAACTCCAGAATTATTGCCTAGTAGTATAACTATCGATAAAGAGAAAGAAAAACAAATTTGATCCTGTATTCGGGTCCCCCCCTTCAATTTTAAAGTAGTAATAGTGATCGTCTCACCCTGTACATAAATTCAAATATAGTTGTACGAGCGATGAGTTCGATAACGCTGTGCTCTATGCACGAGAGTATGTTCGCTCACCTCTTCGACTGGTCGAGGGTGCGCGTCTGGTGTTCCAACGCCAAGTATATCTACACACATTCACACGTGAAGTTTCTGGCACACGTACAATTTTACACACAAGTATGGAACGTTATTATTTTCCCATATTGGCAAAGTCGTACTCATGTGCGTGACGAGAGTCTATTCGTATCGAGGCGACAGACCACGTTGTGTATTTTCATATATACCTACTTATGCATATATATATATATATATATATATATATATATATATGTTTGAGTGCATGTACAAATGTACTATACATACTACAGAATACGAATTTAAGTGGCTCCTGGCTTTTGATATCCTCCATCGATATTGACCATGTCCCGAATGACGTGTGTCTACATCGAAGAGTACCCATTTTTTTTTTCGCATAATCGTGTCCAAAGCTTGGATCAAATGAATAGAAAAAGCTAATTTGTATTTGTAGGAGTAAAGTTTCACTACAGGTACTTCGGAAAACTTGAAGAAAATTTGAAATTTTGAATATCAATAGAGAGTTCATTTTTTAAATTTCTTTCATTTGCTCATTTCTTGGCTGTATTGGAAAACTGATGGATATATTGATTGTTCGATAAGAAAAACTTGAGAGCTGTAATCTAGTGATGGAATAAAAAATGGCGTTTGTCTTGTTCTTACTGCTGAGTTTCTATGCTTTTAAATTAATGTGCAGTTGATTTTTCATTGACAGAGATAGGTACACTGCAGAATTGATTAATTATTGGTAAAAAAAACAATTTTGAAACCATTTTTTCTTTGCTGAACTGAAATATTGTCTTCTCTTGTTTTTTTGTTTCACTCTTTTTTTGATTAAATTACGAAGATTCTGAATACCCGAAGTCTACAACTCCAGATTCTTGTCGAAGTAACGACGTAAGTGTGAATGAAGAGATATATGGCAGAGAGTGCTGTCACCATGGTCTTCTACGTAAGGTTACGAAGAGGATAATGCTATTGGAATTCGGCGAGCGTTCTTCTGATAACGCCTCGACCGGAATATTGAATGTGAGGTAGGGAGAAAAGGCATTGAGTAAGGTGCGAAGTATGTATATTACGCAATAAAAGGAAAAGCTCTTGAACAAGCCACGAAAGAGCGAGTAGCGTGAAACCTGAAACGTTGTACCAAGTCCGATGACACAGCGAAAGCTCACGATCTTTCATAAAATGGGTTTAAGAGTGTGTGAAAGGTACAACGGCGAAAGCTCCAAAGATCAGATGTCGCCATGGCCCAGGCGAAGTACACGTATAAAGGGTGTCCTATTTCATCTTTACACACGATTAATTCCAGAATTATCGAAGATACAAAATAGAAAAAGGAATTACTAGAAATTTCAAGGTTTTTTCACGGGTACATAAATATTCGGGCAATATTTTCTAAGGTAAAGTTGTTAAAGGTTATTTAAAGTCGATTTTTAATTGAATAATATCTTTTGTTTTTAGATTTCTTATAACCATATTATTTGCTGCTCCAATTTCGTATTTCTTGTTGCTAGCTTTTTGTTGCTTATTTTTTATTGGGTTCTCCAGTGTTTCGATGATGTTTTTAAGTACCGGACACCCTGTACATATTTATGTAGATAGAAAGAGAGAGCTTTGAGCCTGTTGATCGTCGCCCCAGGTTTCCTATCCCTGTTACATCGTGAATCTCCACTTGTGTATTCACAACGCAACGTCTACGTCGACCGTCTTACTCGTGGCTCTCCACCAAACTAAGCGGAAACGATTCCATGAAGATGGAACTTGCAGGATACGGGGACAAAGAGAGAGAGAAAGAGAGAGAGAGAGAGAGAGAGAGAGAGAGAGAGAGAGAGAGAGAGAGAGGGGAAAAGAGAGCAGAGAGACAGAAAAATGAAATCCTGAAGTCTATTTTCAATGTTCATCATTGCGATCGATCCTTTTCGTGCATTTTTTAAACAAATTTTGCACCAAGTTCAAATATTCTTCAACGTATTTTGCAATTTATACGAATAAAAGTGTTTTTATTAAATAATGATGTCTTTAAATTTAATATTAAATTTTAATTAATTAATCAAATAATTAAAAATGAATTCAAAATAAAAGTTATTGGAAATTTGATGTCAAATTTTAATTAATTAATCAAATCAATTAAAATTAGGTTAACTTTCGATAATTTATTGACAAATCGTGTGTTTCAAGCAGACATAATAAAAAAACCGTTAATCTTACCTGAACATCATGAGTAAATTGATTGTTGCAATAAATATGAACAGCTGAGAATTCTCTGATCTGGTCGAATTCGAATTTAATTTCAACGGGTTGCCCACCCCTCGTGTCGTTTCGCCATCCAACCCAACCCTGTCCACGATCGCCATCGTAATAGCTCGTTTTAAAGTTATCCGGTCCAATTTTGCCATCGGTCAATTGACCCAGACCACGACGTAGCTCAGATTCCCAATGACCGTCGTAAGTCGCGTCGAAGAATTCCCAATCTTTGCCACGCTTATCGCCTTGGGGCATCGAGTACGAAACTACGCCATCTGTTAAATCAAAATGATATTTTTTGTCGATAAATTTAGGAAGAAATAAAACTTAATATGTAAATTCATTTGAGGAACATTTCCATGGTAATATGCTAAACAGTAATGACATCGAATTAAATTATTTTCTAATTAATGATCGATTTTCGTTCATCGATCGAAAACCAAATCAACATCGTAATAATATTTTCAATTTATCATCCATTTAAATTAAATTTTGTTTGCAGATTTACTTTTAATACAATTTATTAAAAAAAAATTATATTATTACCGCTCCAATAGCAGCCGTATATTTCAACCCTCATGCAAACGGTACGGGGATGAAGGCTATAAGGAAGAAATCTTATCTTGCTTGCCCAGAAAGGAGGCGACAAATTATGCATCGATTCGATATACGTGTTTGTGTTTCCTTTGATGACCTGCAAACAAAAAAAAAATGCAAACGCCTGTTTATTAAGGAGGTACGATCATAAGGTTAAATCAAAGATTCGGACTTGAAATTTTTATATGATTTAGACGGATATTTTATGCGCCAATTGCCAAAATTTGGGCTATATTGACCGTATGGTTTTTTCGTAATAAAATTGCAAAGTTGAGCATTTTGAGTCACTGAAACACGTCGTCTTGTGGAGACTGTCGACCGGAAGTGCCGTGAACAAGGTTTTTCTGATTCAAAATCTAAGATTAGCGGTTGAAAAACTGGATTCTGATAGATTGAACATTAGAAATATTATAAAAAATTAAAAAATCATACCTCACCACGTAATTTAAAGGACGATATTACAAAAAAGTTTCAATTTCCGGTCAAGAAGGGGATAGCGCCGACAGATTTGGCATGGTCGCGCGTAACAGCTTTTGCGATCGGCAAACCTTACTTTCCTTTGACTCCCGAGTCATTGAGAATCTAATTCGTCAATTTTTATTTTTGTAAACTAATTATTTACCACGATTGTCGCACATTATAATCAACAAAAATGAAAAATATGAATATTCGACACAAATTAGAATGGCTGTGGGTAAAATAAATTTAGGCTCTTTTTTGACCCCGAGGAACTAGTCGTGCCTCCTTAAATCCGAGAAATTTATTGAGAGATACAAAAAAACAATGTGATTCATCCTTATAAAAATAGGAAAAGAAATAAAACATTTTATTCTTTAATTACCTAAAACCCTGTTGATATTTAACTAGCATTACAAAAAGACAAAACATTTCAACTTTGACATACGCATTTACGAAATGAGCTCAGTCAAATCGACACGTGTCAGTATTTAAGTAACAGAAGCGTATCGATTAAAATCCAATTACCTAAACGACATTTGTTTGGGTTCGTACTCATAATTTTAGGATTTTATCTAAATATATGATCTATAGCGATTGGCTACTGTCTGGAAAGGATGTGCGTAAAATATATTATCGCATTTTGTGAATCTCACTTGTTGTATCAACACCGGGTCGAAGCATATGCCTTTAAAAGGGTGATAAATCGACGTTTTGACTTGGTGTGGGTTTTGGCGGAAGGAAGGAAGGAGGAAGAAGGTGTGTGGTATAAATATTGAGAGATGAACGATATATTCTCCATTGAAGATCAAATATTGAACGGTGAAAGGTGGGAGCGAGTCGGGCATGCAAAGAGGTAGTAAACAGTATAAAAATACGTCTACACTTATATATAAATATATGTATGATACATGTCTCGAGTTTTTCGAAGCTTCTTCTATAATATCGATTCCTTGAGCTGTGCGCAAGCTTTATGAATAAAATAAACGGTGTATTTGACGTATGCAGAATGCATGAACAAACACTCAGACATTTATGCGAAAAAATTATATATTATTTTGGGTTAGGTGGGCAAGGGAGTGAAAAGGCAACCCCTTTTTCTCGATACGGGGTTTGCACGCACGAGATCACGCAAAGCGTTCCTGCTGTGCTTTTACCGACGCAAAATTGTACACTGTATTACAACGTTGTAGTACAACCATGAACGAGTGCATATCCACCCCTGCGGAAACATTTTAAACGTTAACCGCTTGCCAAGGGGGTATACATACAAGGTATGCGTGCTGAAAATTCCGCTATGTCTGTTAGACATGCGTGTGTTCTCTACGACCCTTTCGAAATTTTTTGCTGTATTTTTCGTTGTTTTATTTTCTTTTTTTTTAGGTAAAAACGGTGATGTACATTCGCGGAAGGGGAAGTCGAGGATACACTGTCGTTTATGCTCATAATGAGAAAAGGGCAACCCTAATATCGGCGCACCTTCGTGACTGAGCATTTATAAGCCAAATTTTTCTCCTACGTTTTCAACATAATTTATTACGTGTACGTTACGTGTACGAGTACATTAGAATTTTATGAAAGGTTCGTGAATCAGCGGTATTTCAGTTGTATACAATTTTTTTGAATTCTTATCTCTTACGTCAAGCTAATGCCAACTTTTTAGAATTACAGATTAACTTAGTTCATTATTATCTGTATTCCAAATCTGATAAAATATAAACAAAAAATAAATACAACTGTAAATATTAGAATCAACACAAAGTAGAATTGAATCTAATTTATGCATAAATTCGCAAGAGCCCAATTGCCAAAAGGATAATAAAGAAAAACCATTCGCTCATCCCACCCATGAATGCTTGTCAGGAAATTCACTTGAGACACTTCAACTGTTTTTTTTTGTCGCTACTGGACGCTAGATATAGGACACAGACTACGATAGTCGTATAGTTGTACCTTTTTTTTTACACCCGTCTATCTCAAGAATACTCGTCATTTCAGTGCTGTAAAAGTGTATCGGTGGCACGTAGGTTTCCCTCATAGTCCGCGAGTGTAAAGAAGGGAAAGGATGAAGCACAGGACGATCTGTAGGGTTTGGAAGGACTGTGGTAAAGTATTTTTCCTGTAGTATTATCCATGACATATATATTTCTATATGGATGTGTTAGAGAGAGAAGAAGAAAGATATATATCTCAGAAGAACGTTTCTGGTAGCTGCTGTGGCGAGTGTGTCGTACATTCTTTAGGAGCCACGTAGGAGACATTCGGTGGGGTAAGGGTCTCGTCGCTTCGCGAAACGATGGCAGTAACTATCAGATAGAATGCTTTACTGGACTTCTTTCTTCGCTTTTGCCAGAAAATGGGGAAAAAAATAACGTATAGATATATTTATGTAGGTGTATAGACGAGCTATACTTTAGCCTGGCGATTGCAGCAATACAGGTTTTGTAGCACCGTGTTTCGATGTTTTACACACTTGGTACACGAGAATAGTGTGAGTATGCATGGGGAGAATTTCAATGCTTATACTCGAAAATTAATGGTTAGTAATTATTGTGATGCATTGGAATATGGAAAAAAGTGTAAAAAATAGTATTTATAAGTGAATACTATGACATTTTTATGTTTACGATATGCAGAAATTCAAGTGTAGGTTCCATAAATTTCGTGCGACGTTTAAAGTCCTACGTTATCTGGAACAAAAATTAGTTTTGATCGATCGACGAGAACTAGTTTTTGGCAGACTCGCGTCACTCTCTAACAAACGTGTGTTCACCCTACATTGAGTTTCCAATAGATGTTAAGCTAGCTAAAAAAACTGTATAGTTTGAATCCCGTTTAGCTGGCGAGTTTCCCATCAGATCAAGTCTATTCACGAGAGAGAACGATGGAAGAACGTTGGAGGAACCTCGAGAGTAGAGACCAGCCAAGACCTATAATTTTTAACCCACTTGCAAAAGAAGCCGGTAGAGCTTTGGGCAAACGAAAAAAACGAAGTCAAAAAACGATAAGCGAATAAAAAAGAAATAAAATAGCTAGAACATATACTTTTCTTCTTCTTCGTAGCAAAGTTGTCTCGACGATGGTTCTGGAAGCTCCAAGAGGCAATGCCCGACGACGAGAGGCTCGTAGCCTCGAGAAAAAAGACTGTTATATAGAGGTATAGTATAGACACGAGATAGGGCTCGTTGAAAAATTCGGCTACGTAAGCAGCAAGGAGCAAGAGGTCGTCGACGAGAGAAAACGTCTTTTAAAGGATGGCCAAAAGATAGAGGCGAACGAGGAAGAGAAAGAGAGGCCGGAAGAAGCGATAGACGAAGAGGTAAAGGAGACGAAGAATTTCGAGTGGTCGTAACTTATGCGCTCGAGCGTGACCCTTTTTGCCTATCGGTAGCGAAAGCACGTAAAGTGGATTTACTGCATCGCACCCGCGAAGTACTGCTCTATAATATATACACATAATATACAGATATATGCTTTTTCTACTTTACCGGCCGAGTGCCGAAGGTTTTCTTATGGTGCTTTATACTACGGATAAAATATTCGCTGAAGCGATATTGTATGACTCACTCCGTCTATGCATGACTTCCCATTAGATGATACGTACCGTTTCCTATTGTACTCAAGTTTATCGAGCCAATGAGGGTCGTACGAAGAAATATTTTAGGGCTTCTTCCTTATTTAAATGTTTGATATTTTCTTTTCCTCTCTCGCCGAGAGATGCGAGCTTGGCCATTGAGGGAGCATTGAGAGATGCATGCGAGGGAATTATAAAATATAAAACGACTCGTTATGAATTATGGAATGAAATACCTGGTTGGCATATAATAGATTGAAACATGCCACGAACTAATAAAAAATAAAAATGTGTCAATTTTTCGTTTGAAGAGAATTAAATGAGTTTTGAATTCAAGAGTTGAATTAAATGATTGAAATATGCATCCAATTAGCCATTTCGAAATTGCAATCGTTTCTCCGCTACTCTTCGATGTGATATCGTTTGAGGAAAAAATAAAATACTCAGTTGTGAGATTTTTTTTGCTGCAACAGGAAGACCTTAATTACCCCTGGTTTCCCTGATCTCGATGTCCCGTCCAATATCACTTTACTCCACCGGCCATTGCTGCCTCGGTCCTCCGTTCTCATATTCTATCTTTGTCTTTCCAGTTTCACCATCGTCCCTTTGCCCCTTCATAGTTGAGCTAGGAGGAGTACGTTATAGATTGCCAAGAAGGCAGAGACGACGATGAGGGATGAGTTCGCCGGCGAACATATACCACCGGATTTGCAGCGAGAGGATCACCAGAATCTTGTTGTTCGTCCAATTATACCTCGTGGTCTGGACAAACCTTAGCTGTCGAGAGCTTAAACTCTGCAGATCCCACGGGTTTTCTCCCTGCTTCAAATCACCCCCTCCTTCCCTTCTACCCGTGACGCATTCTCCCGTGTGCAGACGGTAGAGATCTCGAATTGTGGCTTCCTCAAAGCTGCCACGAGCTCCGGGTGGCAAAGTCTGAACTACCGGATAGTTTGCACTGTCTGTTTACTATGGGATAGACAGAACGGATACATAGCGTATAAAATCAATTTTGCTTTGATCCGTCATCGTAGTTTTAATAATTTAATCCATCAAATAACAGAAATTAAGTAGAAAATTCAAAAAACACCCCAATTATATTTCCAACAAAGTAAAGTAAAGAATTCAAGTAAACATAGGCCATGGAGATATTCGAAAAAAATTGTACGCCAATGAAACTTTTCCAAATTTCATTTATGGGACTGTTCTAATAAATACTCATTCTGTTCCCATATGTGGATTGAAGAAATAGTATCTCTTATTCCCCATATTTGCGTTGCAAGAAATAGTGCCTATTTTGTACCAAACTTGCACCAAAAAAAGTGCCCATTCTGTCCATTTTTCGATTGAAAGAATAGAGCGCAATTTGCCTCATGCGTAAATTCAAAAATTAGTGTCCATTCTGTCGTATGCTTGCAACGAAGAAACGTGTTCAAGTATGAGGCAAAATGGTTGAATGACTTTATTTCTTTAAAGACTTTGAAAGCCTGTAATTAACCTATCGTAGACGAGGGATTCATGAAAAGTGGATATTTCACAAATGTTAGGGAGAGATCAATCACCGCGTGCACGTTTCCTATCGCGAGAAGGAAATCGGATTAATCCATATGTTTCGTGCTCCGCCACACGAATCGTGCGAAAGGAACGTTAGGGATAAACGCGAGAAAGAGAGGGTTTTAAGAACCATTGAGCGAGCCCAGACTGCTGGGATTAGACGGGGGTTGTTTCGCGCGCCCCGGAAACAAACCGGAAGTGCGTGTAATTCCTTATACACCATGTACTCACGGCATCCATCGATTTTCTACGCAACGGATCTTTTTCCTCTGGTGCTTCTTGCGTTTGCAATTGGCACGCACACACGTTTGAGTGTTTTCGACTGATAGAGCGCGCCAGAGGCTTTTCTACCCTCCGGCCTCATAAAATTAGGGGATTCTAATTATCGGATTTCCAGTGAGTGGAAGAAAAATACAGAGAACGTGAATGGAAGTAAGAACAAGACGGTGGAGCAAAAAGAAAGTCATCTAGCCATTAGTGAACGAGAAGTGTCAGTGCGTGGACCAAATTGTGCCTTTGTCTGACATGATAATCGTAGATTAGAAAATCTACGGTCTTTCCCAAAAAAGGAGGAATGATGAGGTGAATTTTATTATCTTCGTAGCATCACATGAATGAATAATTAAATGAGAAAAAATAAAAAATGAAAGCAGATTTTATATTTATTTCTGAGAACGAATAAAAGTAATAAATTATATTGGTGTCTTATGATCTTATCTGATGTTAATATTCTTATTACAGTTTTTATCAGAATCCGATTTATTTGAGACCATGTAAAGTGCACGCAATATGAAGACAATCGATCAAACGTTTATTCAACTTGAACTTGTCAGAGACTCTTAGCATTTACATTATTTATGAATAATAGATTCCTCAGACTTAGGCCACCCTTCTTTTTGAATGGGAATCAAATGATTTTATCCTGATCACGTGGACGAGGATTGTAAGGTATTACAAATGCACGTACCATCATGGAATAATATGAGGGTAGGTGTGTGGGCGATTAACTCTCAGTTAGAAGAGGGAATCCCCTTGCTCAAATAAGTGGATTCTCGTACGTGACTCATTGGCGTAAATCGACAGGCACGCGCGACCAAACTCCGTTTCTCTTTCCTTCTTGTTTCGTATATATCAACGACGCCCCCTGCTTTGTATTTACGCTCTATTTTCACTGACGATCTTCCGTTTATGCTATTAGAGTAATTCAATCGAAAATATCATGGATCGTATTGTGATCCCGTAATTGGTAGGATCATAAATAAATTTATGTCAAAACATTATTAGGGGAGCAAGAAAACAGAAAATTGATGAACAGTCGATTAAATGCAGGGGTAATTTAATTCAATTTTAAAAAATAAGAACGGAAATCAATTTCTTGTTTGAGAATAGTGGCATTTTGATTGCCAGTTTTTATCGTTTTTATTTCATCTGTAAAACTTTTCACAATTTTGCAGAAAAATACAGGAATAAAACAGACAGGCTAGTTTATTTCCATAGCCGCGAATTATTCACAATGTTCCAATTATCGAATTATTGTGCTGTGCTAAATTAATAAACAGCTTCCGATTCCCCAACGATCTGACGAAGCCAACAATATTCTCATCAAAATTACCATAATTCATGATTCCGATCATTACTACATTATGGTAGAAATAATTTACGAGCTATAAGATAAATAACCTCCATATATACCTGTCTCTCTCGCTCATAATAAGCCGCAATTGTGGTAATAAAAAATTCCGTTGAATGTACGTAGTAAGGAAATTAAAAATATAAAATTCAGCAATTGTCTATATATCGGTGTTGCGGTACATTAAACTGGAGCGAAACTGTTTGGAACGTACGAGAGGTCCGAGAGGCTAAAATGGTCCGTACTTCTGGAATATTGTGAGTTAGAGCAATGGACAGCATATAGAGAATAATACGAGGGCTTTTTATATATAAAAGAATGTATGTGTACATGGGTCTGCAGGTGGTGTGTGTTCGAGAGTTGCCAAGACTTTTCATTGCAAAGTAGCGTAGGAAAAGCTCTCACATGTGTGAATATATTGAGAGTTGAAATATCGTGAAATGGGAGTAACTGTTGGGTTTCGTGCTGGGCACGTGGTTCCCGAGCTCTTCACTCGTTCCTGATTCCTTTCACCCGCACTTTGTTGAATTTACTCAACGGATTCCAGGAAAACCCATTTAATCTCGAGCCTCAATGTGCCCAAGCGCATGTACACTTTCCATGCTCCCTTCTTCTTTCTCTCTCTTCTACTCTTACTCTCCAACAGTTCCATAACGTAGTGCGTTACACCGGGCAACATTTCGGGGCAAAGCTGGGTCGTTGCCGCTCCATGCCGCACCACCTCCCTGCCTAATGAGACCCGGAGTATTTATTATTAAAGCTGCGCCGAGCGAGCACGTTCGGTTGGTCCAAGACGAGCTTTTCGTTCTGTCTCCACCGAGCCTCTCTCCCTAATTACCGCAAGTGCTTTGATGCGAAAGAGTAGACTCGCCTTTGGTTCACATATTTCTATGTAACGATATAATAGTTACCCAAAGCCGATTTTACGAATGGCCAGCTTTGTAGAGCTTTAAATTTTTGTTGATTTAATTCATTAAAAATTAGTATTATTTTTGTTGTTCTTTAAACTCTCTGAATTTAAAACTTTATTTTGATAGCTTGTAATTCCTCGAAATTGATAATAAAAATATACTCGATGACTTTTAATAAAGAGTGTTCCGCTGCTTTCTCGGTTGGAATTTCGACAATTATATTTTACCATTAATATTCATCGAATTTATATATATATAAAGCTATTATAGTAAATCAATACGAATTATCACATCGTATATTTATGATTGTTTGAAGTGTGAAAAAATGTTCCGATTTAACGGACGCAGGATGTATCGAAGTGCGGAGATCTTCACGCCTGAGAGAATATTGGTCGATGTCGACGGGACTCCTGGCTAATGCTGGTCTTGTATCTATATAGACTTTCATAGGTGCTATACATACATGCGGTTCCCAGTGCAACCGGTGGTTAATAATTATACACGTGGTCTCTCACCCTCTTTCTCTCTCTATCTATCTCGACACACCATTTAAAGTCACGCCTTCTCGTGGCCCTTACAAATTATCACCAGTCTACGGACTGCAACTGGTTCATCAATATTAATAAGATCATTACACACAGAGAGAACAGAGTGAGAGAGAGTGAGAGAGAGAGAGAGAGAGAGAGAAAAAGAGAGAAGATTGAGATGAAAAATATAAGACGTTCGGTCATTGCGTATTACAGAAGAGATTTCTCGTATCGCAAATGAGAGTATGCGGTTGTCCGTTGAAGCGACTAATTTGCCTAGTAAAAGACAAGAAGCCAACACATCGCGATATATCGATGTGTATCTACGTGAATCTTTAATATAATAATATTCATATAGTTTACATATCAGTTATAATACACTCCCGTGGACACCCGCCAATATTTTTGTTCTTTTTATACTGCCACTCATCCGTTTTTACCCTCGCGATAGATATCAGGTTGAAAACGAGTCTCCCGTAATGCGATTGCCCCAAGGTTTTTGCATTACTTAAACGAGGGACTCTCTTCTCAAGGTGCCGAAATCATAGCCGTTGGCAAGCCGGCAAGAAATTCTCGTTACACATCGGTTACCTTTCGCTCTAAAGTGTCGTAACGACTACGCTACGATAGAATCTATAAACGTTACTCGTTCCACGATAATTACCCGTTTACGAGGCTTCTCTCTGGACCCCCGAGGCGAACTCATGCTTACGGGGATGAACGACATCGTCGTCTTATGCACAGTTTAGAAACTTCAAGGTAAGGACTATGCTTGGAAATATCATTTCCTCACGCCAAGATCAGCTGAGAAGACACACCAGTCAAGTGATATTTTCCCATTTAGATTTTAGATCGACTAGACTAGTTACCAGAATTCATTTACTTGGACGACAGATTAATCCGGAGATATCAGTAGAAAAGGACGAAATGACGCTGCTGAGAGCCTAGAACAATATTTGGGGATGATGATAACACGTCATTCGTTATCACTAGCCATAGAAAAGATTGGATCAAAATGAGACACTGAGACAAAATGAGAAAACCACTTCAAAAAAATCAAAAAGAAAATTGTTGACACTTAAAACTGAGCATCTATTGAATTTGACTATTTTTTATGTGTCATGTATCAGGAAATATATCAGAAATTGTAAAATTCAATAAATGAGTTTATGGAAGTGATACAAAAAAAATAATCTTTCTACTTCTTTATTAGTAGCGTCTCATTTCATGCTTCTATCTCATTTTGCCCCGGCCTCCCCTGCTTGTCTATATAGTAAGCAAAATAAATCTAAATGCATACGAAAATAAACGAGCAGCATATTTGAATATTTATGTATATTTATGTATGTACATAAAATAATAATAAAAGCAGTAAAGCTAAAAGTAGTACAGATTTAACGTGTCGGTTTTGATGTGCATCAAGCTCCACTTGTATCATCGTGCACATGTATACGTGAATAAATATATATTTAGTACTTCACATATCCCGAAGTCGTTTAGTGTTCGTCAATTGGTAATTAAAATTCACGAGCCGGTCGAACGTGAGACAAGATTGGCACTAAAGAGAGAGTAAAGTAATCGCGGTCTTGAGTGAACGAGAAGACAACCGAGAAGTAGTTGACACACGGGAGAAGATAGTCGTGTGTGGTCCCATTGCTCCTCTCTCGTCTCGTCTCTGATACACACGTGTGCATCTATATATGTATTCATATTCTGTCAAAGAAAAAGGCATTATCGTTGTGTTATTTAACACGTAAAGTAAACCTGAAATACGTCCGTTTGTTTGGCAGCAAGAGCGCGATATATCTATTCTCTTAACCTTCTTGCTTTTACTTTACACATTCTCTGACTCCGCGAGAGCTAACTTATCTTATTTCGAAATGCAAATGGTACGTGCATCCACGGTTGAAGGCTTTCGCTCTGCGCTTTACGTACCTCAGTATCCCAATCCGCGAACCGGTTAGGATATGTCCCTTCGTGTGTATGTGTGCATATAAGTGTGTGTACATTTTATATACGCTTATAAATAGTTGTATCGTCGCATCTGATCAAAACTGGAGCAAAAACAAGAGGGATATGTTTGAAGGAACCCACCGGAGGAAAGAGCATCAGCAAGGGAATGATCCGTGTCTGTAGTAAGAAATGAAAATATCGGATAACCCACTCTTGGGTGGAGCTAATCCGCGAAGAGTTGGAACAGCTTTTCAAAAATAAAACTATCGAAAGAATGGATTTACGAATTTTATATGTCATAAAGAGCGCACTGCTTGTATGGTCTAAAAAAGGATACTGGAATAATGATCATTCCAAAGTCTTAAGCAGGTGCAGCGAGAGACGTTCTCCCTTTCATGAAATATTTGGATTCATGTAAACGCAATTCTTCGGGACTTGCCAAACCCGAAGCCTCGAGATGCCTAATCCTCTGAGACCCAAAAACAACACACGAGAGACGTTCACTCATGTACTTTGGAATGGGCTTTAGAGCTTCGAACGACGAGAGGTATAAGCGGGATAATAATTGGACCACCCGGTCTCGGTGCTTGACACCCTCTGCTGGATCGACTTGGCAGCTTTGTTTATTTCTCTAACCGTCTTACTCGGGATTCATGGTCTATTGCGTGGAACGAGGTATATCTTGAATATTCACGAGATTCGAACACACGTTAAAATATAAACACTTCTCCCTAATCTTCGGTGACCGAAGTATGTGGATCGTTCTTTTGCTATAATTCTATATTTATTCCTTTGCCACACACATTGGTATACATTTATAAGGCATCGAGTGGCTCCGGATCGAAGTGAGGTGAAATTCAGATTCTCAATCGGACGAAATTAGCATTCAAATTGGTGATAAGCAGCTTTGTGCACACGCGAGCGGATAATCCATCGTCAAAATTTTTGCCTCGTTCGCGAAACAGGCGCTTTGAAAACTGAGCAAAACAGACTAGGAACCGGGAGTTATAACTTCTAAAATACATATGTATATATCCTCAGTTTAGTTGCAGAGATAGGCACCCGGTTTGGCAAACCGTCTGGCAGAACGTACACAAGATATCTTGGGGAAATGACGCCAGAAATAATAATTCCGAGTGGAAGGAAGCAGAATAATCGGAGGAGAGAGAGTTGAATGGGAGAGGATCAAGGCGGGAGTTAAAAAAAGAAGTCTTAATCGCAATTGAATTATTATTTCGGGTGATGTGTGCCGCCGGTTGCATACAGGGTGTGCTACGAATGCTGAATACTTTAAACTTAAGTTCTGGAAAGAACTCCAATTTCGAAAGTCCCATGGATTTCTTTGATCTCTACTGACGAGTCATTATTAATTATTGAAATTGCAGCAATCAGCGTCACGAATTGTCTAGACGTATAATTTCGATTTATCAAACATTAATAATTGATAACTCGTCAGGAGAAGATAAAAATATAGCATTAGAAATTTTGACGTGAAATTCAATCCTCAAGTTGATGGCACCCTGTATATTTCTGTGTTTTGGTGAGACTTGAGCTCGCTCGACTGTATGGCGAAGCGAGTGTTTAAATTTCTATTCTGGTCGAGAATCACAGCCACTGCTGGTGAAATAGTATTCCATTCTCGCGAAGGGGGTAAAAGAGCAAAAAAAGAAGGATTGACCTCGCAGTCCACTTTGGTTTCTTTGCTGGTTGGGATAACGGGTATATATATCTATATCTAAAGGGTATTCACGTTAAAAAATATACTTGCAAAACAACGTCATCTTCTTGGATATTTGGAAAAAAGGAGAGATCTGCCTGCACCCGCTTGGGTCGTAAATCACGATAGTATTAAACGGAGGGTTTTATCAATAACCCAGGGCCACCAACCCCGGAGAGAACGTTGTACCATGTTGAACGTGTGACCTCGATGGGACGTCACTTGACCACATTTCTTTCCTTTTAATAGTGCCTGACTATAGTGTACGGTGACTCATCGTCCCAACGGTATGGCCCTCTTCCCCCTCCCCCCATAATATGCATCAAAAGAGGAGGAGAAGGGTGAACATCATGGGATGCTATCGATTTATCGAACGCGGGCAGTTCCGAACTCAAGTGTCGGACATCAATGATGATTGCGTATGCGAGCGATCAAATTGCCACGGATGGGAACTTTGACGTCCGTATAAAATCGAAATGGAAGGCCTCTCTTCTCGACTTTTACTATATGTACTTTTATTCCTATATATATTTCCACTGAAGGAATTTCATAGTGTAGAGTCAGATCGATAGCATCAGGCTCTCGCATTAAAGTATATATGAGATCAATTTAAAGCTACTATACGCCAATGTCACACTCGCCAATCACATGCTCGTATTGATGACGTAGTTTTTAATGGGAATTAAGGAAAAACGGTTAGTGAGATTATGATGAATAAGAGCCGTATCCAAATTCAGATGAAGCAGATAATAAATCTGGAATTTTTTTAAGGATATTAAGGATACCAAGATTTTTGTAGAATCTTAATAAAACTTACCTCGGTTCCTTTAGCGTCGCTGTATCGCACCCATTTCCCAAGACGTGGGCGCCAATACTCGAGAACGTAGCTTTCAGCATACTCGACGCCAACACCATTACCGAAACGGCCTTGGGTATTGGTTCCTGTGATCATGTGTACAGAATGAAGATCGATCTCGAGCCATTCACGCGATTCAGGAGTCACCTGGGCTTTTGGACACCAGGCACCGCCGTGGTTTTCCGTTTTCAATCTGTAATGTGATTAAGGAATCCTTTAGTCAACTTGTTTCCAATTTATAAATGATTTCAATTTGATTAACATCGATATTTGCAGTTTGATTGGATTTCAATTTCGATTTGATTTCAATGAAAATCAAGAAAACTACATTTGTAGGAAGAATTGAAGAAAATTGCTGGGCAATGTAACCGTCCTGAGGATTTATTACAAAGATCTTCTTTCCTAAAAGCACACCGAGGAATTATCAAGGTCTGCTGAATTCCTTTTCGTTCCATTAAAATAATATCTTTGGCTCGCTTCTACTGCATGAAGCAGAGCGAGACGTGATCTCTCTGCTTCTCTCTCTCTCTCTCTCTCTCTCTCTCTCCCACTCTCTGTCTTTCTCTGTCTCGATCTCCCACGATGAATTTTGGGCAAGGATGCTGTGAGAGAAAGTCTCATTCTCCTTTGCTTTCTCTTTCCGCACACCGAGTTTGTCTGTGTGCCGAGAGGCGTGCTTTAGTTTTAATCTTAGGGGAAAAGGTACGCGAGCCGGCATTGCGAATACAGTGAAGAGAGCGAAGGAGAGGGAGGAGGGATCTCCACATGAATAAAAGATGAACCATGGAACGGCGTGCGAAGCGCCTTTCCTAATTGCGTGGACCGTTTACCACTCGGCGTGCAAAACGCCGTCCTCACGCAGCGGCCCGCATCATCAGAGAGAGGTGTCCCGTCTGTGCTCTGCTTTACCATCTTTTCTCTCTGGTTTCTTCTACTTTTTTCTTTTCATTGCGTTTTTCATTTTATTTTTGACTATATTCCCTGCGATCTCCCGGACGAAATCTCGCTCATCTTTATCGTCCTTTCATTCACGTCGTTCCTCTTGTTTGGTCTCTCTTTCCAACAACGCCTTTCAGTCTGGACGTGTCGCTAATAATGCAATTTTACATTCATCACACACACACACACACACGTCAACTGTGTGCAACGAGTATATCAAACAAGGCAAAAGTGGAGATCATATCAAGTTACAACGGCCATCCATCCATCTTTGCCATGTTTCCAATTTTTAACGCCTTATTTTTCTCTCTTTTTATTGATTTTCGGAATTAAGTCTTCCTTTGCAAATAATTTCAAGTAGGTTTGATAGTGATTTTTTTATCAAATATATATTTCAATGTGAAGAAAATTTTTTTCGACGTTCTCAATATAATTTTGCGAACCGGATACATTGGAAACCAATGAACTCAATTTCATACCATTTTTTTGGATCAAGCTATCGAGATTTATGTCCAATTAGAAAACCGTGCGCCATCGAAAATACATTTGCCACTGTGGAGATAAGAGGTTGCGAATTAATAATATCTTTACGTGAGAAGACTCGATAGGAACTTTTCGACAATTGTCCAATAACGCTCAAATGTGTCTCGATAGAGAGAAAAAGGGACAGAGAGGGAGTTTGGACAGTAACTCTGAATTCGTTCGTTATTGGCGATGTCAGGAGCGTTCGGCTTTTCACTTGATTTATCCAGTAGTGGTTTTAGCGGATCTGTGAACTCACCGTCTAATGCAAGAAATTCAATGTTCTCGTATATATACATATATACATCGATATATATATATATATACGTGATGTGATGGATGGACAGCGGTAAATTGAGGAGGGTTTCTTCTTCGTAGATTCTGGAGAGAAGCTAGACGAAGAGGGAGAAATAAACTTAAATTTTCTATCGTCCTCTCGTCGTCGCGTTCCAGAGACGCTCAGACAGGAAAATGGGCGAAGCGATGTCGCCCGGCGACTCACTGAAATTGGCACCGACGAGACACTATCATGCTATATTTCAGAGAAGAGAATGGGAGGAGGGAAGTTGAGGGAGGTCGCGAAGGTTGCTCCAACCCCTTCGTTCCATCGAGGAGAGTTTCTATCACGTGTGACATTAACCCCGATGCTTTATTCAAAGAGTTACACTAGAGCCAGCACACAGTTGACAATCAAATTACTGAGTTGACTAGTTGATTGACAACTGGAACGGAAGACGAGGCCAATGAATATTTTTATTTGTCGAAAGTCGAGTGTCTCCGAGTGACGTTTATCGTTAATTAAAATTCAATTTTAGAACAGTTTAATAATCAACTGAACGAACGAATCCTCGAAGTATTTATTAAGTCAATTCCAGAAAAAACCTGACTCGATTCCGCAAGAAATTAGTTTAAACAACGATATCCACAAAAAAAACTTGAAGTGTATGCAAACTATCGACTATAGCACAGGAATAAAGCGAATATGAAATATGTAGAAGACGACAATTCTAGAATTAGAAGATCTCATCATATATTCGGATAATCGAATTACTAAGTTACAAAATTAATATTTTAAGTTACAAAATAATATTTTAAGTTACAAAATTAAACATAATTAAGCGAGTGAGAAAGGAACGCATACAAAAAACTGAAAAAAATCAAAAAATGTACAAACGCCTACAAATATTTATGTTTCATCTCGTTAAAAACTTGCGTATACAATGAATCATAAAATGTTGTTTTCTTTGGTTCGTATATTAGCCTGGAGCATATCCCTATAAATAATGTCAATATAAAAGAGGTTAATCCTACTATCGGAACTGTCGAATATATGAGAATCGATCGCGGTACGAATGGGTTAATCGTGCGGTGCACGATTTTCCTCTCCTCTTTTTACCATCATCCCCCCGTTCTCATGGTCGTGGTGTGCTCGTTGCTGGTTGTGCAGAGGGAGCGTTCTATGAATATGGAATGGCGCTCCAGCCCGTTACGTATTAATGCAGTGACGTGCATCGGGCTTCTGCTGGCTGGTGCAGGAGCTCTATGGGGGATGCTTGGCTTGCGAATCAAGCTGGACCCAGTTTATGAGTGGTGTCCCGTGGGACATCAGGATCAGCAGGAACGTCCAATGCTGTTGCTGAAACGGTATATGGGTTGGCTATATATAAAGCTGCTGGTGCTGCTGTTGGCGTCACGATGCATGCAGCCTAGGATTCAACATTGCCAGTTTCTGTATATACATATAGCTGCCTGACAGTGGCCCTCTCTCAGCAAACCCTACAAGTACTAGAGAGAGAGAGAGAGAGAGAGAGAGAGACAGAGAGAGAGAGAGAGAGAGAGAGAGAGAGAGAGAGAGAGAGAGAGAGAGAGAGAGAGAAGGAAGAGAAGGCAGAGACCGGACCAGGGTTCGCTTGCGTTCTCTGATATTAATACATTCCATTACCGCAGACAATGACCGGCTGAATGGGCCTCCGACTCTTGATGAGCTTGGGGCCCTGAAACGCGGAACTCTGTGTACTCCATACGATGTATATACATATATACGTGTATAGTAAACTAAATCTGTGTGTTACTGCCTATATGGATTTCTGCTGGTCGCACACTGAAAGCTCAAGAGCGGTCTCAGTCATCTAATTTAATACGAGCAACGCTACATGGCCTCGGGTCTGTCGTCATACTGCATGAGGACACGAGAGAGCATAAAAAGAAAATTGCTATAAAAGAGTGTCTGGCCTGGGTGGTGTCGTAATCGAATGAGAAAGAGAGATGGAAGGAATTTTGTACAGATGCGAATAAATGTTAATAGAATATATCTTTGGAATAAATAATTAGACATGGAATTATGATAATAGTTAATTTTACGAACTTTTTGACAATGTTACCAAATTTCCTGGCTCCAATACTATTTTCTTTGCAAATATTTTAGATCAACGTCTTTTGATTGGTTAGATCAATCAGTAATTCATAATCGGTATGAATTTATTTTAATATTCAAGCGGCGAAATAAATGGGTTATTAAATGGATTAAGTGGCTGCATTTGTGTGTCAGATGTGCATCTCACTTTTCTTGTATACATGCTGGTCATGAAATGCCTACATACAAGTATGTTAGGCATATGATACTCGTATATACTGTACATTAGAGGGTATATAGGGGTTTGGAAAGAATTGATCGTGTCATGCTTCCATGCAGCACTTTGCTCGAGTACACAGAAAGTTAAACGGCGTGTATGATGCTCTTCTTCTTATTCTTATTATTCTTTTTTTTTCTTCCTCATGTTCTTATTCGCCGAGACGACGATGATATCTCGCGCGAGGGCTGTACACTCTCGTTGTGCATTTGCCATTAAGGAAGCCACGGGTGGCAGTGAATTGTGCATATATATATATATATATATATATATATATATATATATATATATATATATGTGTACATTCCGTATAAGCTGATGCACCCGCCGCGGTATGAAGATTGTGAATACGAAAGATTGAAGAAAGTAAGTGCATGTTCGAGGCTAAAAAGGAGGAAGCAAAATTACGATTATTATGACCATCTGTATATATACACAATCTGAATATTGCATGTGGTACAGTTGTAACCGTACAACTCAAGCTTTTTAAAAAAATATATATTTCTCGATTCCGAATTAGTTTTGTTTTTTTGTTTATTTAAAAAAAATCACAATTATTTCATTTAATTACACTTTCATATCAATCTACATACATAATTCGCAATAAATTTTGTCGCAGTCGTATGAAATGGAATTTCTGATCAGTCATAAATTCCAACTTTGAAAACTGCATACAATTTTAAGAGTATATTTTATCCTGAAAATTGTATGTAGTTGTCAAATATGCAAAAGAATGAAATTGCAATTTATTATTCTCGTAATATGATAAAATGATAATTATTAGATTTACCGTGCTTGATGAGGTCCAACATTGCCACTGTCGAAGCTCGAGCTCGCTGTGATGTCTGCGTCTGGAATTGTACCGGACTCCATACCCAACGGGGCGTTGCATTGTGCTGTAACAATGATGAAAATAAAAATACACACATGTATGATTATATCTGTATTTGTATATTTGAACTAAGTAGTAAATTTGTACGTATAACATTGCACAAATGAATGTTGATACAAGGTACAAGATATAAATACGTATACACGTAGTTTCTCATCTATGTCTTCTGCAAGAGATGAGAGAAATCGAGAAGGAGTGAGGGGGACCGAGGTAGTGCTTTTACCAGTTAAATTTATGTATGCATCACGATTGGGTCATAAACGAGTAAATACCCAGTTGAACCGAGATTAATCTGCTTAGATATAGCTAGGGCAGTTTATGTTCCTGTATCGCAATAACACAGCTGAGAAATTAAATGAAAAACTACCCTGTATATTTGTGTACCTCATAAGAAGAGATGAAAGCTAGAACAACAATCAGAAATTCAAATCTAAAAATGCTCGATTTAATAATATCGTGAAGTTGAATACAAGTTTATAATAAAACCAAAATGAATTCCGTAAGAAGACGCGAAATCTTTGAATTCTTAAGATAATTTATTATTCTACTATAATAGACAGTAAAATCTTGAAGATTTATTTTACGAAATACTACATTTTCTTATAATATTTTTTACTGATGAAAACTTCGATGATTTTATGGTCTATGTGTATTTTCGTATTGATCCATGGGCGTTTCTATTTCTGCATGTATGAGATTGAATGAACATGAGAATAGCACTAGAGACCGAATAGTAAAGAGGGCCCTCCAGGTATGTACCAAGAGTGAAAGAGAAAGAGAGCGAGAGAGAGAGAGGGAAAAGCGAGAAGCAAAAGCGCCAGTCAATGACAGGGGTTAAGGGCCATCGAGCGAGCGATACCATCTACTTTACATACATTATTCTCCTCTTCTCAGCGCCTCAATCTCTGCGCACTTCTCTCGCGTATATACGTTCCTCTCAGTCCTATCTCACTCGCTACCATCATCCATCCTCTTTCTTTTTTGCACCTGAAAAACAGGCGTCATTGCCGCAAGACGTGCGTGTTCGCAAGAACACCACGTGTGTTATAGACATTTAAACCGCGGTAGTGTTTCCAGTAGACATGTGAAACAGAAGAGCAAAGTCTGCAATACCTGAATCTCGCTATTTATCGAATCTCGGAGCTACCTTCTTATTACGGCAATTTATCAAAAGTTTGGATGTAATCTGACAAAAAGAAAATTTTTAGGTTAATTTTCCTACAACTGTGCATTTACGGTGAACCTCGATGTTGAAGAATAATTCGGATTACAAAGCAAACTCGCTTTTCAAGCGATTAATCCATTTTTTGGCAACAATTGGATGTAAGGATGGATAAAATGATGGAAAGATGTGAACAGGACTGAAGAAGATATTCGAAAATTTGTAATCCAAGAAATTAAAGAAATAATCTAAAA
This sequence comes from Rhimphoctona megacephalus, assembly GCA_963989365.1. NCBI lineage: Eukaryota > Metazoa > Arthropoda > Insecta > Hymenoptera > Ichneumonidae > Rhimphoctona > Rhimphoctona megacephalus. Next base: position 21,759,001 of record OZ022418.1, on the reverse strand, counting down.
CGAAATAAAAAAATCGAAGTTAAAAGTGGAAAATTGAAAATAGAATTTGCATTTACAAGGAAAGATGGAAAAAAAATGGAATCAATATAAATGCTAATGGAACAACCGTTGCAATTATGTTCAACTAAGACTGAACTATTGATGAAACATTTTTTCTCTGCAAAAACTCGATTATAATATTTCTTCTGATAGCGTATCTTGGATAACGTAGAATACAGAAGACACTTTGCCATAAAGCATAAATTTATTATTCAGCAAGGACAGTATCAATAATTGTATGTCTTGGTAATCACGTAAGCAAGGACGATTCATAATGGTCTTATGGAGGGTTGTTATCGGACGCTAAGGTTGTTTCAAGAGGCAACTAAAGTACATCTTGAAGGAGCAGGTGCTGCGCCATCGATGTACGAAGAACAACGTCAAGAAGATACAAACTAGTTCTTAGAGCGGTTAACTATAAGACGTGAGCTCAGAGAAAGAGGCAAAGGGAGAGAGAGAGCGAGAGAGATAGAGAGTAAAGGATAGGTAGGATAGAGTATGGTACGAAGAGAACTAATGGCAAGGAAATTTGAACCGATACCACATCTAGATTGCCCAGTCAGCATCATCGGGACTCTACACAGTGCCACTACCGAATGGTTGTTATTATTAATGAAGGTTGTTGCGCACGAGGAGACAAGGGGTGTAGGAGAGGGGAAGGGGGGTTTCAACCACCTTACGTAGTGGACCTGAGACCATCTCCACGGTATATAATATTATTCCCAGGAGTCCCAAGAGTCCGCGACTCTCTCATAACTCATCGACCTCGTAACCCCTTCCATGATACCTCCAGCAGACTATCAAACAACCCCAACCAATTTACACGTTTATTTCATCGTCTTTGGATAAAATAGTAATAATTATTATTCTTTAACGTTATCATTCCGACCTCGATTGTTTATATAAGGTACTTATTAGTATTATTATTAGCATCGTTATCGAAAATTGATCGAATTCAAGTACAGCCGATTTTAATCAAAGTTTAATGATGAAAATTCGATTAAATTCAGTTCATTTACGATTTTTGAGATAGCTACTCGTTCGATTTTATATGCACAATATACTAATGGATAATCTGTATGAAACGTGTATATATGTATATAAATTTTGTCCTGATCTAGTATATAAAGGACTTTTCCATCCCTTCCTTTCTTTCCGTCTCTGATTTCATCCACTTCATCGCTCTATAGACAAGATTCCAAGTCGGTCGTTAAGTACCTAGGTTTAAGTACCTGTTATCACTGCGGGGGCGAACCTATTCGAGAGCGGTCGTGCGAAAGCAATTTCTTTTTTAAATATCACATTTCTGTATATATGTATTCACTTGAAATGGCGTAAGAACATTTATATACATCAACGATACGATATACCGGTTTACGCATTATCTGTCTTTAATGTGACTCGTTCGATTTTATTTTCGCACCTCTTGTCGGAACGCAATATATATATAAATCGAAGAAATAAATAGCTGAATTGATTGCAAATTGTGTATCGTCGATCCAGTCTCGTGTCATTCATATTTTACTTTAACGTCATTAAAATTCTGATAATGTTTATTGAAATCATTATATATACAGAAATTTTATATGACGCGCAATGGATACAGATTATATCAGGTTTAAAATTCGTGTCTCTAACTCGATCGATTTTATGCGGGAGACCACACAAATGAACATATATCTCTCGTGATATTTCCATCAAAAAATGTAACTCATCGTATAAATGCAATGGCGGAAGTTGTTTCCTCATCAAGGACAAATATAAATATTTCGTTTTCCTTATGTAGACTCTTGCTAAATAATGTGCCATGTTTTTCTCTTTGATAACTTTATAACACTCATATTTTGCCAGGCTTTTCGTCGTATACTCCATTTGTAGATGAATAATAATGATGGCATTAAAAATAAGGATATGGACCTTTCCATGTCGAAGAGACAATATTCTTGAATTTTTAGAATTTTGTTGCTGATTTTTCATCTCCATTGAAATTTAACTATTACTTTTTTAAAAGGATTTCTCGGTCGATATCCTGTGACAGGATTTCTAAAAAAAAAAAAGAAAAAAATTCACTGCATTTTGTTTCGGTGCATAAAGGGAAAACCATTTTGAATCATTGAAACGATTCATTCAAATTTTTTAAATTACATGGTTGAGAAATAAAAAAAAAGATAAAGTGTCGAGCGTAGCAGTTTTGAAACTATACGACGACGCATTTAAAGTTAAGCGACTCTGCAGTACGTAATCCGATTACGAGGTGCTGTTATCGCGATGTCAATTAGATTCGTAAATTTCGTGGATAAATTGAACGAACCGAGAAGCCAAGACTACTCTTCCGTTTTATAAATGCGAACACCTGGACAACGCTTTAAGACTCAAACTCGTTGACTCGCTGCTGCTATGTGGAAAGAATTCTTCAAAAAAGATGAAAGAGAGATATAAAATGAAAAAAGTTGGAAAAGGATTATGGACTTTTTAATGCTTTCGTTTCAGCACACGTCTCGTTTAACGTCGCGAGAACGATGCACCCTCTCTTGTGGATATGTCTCTTCGCTGACTAAGATACTCCGACATGCAAATCAGGTGTGCCAAAGAGCTGAACTCGCTCTTCATGAACAAAAAAGTGAGCTGCAGACATCAAGATATATGCTGGCAAATCACTGCTTTTAACGATCTTCGCGAATCTCATTACAAGTTTTCTTTTGTTTTTCAAAAACTTTCTAAAAAAATTATATTTTCTTTAACCTCTGTGGTCACACTTCATTAACACTATCTGTCTAATTGGATTAAAAATAAAAATAAATTATACATTGAACGTTCGAAAACATGAAAAATCTGTAATAACGTACAAAATCTAATAATAAAATGGTTAAAAAAAATCTGAAACATGTAAATCTGTGAAAAATGAGCTTATTTACGAAAAATTATTGGGGTAGTTTAGACCCCGAGTGATCAGAGCTGGTTAAATAGAGAAATATGATTGATTAATTAAAATTGACTACGTTTTTTTCCTAATCAAACGGCCGATCAATTAAGAGATTTAAATCAATTTAAATTCATTATAGTTTTAAAGCAATAAATATGTAAATTTAAATGTTTGTTAACGTTAATCACTCTTCCAGTCATTAAAAAGTCAAGTATTGAATGATTAGTGAGAAAAAAACTTGTCTCTCCAATTATTCCTCTTCATGCAATCGATATTCAATCTAGACAAGGAATAAATGATGTTATTCAAAAATATATTCTGTCGAACAAACAAAATCGCATATCGCAGAGGTCTTGTACTCGTGGGTACTATGCAGGTGTATTGTGTATCGGATTCGATAAATTATTCGCAAGAGTCGAGAGATATCAACGATTCAAGCGAAACTAGGCACGATATAGCTGCCAATGAAAAGTCAAGTCAATTCCAATAGTACGTATGGTTTACAAATATATAGGAATTTCTGACTTAAATCAACTGAATAAACAACGAATTTATGGTGAAAACAAATCATATTCGTAAAAGAGACTACTGATTTGAAAATTAAACATTTAACTTTCTCAACATATTTTAAAATGTAATTAAAAAATAGTGAACCCCCAAGATTTACAAAACAAAGAAATAAAAATGAATAAAAGAATAAATATAAAGCATTTTCATGTGGAAATTATTTTACTGTGCATAAATTTCGTTATTTTATTTTCGAATGCTTTGAAATCGAAATTTGTTTGCAAATTTGAACGAAATGGACCATATAAATGCACTTATAAAAACATGGATTTCCGGGAATGAAGATCAAAGTATGTCTGGTCTATGGTTTATGCAAAAGAATACTATACACATCCGAGTACGATAACGTCGTCTATATGCCTTCGCGGCGAAGGCAAAGCCCTTTTTTCTTTCCTCTTAACGCAAAGTTGTTGCTAGCAAGTCGAGGGAAAACTTATTGCGGACATCGAAGCAGAAAACGCAACACGAGACAACGCGCAAAGATCGGGCTCGTACGATCGCGACAGAGAGAATAATAAGGCAGAAAAACACGGAAGTTTCGCGATTTATCGATTGTAAACGTTACTGGTATATTTATTCATACATGGTGTCCCAACAATGATGGTTAGAATCGTGAACTTCATTTGAGGGCTAAGTTTACAGTTGAAAAATCCAATGTCAATTTACCATTTACAGTGTGAAAACTTGTACAGATAAAGCAAAAGTACATAAAACCAATCTTGTAGAGTATAAAATTTCCTACAAAAAAGTTTCTGGCTACAATTGTCAATTTTTCATAGTTTTTTGCTGAGAGCAGCTCAAAAAATGAAGTGGGTTTCCAGGACTATGCCTAAGCGGTTTATTGTCTTTATTTTATCCGCTTTCAGAACTGAACTACTAGAGACACAACAGTCTCGTCATAGACTTTTCTTTAGAAAATTTGATGCTCTACAAAATTGGTCTTATTCATTTTTGCTCTATCTGTCACCGTTTTTCTAAACATAAGCTTACAGTATTGACGATTTATTACAAGACACCCTGTATATAATGATATTTCATTGTACTCAGTCTATAGCACAAATTTTCATGTATATATGTAATCTATACTCACAGAGATCAATGGCGTGTGCCGTTGTAACAAATATTCCAAGGGAGATGAATAAAAGAATAATCCAATTTCGATTATATCGGACGTCGGATGACGCCCACGTGGCGATACACCCGGACCACTTGACCATATTCTTTACTCCCACTTTTGTTACTCGGGCGAAGTCACTTCACCCTTTCGCCCTGCCTCACCGTGACTCCTCTTTCATTTCCGCCTCTACGTTCTTGACACCTGTAACAATAAATAAAAAACCGAAAATTGTTAGAAGAAACAATAACCAGACTCATTGTTAATATGAAATTGGACGGTTTTACGTTTTTATAAGGAAACACTAAAGTACAGGACCATTTTTGCAACAAAGTACTTACAGTACTTAAAACGGATTGTTTTCGGAAAGAATATAAGTAGTGAATACTTATTATAACTTAGTCTTTTATTACTTATTAAGTCTCTGACATCCAAAAAGGCAACTGTTCGGGTAAGTTCACGAAAAAACACGTAAAGTAAGTCCGGTCGAAGAAAAAACACCCAAGGGTAAGATAAAAAAACGTTGTCACGTTTAAACAAAGTTTGTCTATTATTTCGTTGGGGTTAGAAGTGGATGAGGAAGGTACACCTCAGAAATATCAGAGGTACATTTGAAGGGCAACACGTGTATTTCACGCATGCTTCGTGTTAAAGCGAGCTTGAAAGGCAAAAGATAGGAGCACTTCGGACTTTTGAATACATACATACGCAATCAACTCTATGAATTTATATATACGTACATATATAGTGCATATATATATATGTGAATGCAGTAGTTTCGTACGCGTTGGTAATTGCACCGAGAGCAAGTGAATAAATGATGGGTGACACGAGCAAGAAAGTTGCTTCAGGGTTACGGATCTCGCACGTATACCCATTAAACATTCATGCTCGTGAGCCCGTGTAGCCCGGCAAGTAGTAGAGAAGATTCTCCTTAGTCTTGGAAAAGCCAAGAAGACTTCTCTGCCAAGAGAAGCCACCTATATATGTACCTACGAACTCGAGTACAACTGGGGCTTATTTTTAAAGGTCTATCTACACCAGTGGCGAACGAAGTTGGCCTTTCGCCGTATCTCTTCTCTTAGAAGTCCCAGTAATCACGTGACGAAGAAAGCCACGATCGGGTCTCACGATCCGATACGATCTATTAGATCGTCAGATTATCTTTCGTCTCGACACAGTAGAAAAAACAAAAAAATAAATAAAAAGAGGATAAGGCAAAAAGAGACTCGTTAGCGCCAGTGGAAGACATTGAATTGACAGATCAAAGATCCTCCAGGGTAGATAATAATATAAGAAGATAACATTTCTCAGTCCCTGTCATCGATGCAATTATTTGTATATATAGCCAGACAGAAGTTGTTTAGTAATAATGTGAAGACAGGTAGAGCTGTCAATTATCGAATGTAGTTAGATAAAAGCGAATTTTCGCTTTTGATGGATGGATGCATTAATTAATATTTGATTTAATTGATTTTTATCAGAGAATCACTATATATATGAATTTGTATTATTGAAACTCAGCGTGTCATCAAGATTTGCTAGATTTATCAAAGGGTGAAGAAACGAGGAACGTTACTTAACGATTCATCCCCAATAATATGTTTACACAATTTACATACGTGCAAACCCTTCCTTCCTCAAATTTGTTTTACAAATTGCCTTCAGACCTTGTCCTTGCTACAAATTTCATAATAATCGTGGGAAATTTAACCGATTGCTTAAGACATGTTCTTACTTGGGCTCAATTTATCGATACTCGAATAAATTTTGCCTAATTGTGAAGGAATACACACGCGGGATATCGCGAACTACATAATAATGTTCCAACGATCGCTAAGCTTATGTGAAGGGAATGGTGGAGGAGGAGGAAGCGGGGAAAAGGTAGAACACGGTGGAAGCTACGTGAGAGGGGAAAGCCTCGGCTTCAAACTATGAATTCTAATCGAATCTCGTTCATTTGCATAGGAATGAGTTTATGCAGATTGATACGCTTGAATATATTGCATGGTACTATATTGGCTCGATGCGCGAATCCGCTGAATTTAAGCTTTCAGACAAAAAACAAATATATAGATCGTCCTGCGTCTAGCCGTCGTTGAGACTATAATCTTCCCTCCTCTCGTCTCGATATAATACCTGATTTTCAAAACTATGCATAATAAGCTTGACGATCGATCGATTAAAATATTTGAGCCAAAAATGGTTGATTAAATTTTGATATACAAACAAAAAGGGACTAAAACCTTAGAGCTCTTTCTCGTTTATATCGCAATTAATCGTTAGTTTTTGAGTTTTTGTTTCTTTTTTTTCATCTGGGCTTTTTGATGATCATAAGACCTTCACGATTTAACGGCCTTACACGAAACACCGCGACAAAAAACATGTCAGACGATCAAGGAACTCCGGGCACATAGCCATTAAAGAAAAGCGATTTTATCGTCGCTTAAATATATATATATATATATATATATATATATCCAACGAGATATCTTTTTTGGTACTCTTTCTTTCGACGAAGCTCTTTGGTAAACAAGCCGAGAATATGAAACGGCCAACCAAGAAATACGATCCTGGATGGGGCGTTACTTTCACGAGTTGAATTTTAATGTGCTTGTTAATTATATGTAAAAAAGAGGAAGGTGATGATGTGTACACCGTCGCGTGTGTAAGTTCAAAGAATAAAAAAATTATACGAAGGTAATTCAACGGTAGGTAAATCTAAACTCTTTACCGTTTTATCGGCAAGTTTATGTTTTTTCTCTTGCTTCGTTAATGAAATGAATATTTGTGTTCTGGTTAAAAAGAAGGCGTTTATTGCTCGTTCTTTTTTGGAGATTTTCTGATTTTTTAAAATAAAAACCTACAAAATATGAATAATTTCCGGCGACAATCCATAATAATAAATAAGTTAATTTAATGTGACCAGGGTATGTACTAATTTCGCGGACTCTATTTCGAGAGAAAGGAAAACTCCCTCGCGAAAAAGGAAAAGTCCTGTAAGCACTTCTACGTGCCAGAGACTCCATAAACCAGAAAATTCTTTGCCAAATTTTCAATTCGCAATTTTCCTTCGCAAACAACAACGAAAAAAATAATTTACACGAAATCTAGACAATTCGTATTTATCTTTAGACAGAAGGAGACCACCGATGGATATATATATTTTCTTGACACCGGGATTTCCCCGAATGTGCGGATTGATCCGTGGTGATCCCGGCGTCGTACGGAATGTCACGGTTTCGTCTAGTAACTTGAAAACATGAGAAACCCCAGGATGGATCTAATAGACGGATAGAAAGAATCGCGTGCCTGGTTTGGATGGTATCTTGACGACGTCTCGTGTCTCACGTACTTCGATTAATAAAAGGCTTTGAGGGATAGGACTGTCGTCCAAAAATGTTCAGACGGTCGAGCATTTTCATTCCCATCCCTTGGGAAGTCGCGACTCTCTGAATCAAATAAAGATCAGGGGTTTCCGCATCAAAACGGCCGCAAATTACATCCGGCAATAAAAATTTAATTAAACACTTTAAAAAATCTGATAAATGAAATTAGTTACAATCGAATTGATTAAAATGTAAAAAGAATATAAAATAAGTCATTACAAATATTAATAGTAAGATATTTTAACTATACATCACTGGGGATCGCATTTTAATTTTTCGACGCCGTAAATTACACGATTTATTCAATTCTTTGCAAGTAGGTCGCGATACAATCTCTTCTACTCTGAGTGAATTGGCATGGCACATCGAAATGTGAGTTAAGATAGAATATTCATAATCTTGAAAATTTTCGATTTGATTAACTGGATTTAATGGATTAAAATGCCCAAAAATATGAATCCGAAGATCCATTTCGAAAATTAAAATTATTTATTGAATTTGTACGTTTATTTTTTGCAAAAATCGTAAGTATATTTTTGCCTTGGACAAAATATTTGAAGAAGGGGGGAAAAATAAATATATCTCTGGGATTCTCCCTTAAGCATTGGTAACGGAGATTAACGAATTGGCCCGGAGTTCGAAAACGCGAGGGAAACATGGACATGAATTTATCGGGTCGTGAGCGACCCGAGCACCTTTCCATTTGTCAGAAGTACACAAGACCTTAGGAAAGAAGTTTCGATACATCATAAAACACGTTTGTTTCGTCTATCTCGTTTTCTCCCTTGACAGAGAGAAGGCCTGGAGGGTAGCCTGTATATAAATTTACAAAAGATTCGAGATATGACGACGATTATGAGGGCCAAGACAAAGGATAGCGATTATATTGTAGCGAGATCTCGGGTTACCTCTTTGTGAGAAATTTGCCGACAATGTACTCTAATATATTTTCTCTTTCACATTGTTACGTCGAAAAGATTATTCTTTCGAAACATTATATTCAATTAAATATATTAAAAAGGAATTTTCGATTGAATTTATTATGTTTTCTTTGAAGATATAAATATGACTAATTGTTGATTTTGTACTTAAAAAAAATGAATTAAAACGTAGATAACATGACCGAGAAATGTATGCCTCCATGATAAATGTAATCCAGCTCGAGGATCAACAATAAAAATCTTTCCTCTTGCCATTTATAATATTCCAATCATTCTTCTGGCATCTATACAAAGAGACAGATGAAAAAAAAGAGAAAAGAAAAAGGCTAAATATGCGGAATGTTGTGAAGATAGGGGAAGGAATTTCAGCGAGGTGAATTTCAAGCTCGTAGCCACCATGGCAGCAGCTCAGGAGAAGAGTGTCGAGGTTCCAAGAGGTCAGGGCATCGAATCACCACAAACGAGCTAGTCTCATCTTTCTTTCCATCACATTCTTTCCTCTCTCATTCTTTTTTCGTCTTTGTTGCACCCTTCGGTAGTCAGGGACCTCCCGGCAAACGAAAAGAAGGATCGAGACTTCTGAAGAAATGAAGATATATATATATGTATAATTATTTTTATGTAGTATAAGAGAAAGAGAGAAAAAAGACTATCGAGTGCCTAAAGCAGAAGCACTAGAGCGTGTAGCTAACCTACATACAATTTCTGAGAGGTTACCAAGCGCACAAGAGAAAAAAGTGAGAATACGTTAGGGAAATGAGGATCACTAGTTAAAGTATAGATCTTTTTTCTATATTTTGCTTTGCGACTGCTTTCTAAAACTGATTTCTCGTGCAAAGCTGTAAAAATTCATTTTTCAAAAGCATAAGTCAATAAAATTGTCTATGCTTATAAATCATGTAAGTGGGTTTTGACCCCGTGCATTCCAAGTCAATGTTACAACTGTACTCAAGCACCATGAGGAAAATAGAGTTTTTAGCACGTTTTTAGACGAACTAAAGAAAAATCATTGCTGGAAGCGTTGATTCATTGGAAATAGTAATGCTACTTGAGTTTTTCCTTGGCTGACTCTCATTACCCCGTTTAAAGATATTTCGTGTTATAATAGGAAGAGAGAGAGAGAGAGAGAGAGAGAGAGAGAGAGAGAGAGAGAGAGAGAGAGAGAGAGAGAGAGAGAGAGAGAGAGAGAGAGAGAGAGAGAGAGAGAGAGAGAGAGAGAGAGAGAGAGAGAGAGAGAGAGGGAATGAAAGTAGGTACAGTACTGCCTCTATTGGAGTGTACCGAGTACTTAGCTATATACTTTGGACTTGTATAGAGTCGTTGTTCTAACGTGTACACTGGACGCGGGCACCCTCGAGAGCTCTTTGGTACACGGGCGAGAATGAGGATTGCTGGTAGACACGGCGTGCTCTTTCTCAAGAGAAAACGCGTTCATGGGAGTTTCGGGAGGGCTTTTTTTAACTTTTTTTTTTAATACTTCTGTGTAGGAGTTTCCAAGGCCCTCCCAGCGAACTCGACCTCACCGCGAACTGCCTTCTCTCCTTGCCTCTCGTGTCTTGGACCTTTTCGAGTTCACCTCTCTCGACGCCGCAGTTTGATACTATACGACTACATCTTCCCTTCTCCGGCTCCTGCCGAAGATCCTCCGACTGCTTTCCAAGACCCTCACGCGAGAGAAGAAAAAGGAAAGAATGTAATCGAGTATAAGGACCGTGCTAACGTCTAACCCTCTCAACCCCACAGTCACCAATCAATTTCAACTGTCAAGTGCGATATTTTATACGCTCTAGACACACGGATCGAATGAGATTTATACTCGCCTCTTAATCACGTGTGTTTAGGCTACCTTCAAACTAACTGAAGCGAAAAAAAAAATGCACGCTTCGAAAAATTAGGCTTGGATAATTATTCAAATATTTTTGACCCACAAATGAAAATGTGATTTTTTGAAATGCATTTATGAACGGAAGATTAATTAATCTGATGATATTCAATTAAGGCAAAATAGAAATAAAGTTTATCATCAAATTCTAATTCAAGGCACGTAGTTATTTATTTAACCCTTTCATTCACTCCACCTTTCTGACATTAAACGCTTGAGGAAGTCTCAGTGTCGCATCCATTTCGAGTATCGTTCACGGTGAATTAGCCACTCAAACGATTTCTCAAACAGTACTGAGACTTCGGTGAATAACAGAGATGGAACGATCGAGGGTACCAAGTTTCACGTCTTCTCAAAGTACTATATATGTACATATTCACATATAGGACTTAAGGTTGGAACAACGAGAGTACACCGTCAAGACGACAACGAGACGAGAGAGTATATTTCAAGGAGGTTTGGTGGGAACGAGAGAACCCGTATCAAACCGACTAAAGTTTCTACTACGTTCACGTCAAAGTTCTCGCCTGTACCGAGTACACATTTTCTCACATAGAACACAGAGGCAGAGGCTTTTGCGTTTGTTCATTCAGAACACTGTGTAGCATTGTTCATATAGAGCTCCTTGCGAAGCTTCAGTGGCAAGAACAATGACGCGACATACCTTTGTACTTTCCATGAATCATAATCAGCACTCAAGTTGCGTGTATACTCAAGAATGACGACGATTATTACAATAAAAACGTTCACCTTCAATAAAAAATTTAAAAAAAAAAAATTAGTTTTAATTTTCATACATCCCATGCATGGGGTTCAAAAAAAATTTGTTTCGAGTTGACGAAATTCATGTTAATTTATTCAGTAGAGCCTGAAAATTCAAGTAATTAAGATTTTTTTAAAACCAAAATGATATTTAAAGAAAATATAATCATTTTGCTAAATATTGTTTGTACCTGTAAATTGAGAGGAAATAATATGAATTGCGTTTCTACTTGAATAAATCTGAGACTCTCGGTGCATAGGCTACGATTTCACAAGCTCATCATTATTTTCTTAGCTACCGGTATTCATCACTCGGCGAATACCAATTATTATCGCATCTGGGCGTCTCTGTGAGCACGGCGATAATCGTTTATCACACGAGATAATTTTCATTCAGTCTCTGTTATTTCATCTGATAATCATTATCACATAGCTGGGCGAGCATCATATTCATTATTCTTGCGTGATGTACGTTCATCACTAAGAAAACTGACGAGCCCTGACCATACGGGGTCTTTTGAGGCAAGCATTCATCACCCTTAACTCACCGGTAACACACCTCTTTGATCTTTATCAACATAGGTTTTATGTATATAATAATATATAAATGTGTTTACGATGATGAAAATTCATCGTACAAAGAGCTACTCATAAATAATGCTTATATTTGGAGTAATTTTCGTAAAGCTTAACGAAAAAATTTCGTTCAAATTGAATGAGAATTTTTTTAAATAACACGATAAAATATTATCTGGCCCAAAATAATATAAAGGTGTTTAAATTTAGGAAATCAATTGACAAAACAAAAAGTCATCGGTATAAATACATACGTTTTATTAATTTCAATGGTACTACTACATATTGCGTTTCGATATTCCAACAATTCCTATTTAACGAGAAACTTCACAAACGACTTTCAACCCTTGAATAACGAGCCGATAACTCGTGTCGTTGGAGAGTATCGTGAAATATTGACGAAAAAATTGTACAACGAGCATATAATATGAGCACGCATGTTTAAAGAGCAATGATATAGTCCAAGATCTCGTACAATACCTTAACTAACCAATTGTGCGTTTGAATTTATTTCACGGGGGTTGCGAACTTTACGGTCGAGACTCGGTTTCGCGAGGCTTCTTTTTCTCTCTCTCGTTCTCTTTCTCTTTCTCTCTTTAACTCCTTCTATTTCCATAGCAGAATAGTTCTCTCCGGGATTGGTATTTATTGGCCGTTCGTCTGATTTATATCATCGGCACGACATACGGTGGACTTGGGTGAGTCCGAGGGCGGCGGCTATGGTGAAGAAGAAGAAAGATCCCGAGGATATAATGACGAATGCCGAAGTACACGGTCCACGAAGTAACTGCTCCTTATGGAAGAGAAAGAGAGAGAGAGAGAGAGAGAGAGAGAGAGAGAGAGAGAGAGAGTCAAAGAAAATGGTAAGAGATGAAACGATCGCGAAGAGATTCTCCGACCCAAACGAGGCATTAAGAGCCATCGAGGGCACCTTCGTGAGCACGCGCCCTCCAACCATTCACAATATTAATTGAGTTCAGTGCTCAAGACAATTTTATATACATATATATATTCAACATGAGATTTAAGACGTTGTATACGTATCTTGGTAAATTAGATATATATACCATTTATACAGGGTGTCTTTGACGATTTGGAACCTGAGAATGTTACAGAAATGGAAAGGTTTAAAGTGTTCCGTTTGGAATACGTGAAACAGGCTAAATTCATATATAAATAAAAAAAGTCTTCCTAAAATCACGATATGAAAAGCTGCTCAGTACTGTCGTGAAGAAATGATCACCTTTTGAATACTTTTCTTTAATCAAGTTACGGTGAGAATCATTTCTGAATGTCAATTGATAACAATTTTTTCGTTATACTATTAAGTAATGAGAGATAGTCCAAGTGTCGTGCATTTTTTAAAAATAGGACACCCTGTACGTTGGAAATAAGTGAGAATACAATGAACCCGCGAGCGAAAGAAATATAGCACTGACCAGTTCAACAAAAGCAGTCTGTACCACTGTCTATATATTTATGTGCCTGCTGTGGTAATGCAACAATAATTAGAGACAAAATAAAAATAAAAATCATTTATGTTTATGACGTCAAATGCCATTATGTAAGATTGATCTTAATAAATACTGTACACTGGATTTATTGGGCAACAACGGATTAATAGTGTTCGAATGTGTTTGTTATATTTATTTAAGGATTGAGAATGTGAAGAAAAAGTTCTATGCAATGGTTCAGCATTTACTATGCTATTCGTACTGATCCATATTTATGGCAAAGACGGAAGTAATTTTTTTGATTATTCAAATTTATAGGAATGATTTAAAATTGATTAAAAAGCTGAAATAAAAAAGATTTTTCTTAAAGAAAAATAATCTCCATATATAAGTACCTTGAGACTTCCTTATACTTCCACTATCTTAAGTGATTTGGTCCTTTTTTTCCCTCTTGCCCAGTTTTCTTATCTCGTCTGCTGCTGCTGCGCTCGTGAAAGAGATAAAGAATTCATAAGAACAGTTTTCCCTTGGAAACGCTCGAGTAAAAGCCAGCGCGATTTATACTGTGTTTCCTACGTACAGAAGCTGTATAACTCTCTCACACAACTTTACTGCATTCATAGTGTTACGCGAGAGCATCGTAAGGGGCCAACCATTCGAGAATAAAAATTAATCGCAAAAAAGTACAATAAGACAAAGAAGAAGCCACAACGAGGATTATGGACGAGGAAGACGGTAAAGAAAAGTGTGACGGTAAAGCGATGTGGTCAGGAAACAGTCTGAGAGTGCAACAAGAAAAATCGATTCATTTGCCTCAATTTAAATTTTTTGTACAAATTGTAAAGTATTACAAATGCGACGAGATTTTAGTTCAATTTATTATATTTGCAAATTAATAAATTGCAGTTATTACTTTTCCCACAAACGATGCAATTAATGATACTTCAACGAAATTTAAGAGGTACGAGAAAAATGGTAAAAAACACTTTGCATGAATATGTCGAATGAGCAATCTGTTTGATTTGCATTGAATTAGTTGTGATTATGTTAATATTATTGAAAAAATATCAAAACGAATTTCAATAATTAAAATCCATTTAAACCATCATTATCCTTTTTCGCAATTAATTCCATGCCAATGAAATGCATAATTGATGCTATAAAAAAAAAGAAAATTGGGTCAAAATTCGAATTTCCATTGCACCCGCGAGTTTTTCGTTTAATTTCCACGCTTCTTCGTTCGTTTCGCCATATGACGTTGTCGCCGAAGTGAAATTCACGGATTCTCTGTCACTCTCGCTCCCGCGCGACTTAACAAGCCTCTAATGAGGAACGGGTGTTACATCGTGTGTTTTGAGAGTCAGGGACGGAGGCGCGGCGGTACCTTTTGCGCAATTATCATTCATCACAGCTGTGAACATTTTTTTTTTATCATCACCCTCGTAGCACGAAGAAAATGTATATATGCAGGCATGGGAGAAAAAAAATGCAGGAGCATGGTTGATGCACAGTCGTTTGGCCTCGTTTAACAATAAAGTTTGGGGACGTAAAAAGTTTGAGTTGAGAAGAAACGCATCTCTTGGAACTGTCGAGGCGTTCTCGGTGGTTACTTCCGGTCGAAAAAAAACGTTTCGCGCTTTTAAAACTCGACCAATGTACCATTTTACATCCGGTTCACAGCCTATACCTAAATATATTTATATGCATATAGAAATACATTTATTATTAATACAAAAATACATATAATACGTTATCTTTCTTGCTATGCGTCTATAGATGCTTTTTTCCCAGTCTAAGATCTCACCAAAGCGAGTCGACAGTTCCAGTGACTTTTAAATACCATCAGGACACTCAAAGACTTTCTTATAAAATGTTTCAACGAGGCAAACAAATTCAGAGTCTCTTATTTTTTCGTTCGTAGAATCGTTCCTCTTGAGCTTACTTGTAAGTCTCTGTCATTTGATAAAATTTGTAATATCAAGGAAATAAAAAAAAATATATATATATATCTAAGATTTCTCGTGTTAAAGACGTTCGCTGCCAATGCAAGATAAACATTTGTTGGCAATCTTGAGATTTTTTCCAACTCAGATTTTTTCTTGCTTTGCTGATACTTGGAACGATAATCTAATGATTGTTCTTCAGTGAAATATGCAGATGTACTATGTGTATTTTTCCACAAAAAGTTCGACGGTTTTATTTCAAAGTTGGAGGATTTGAGCTTTGTTCAATTACGTAAAAAGAGAGACTCTTCTTTATTTATATAAATTTGTCAAGGAAAGAAACTTGTCCATCTGTATATTTGATTACTTATAACTCGAGAATCTCTCAATGGATTTCAATAAATGATTTACAACCAAAAAGTTTGCGATTCGCAATAAAATTGAAGGTATGTATATGTCGCATTTGTTTATTACGTTACATAAAAAAAAATATATGTGTTGCCAATTTTCAAAAATCAATCTTCACTTCTAGAATTTGGAAAAAATTGAAAAATTAAAATTAATGGATAAATCAGGGCTCTTTTTGAAGGAGATTCCAATACAAGTCGGATAAATATCCAATGTATTTGAATTATGTATTTGAAACCAAATACACCGAAAAGATTACTTTTAACTTCAAAATGGGCGTGAGAAAACTTCAGAAAAACCCGATTTTTAATTTTATTGTCATTATCAGTTGCTTGATCGAACAAATTCTCTGAAACTCTGATTGAAAAAAGGAAAGATTGTTTTTTATTTGCCCCGGTGTGTTAATTTTTGACAAGATAAATAGCAGCACTTACAAAGTTGAAACGATATTATCAAATATACTTCATTTTTTAATTCCCTGAAGAAGTCGAGATTTCAGTAAGAGCAGGGAATTCAAAATAATTGCTGTTTCGAGCGAAGGCAATTGAATCGGAAGTGTGACACAGTGCGAATTTTTTTCTTTTTTCTTTTCTTTGGGATTAAAAGCCTTATAAATAGTTTTGTACAGTAGTAGCAAAGGAATCCGAAATGAAAGGAGTTTCGTGTTCACGACTGAACTATGTGAGAAACACTATGTGAAAAACAGGGAAAGAGGAAAAGAGCAAGAGCGAGAGAAGAAGAGCTTTCAGTATTAATAAAGTTCCGAATGGATGAATTCAATCTCTTTGCGTTCTTTTGGAAAGACGATTATCGAAGGAGTCTAAAATAACAAAAAAGAAAACGGAATAGGAGCGAAGCGTGTCAGAGCAACAATATTGAAAGAATGTGAGACGCAGATACAAGGAAAGTGGGAGAACGAGGTGGCGGAATAAAGATAGAAAAATAAAAAGAGAAAGAGAGAGAGAGAGGGTGAGAGGGGGGGGGGGAAATATGCTAGGATGAAATAACAGACTGAGTGACAAGGGTCGAGTTCTACCGTGAAATGCTTGGCGCGAAAGTAGAGAAAGCTCCAGGTCGCTCTTCTTGTTTTAGAGCGAGGGCAGAAAATTCTTTCGAACGGTTATATTCCTTCGCTCATTAACTTTTATGATTCGTCCAGGCGAGCACTTGCGACTTTGCCAGCTTTTTCTCAGACTGTTATTCGTCCGCGAAAATATATATATGCACTGTATACATGTAGATAACAGGGTCAAGCCAGGGATTGCTGCAAGCTTTTCTCAAACTCGTAAGCTGTGCTCTTTGAGAGACTTTGGTGAGTGGAAGCACTGTTGTTTCACCTTGAGTCAAAAAGCTCAGTAAAAAGGTGATGTATATAATACATACGTATACATAATATACATATAATGCATAAAATGGATAGGAAAAGAGGAAAACTGGCGAAGGGGGTGGAACAGTAGCAAGTAAAGGAAAAGACTTTTCAATGGTGTGCGACCTCATTACTGAAATGGGACTCATAATCGTTATGTGTACGAAGCGAGCTTGCATTTTCTTGTATATATAGAGTCGATATTTGATATATATATATATAACGTTATACGATGCCTGAGACGTGGAATCTATGGGCCCTTTCGTTCTTGGTTCCCTTCTTGTTTCACCTTTCTTTCTCGCCCTTTGCTCTTCTCATGATGGTAGTGGAGATGCTCGCTAATGACTACGGGTTATTCAGCTGCACGGAACACTCAAGACGTACATATAAATGTGGCAGGCTTTTCCACGTGGATATATATAGTGACGAAACCAAAAGCCTCCTCCCCAGGTCGAACAAGCATTCGTGCTCAATGAACGAAAAAAATGAACTCGAAAAGCTTCAGTTTGATAGGGTGTACGAGGCGTGAACGAAACGGGGTTGTAATTTAAATAAGAAAAGGGAACACCGAGAGAGAGCTTGGAAGATTGACACTATGGGTCTAGAAACCTACTGCATGCCAGGTCGATTCTAGAATATCTGGGTTTCATTTTTCAGCTTTGTACTTATATAAAAAAAAAAAATCCATATTGCTGCTGTTTTGTTTCATTTATTTACATTTGTATTTTCCTGGCCTCACGTATTCTCATTTGTTAATACTGTAAATGAAAGATAATGTAAAGTTTCCATTGAAATTTTGAAATGAAATAGGAATCAATGAAAAATGTGTCTGGCTCAAAAGGGTGAAGAACATTTTATATATAAAACATTGATCATTTATTTAAATTACTAGACTCATTAGGCTGGCACATATCCAAATAGCTTTTAGCAAATTTTTATTCAAATGGATGGAATAGCCAGACAGAAAATCTGCATCCGGATATTGATACCTAGTGAGGTGAGATACACAGGTATATCTAGGAGGCCCATGAGAGTTATTAGCGAGCTTCGCCCATACTTTCATCCTGAGACACATATTGTATCATTTACGTATAGAAAGTATGTAGCAGGGATGCTAGACACATACGTGTACCCTTAACGATGGGAGCACAGGTGCTGACTAAGCCAGCTACGTCATTCTCCCTGGATTTTACGGCGGCTTGAGCACCGAATGAAGAAGGAATGAGAGAGGACGAGAGAAAGATAGAGAAAGAGAGAGAGAGAGGGGGGGGGGGGAGAGGTGGAACGATGCCAGGGCAAAATTGCGAGAGACGCAGAGCGGCTATACGGAGAGTGTTTGTATATCTCCTAGAGGGGAATGAATTGCGCTTTCAGGCAAAAGGGAGGATGATCTTGCATGTTTCTTCGAGATATTTCGTCTCTCCACAAATTGCCTCTCGAAATTACCTTACAAAATAATAAGAAAAAAGAAAAGCAATTATTGTTTCCCATTCGTATACAATATAGGAATAAATTCATTAAAAACTTTTCCTTAACACCTTTAACACTTAATAACAGACCCGGATTATGTGGAATAACTATCCGGAATAAGTTAACTCCAAAATGAAAGAGGCAGCATTGAAATACTGAAGCGTACTGCTGTTCGTTATTATAAACCCTCCGTAATATTTGCATTCGAAATTCATAGATTCGATCTAAATATCAACATAATAGTTCTGCATCAATCCTGTTGAAATTAAATCAATGACTGGAATTCTATTCGTTTGATTACATTGCTAATTAAGGTTTGCTTCATTAAATATCATTTTAATGTGCCTATATTCGATTTGATGATAGACGCACATTGAATATCAAGGAGTATTATGATATCATCGATGCAAAGGTTTTTATGATTTATAGCTAATTCAATATGTATAATGGTGTATTAATTAATCAAGAGTCTTTGCAGAGCGTTTATGAACGGAGTAGCAAACAATCCATGTGATATCACAGATAGTGATTGTAAAATGTTCGTTTAATCATGATCGAATTCCACTCATAATTAGTACAGTTCAGTTTTAGTACATTGCTTATTTAAAAAGGGAATCATGGATTGGATGTTCATAGCTCTCTATTTCTCTCTACCATTCTCGTTGCCTTCTGTACCGAAAATCGTCGTGTTTGCATTGCGGTTATATCGAATATGTATAGTACCAAATAGGCACTATAACGACAGAATTGATTCTATGTAAATTGGAACTGCCATAGAACCACTCCGATCCACTATGTTTAATCCGTAAAATCGGACAATAAATTGACTCGGAATCACTGAGATAGACTCAAATTACCAGCACTTCATTTCAAGCGTATTCTAATAATACAAAGGCATATGAAATCCATGTATATATTACAAATTATCTATGCATTTCTCGTACATTGAAAATAAAAAAGAATCCTAGTATGGGAAGGAAAGTCTTTTGTCATCGACTGGGAAAAAATTAATAAAAATGTGATTAATGTCACACTATTCTACAACTAACTCAATCCTCAATGGATGAGGGCTTATTTTTGTTGCTTTTTATGAATATTTTTACTACTCTCAGATTCAGATCCAAACCCAAATTTAAGGTAATGATTACCTGCACTGCGACACACCCTATACAATTTGTATGGTCGAAATTCATTCGGTAGAATTTTCCATTCAAATGCTAAATATGTTCAACTAGATTATTGAATTGGCGCGTATACCGGCGTTAAATAACAACAGGGGGTAACAACGGGAAGTGGAGCTGCTGAAAAACATTTGCCAGTTTCCTCTCTGGGTGCTCTTTTGTCATGTGATCTACTACTCCACCTCTCGGCTTATAATGACATGTACTCGAGCAGTACACAATGATTGCTGTATAGCCAGTTCTCGATCCCTTCGACTGTAATCCATGCATGCACACATGTAGCACATATACCCCGTAGCGTTTCTTTCGACGTTGCCTTTCAATTGCATCCCTCTAATTGGCTGAGCCACCAAGTGATTCACATCTCTCGCCAACAACCCCGTATATACTCGTCGACTAAAAATTACCCTTGGGCAACAAGCCTGCAATGCCATTCTAGTTCGAATATTCGCAAAACATACGTAACAATAATTTCTCCAACAATTACCTATTGCTATTGAAATGAGAGAAATTGCTAGTGAAACAAATATCCAAGGACTTTTTATTTGGTGAAAATGCAAATGAGAGGTGAACGAACGATTGTCAGCATAATTCCGGTTTTTACTTTCGGCAGAATCATCGAAAAATGACCCTCGACTTGTCATGTTTCATGATATTAATGAAAATTGATGACCCTGTTATTTGATATCCAAAATTCATAGTGCTATTTAACAGTTTCCTCTTCATGAGGAATTTCCATGAAAATAATCCATCAGTTGCAAGTTATTGACAAACGGTAATTATCGCTAATAAAATTGATGAATCCTCTTGAATGTTTTATCATTTTAATGTTGATGAACCGAGTATGGGCTTGACAAATAGTGTTAAGCAATATAGTGCAGTTGAGTGATCGACTGAGTTCAGTCAGGATTGTGTTTACCTGACTAATTTCCTAATTTCTAGGATTTCTTCACCTGTCGTGTGACGTGCTAAGTAACCATGTTAGAAGACTGAAGTTGCTGGATGTCTCTATAGCCTTGAGACTCTCATTAGACCCTCCCAAATTAGGGAGAGCTCGTACAAACACACGTCTATAGAAGGTGGAATATAAATCAGTTGCTTAACACTATAAAGGGTGCGAGATACGTTATTTCATGATGTAAACAGTGTGATTTACGCCCTTTAGTTTTTTAGCTGATAATGCAGTGCTCTATATCCTATCCCAGGGGTGAATATGGTAGAGAGGAGAGTTTGAGAGATTGATTATCCCCTATCGACTCATGTGCAGCTAAGGTACTTCCTCGAACGAAACTTCTTTCGTCCCTTCCTCCCGGCCCATCGGCGAGAGAAACTTGGCGTGGGTTTTGTAATAACGTGGATGCATCGATATCCAGGAGAATCCATGTGCTTGAAAAAAGGTCGAAGCCTCTGAGAAGTGTGTCTGGACCGGTGTAGCCAAAGAGTTTGTTCGTGAAGAAGAGCTTTTCCCTATAAAATCGAGCAAGTGTCCAAAATGCCAGAGACCTATCGTTTATTATTATTATTTTTTCACTACATTTATCCGCCTTGTGCAGCACATGAAAGTCTTTAAATTTTACCACCTCGACATAATACGAAGAGATCATAAATTTCTTGACTCTTTTCCTCTTTTTTTATTCTACTTCTACGAGACATTACATTATGCAGAGTGCAATAACATTCACTTCGAAGTACTCGTGTATATCAGTAAATTTCCATGCGTCACCTGTTCGGTGTTACAAACATTGACAATTCCACTTTAAGGAGAATAATCGCGGTCGTTAAAGATTATGATGAAAGTCGGAGTGCAAATATGGAACATGTCAGGAACAATCGACTCTCGTGCGATATGACAAGTCTTATTTCTTTTTTAATGTATCTTCGTTCTTTCACCACTATAAAATATGAATAAAAGCTTAAGGTATAACGTTTCCTGCAATTCCGTGAATGATCATTTTTTTCTATGCATATAATAAAAGTTTACGATATTGTTCAATTGAAAACTCGGGAAAGACTGAGCTATCGAAACTCCGGAATACAATAAAATTATTGGGATTCGATAAAAAAAATTCTGTTCACGTAATCAATAGTTCGTCAATTTACTTAACTCCAACGAAAGTTACATCTTGAATGTTTAATAAACATTATTGACATCTCCATAAAGGAATAGGAATAGGTTCATTACCGTATTTATTTAGCAATAATTAATAAGCATGAAAAATAATATTCAACTTCGTAATGAATTATTTTTGAAAAATGAGTACAAGGCTCCCATTTTATTTTTAACATTTAGAGAAATGAAAACTGTATGATGGGTAAATTGTTATTTTTATCAACTGTGAAGGCAAGATGGTTAGATGTAATTGGAGAAGAATGAAAGTTGTGGAAAAATAAACCTGGCTAGAGTGGTAGAATGAAGAATTAAGCCAAGTAAAAAGAGAGCTTAAAGTAGGTTCAATATATACACATATCTATATGTATATAAGTGTGTGTGGCTGTGTACTTACACATGTATATAGACATAGAGAAAGAGAGAGAGAGAGAGAGAGAGAAAGGGAGTGAAAATAGTAAAAGAAAGGAAAGGCGGTCTGTCGGCCGCAAAAGGTTGGACGAACCACATAACTTTGGATTTAATTAAATTTGAACGTTGTTAAAAGGATTAATTAGTATAGTGGCCCGTCGTTTCTCTCTCTTTCTCTTACGGCAACCAGATTCACCATCACCACCACGAGCAACGTCGTTTCAAATGCTGCTGTTCTCCTTGAGAAGGCCAAAGTCAGGACATAATTATTTCGAGGCCAAGTAGCAGCGGTAGCAGCAGCAGCAGCAGCAGCAGCAAGTAACGGAGAACTTTTGTGCCGTAAGCTTTGTTGGGAAAGGGTCGAGTGAGATATGAGAGAGAAAGAAAGAAAGAGAGAGGAAAAGAGGAAGGGAGAATGAGAAGTGAAGAGAGAAAGAGAGAGAGAGCCTGAGAACAGAGTTCGTACTACGTTACATACCGTGATGACAGAAGGACTCAAGTTAAAACTCTACAGGGGATACTCCCTCATGCCAAAAGCGTCTTCTTTCTTCGTCATCTATCCTTAATTCTCTCTCTCTCTCTCTCTCTCTCTCTCTCTCTCTCTCTCTCTCACTCTTACTCTCTCTCTTTCCGTCTCCCTTCCTCTTTCTCCAGAACGTTTTACTTAATTTCGAGGGTTTGTTACGCTTCCCAAGGACTTCCGTAGTAGTCATTGCCTGTCAAACTTTCGCAAGACCCTCTTTGAACAACAGGGCGGACCCACGAGAGCGTATTAATGTAACGTGACGCGAAGCTTTAACTCCCCGTTTTACTCCCTTCAACTTTAGCTGGAGAACAAATTTGCCGAAATATAATTGCATACCTCGATAATCTCTCGCCGACTCCGTAGCAAATAAGGATATTTGACAACAGTAACAGAGTCTGAGTACTAGGAGTAAAAACAGTTTGCTATAATTTTGATGATAGAAAAACTGGTAAATAATCGAAAATTATCAGTATGGGTCGACAAATACACAGATATAGCAAGGCAGATTGAACTAACAAATGTCCTTAGTTAAGTTATACAGAAAATTATACAAAAATAATAAATTGAAGTAATTTTGGAAAAGGAAAATAAAAAAAAAAAATAAAATAAAATAAAAATATGACAAAAATAAGAGATAGAGACAGAGGGAGAGGAAGAGATGGGGAAAAAATGTCGAGGATCGCATCATACCTATAATGCTTGTCTCCAAATAGATTTCGTATAAATTAAGTCACGTGGTAAAGCTTTTTGGACGTGCACCGATACTACCACGATTTTTGGACGTCACGCGAAAACTGTAGATTTCTCTGTTGGCCTCTGGCAAGTTTCCAGAAATATATACAACCCTAAAGAGTGAGATAGGAGCGAACCGGATATATAAAAATTTTCAAGCTATATATTGTGGTCAATGGATCGAATGGGGAGTTAGCCTACAGGGTTTCCGCATTTCTTGTTGGAACGATGAAAAAGCCCTATGGTTTTTCCGTTCTGATACAAAGCCAAATATGGCAGATAGAGTCATAGAGACCGACAGGTAAAATATAAACAGAAACTCACACATACACACATCGTTCCTTTGACCGATTTCTTCAATCACGTTGCAATTTTGCAGAAAGCTATTCCGGGCAAACTAAAAATGGATAAAGGTCTTGTCAATCTGTGGGTTTTCTTGGAAAGCTCTCTGAGAAAGGAGGATCGAATATACTATCAAAAAAATTTTAAAAAATCGCCAGCTGTTCCATTTGACCAGTATTGGAAGGAACCCTTTGGAATAACGTATTTTTTTATTTATCGAAAATAATACTATTTATTTAACGATCAAGTTAAATAGGAAGTACTTTATTAGGACTTTAATAGATTTGTTTAAATAATCTGTATAAGCTTAAGAAACTATTTATATGAACCCACGTTAAAGCTGGGTTCTGCTACCCACATGACCCCAGTTTCCTCCCCTAATCGTGTTAACACGTGTCAAAGTTCCGGTGAGCACGAGCTGCAAATACGAGAAGACAAATCGAGCTTTCGCTATATAGGATAGATGTTGAGGACCGAGAGAATTCGAAGAAGTCACGAGTGGGAGGTGCGAAGAAGAGTAGGCGTTAACCACATGCTAGCGGGGTAAAACGCGAGCGCCAGCTACAGTGAGCGTCCATCAACCACCGGAAGTTGTTCTGGGAGTCGCTAAAACGTCGCGAGTCGAGAAAACAGCGTGGGACAAGTCTCGGAGATAGCTTGGAGGAGGTAAAGTTGTTGGAGTTGATGCGAAGTAAGAATAAAAACAAGAATGAGAAGAGAGCAAAAAAGTTGGCGAAGGGGGGCAAAAAAGTGAATAGTCGTAGTTGAAGAAGCTCTGGCAAGGTTGAACGAAGATAGAAATTGTTCAATTCTCTGTTGCACATCTCTCGCGGCAGTTTGCGAAAATCTTCTATCCCCTGAGGCTCAGCTGAGTGTTGACGAAAGATGGCTGAGTTAAAATATGTGTATGTATGTATGTATGAGTGTGACAGAAAGAGAGAGAGAGAGAGAGAGAGAGAGAGAGAGAGAGAGAGAGAGAGAGAGAAAGGTGATGCATTTTCAGCAGTGATCGATGTCTCTACTCTCCGCAATTTGAACAATGTCTCTCGCTATGTTGAACCAGAGCTATTTCTCGCTCATTCTTGGGAGCATTCTCCGTTGAAATGAACGTTATATCCAGGAGATGGGAGGGGAAGACCGACGACGAGGGAGGAACAAAAATTTGTGCTGGTTCTTGGCATTTTCTTATTTACTATTCCAGTCTGGGGAACTCGACGAGCTCCCAGGTTAGACGAGATAGTTATGGAAGGAATATGACTGGCTTTCGTCCTGTCTCTCTCTCTCTCTCTCTCTCTCTCTCTCTCTCTCTCTCTCTCTCTCTCTCTCTCTCTCTCTCTCTTCCTCTTATTCTCTGTCTGTCTCTCTTTGGGTATATATGGAAACTTGAGACATGAGAGATAAAAAAATAGTGTACTCGGAGAAAAAAGGGAGAGTGTAGTCTCTCGTTTAGTGTGCTTCGGTTGAAAGGAGCAACTCAAGTTGAAAAAGCTTTTTTGCTCCTTTCGACAACTCCCAAACTCATTCCCCACTGTCTTTAAACTGCAAACATGAACAGTACTACCTGGCATTTGTAAAAAAAAAAAAAACAGGATTAATACAACTCACGGAATAGCTGTACGTAACAAAAATATTTTTGTGCAGGAAAACATGTTTATATTTGAATAAAGTAAATTTTGTTTTGGCTTATTATAATTTGTTTAGTTTGATTACTTTTTCTGCTGGTCTTTCTAGCCAAAATAAAACATTCATTATATTTATAAATTGAACATCTTTTTTATTGCCTCTTTCAATTGATGGCTGATATTATTTCGCGAGGGCATTTCGGGGCAAATGAAAAATCGGCATTGCGACGTTTTCTCGTTTGATTTTTCTGTTTTATGAGCTGGCACGTAGTCAATACGGATAAGCCTGTGATGATAAAAAACGAAGAGGATTTCGCGCGATTTTTCGTTGAATTAGTAGTTACTTGGAATAACGTCGGGCTTATAACCCGTCTGTTTCGCGATTCGCGAAAGACTTTATCGTTTCGATCGACGTAAAAGGAATATAAAAAAAAAAAAGTAAGGAACGAGGCGGGAAAAAGGATGAACGAAGGCTACGTGCGTCGAATCTAGATAGTGCAACGGGAATACCATAGTCGCACGGGGTTAATGGATGATAGCGTATATCTCCGCGTCGAATGCGCGGCGTGAAACGGAGATCGTCGATTATAGAAAGACAGCGCGAGAAACGATTCTTTTGGTGTATTTCACGGGAAAAGAAACTTTTATTCACTTTCACGAAATCGCGGTTAATTTTCTGGTTCGTGAATAATCGAGAATTTCGTAAAATCATTCGTTTAAAATAAATTTCGAATGATTACGAAACTTGAAATTCTTTTAATTTTATATATTTGCTTATAATTCGATTGTAAATATCAAATTATTCGTTCAAACAAATCCATTGCATTTTATTTTTTTTCATATCGATCTTCTGTCAAATTTGTTGAAATAAATTTTGCACAATCCATATCCGTACGCTGGCTTCTTCAAATATCCAATTGACCATTTGTGCGGACTGTTTCACGAATTATTCGGCGTTTTCAGAAAACAAATGGCCTACCAATCTCCGAGTGTTTGTTTAGTTCGACGATTGTTGCCAAAAACACTTGCACACCGTTCGCATATGCGCTAGAGGGAGAGAATCATTTGATCAGTCTGAACGTTACATTCAGGCGAGTATGAAAGCAGTTGAATGTTTTAACATTCTATCGATTGCTAGTAAATGGAAGGGCATTGTGTTAACGGTCGAATTTTGTGAGTTACGTCTTTTTGTATTACCAGCAAAATCCCTACACGTATATACCACGTATGTACTATATTCAGTATTTTCTGGGAAAGCACATTCGAACTTCGCTCGATTTGGGAATTCCATGGCATTACGATTCGCGTTGTTTTACCTCGATTCGTGAGCACAGTGAATGGAAACCAGTGGATGTGTGCATGAGTGTGAAAGTTTATCTCTTAGTATACCTCGGCGCGTTTGTGATTTCACGCGATTGCAATTGTTGAACTACGTGTGTATTTAAAGACTCTTCTTGTAAAGTTGAATCAGTAATATACAGACTCAAATATATTTATCGACGTGTACGTATTCGATATTTACATTATTATTCGATGTGCATTATTCCACATTATCTTGAGAAAGCCTCATCTTTATTATTCCTGTATTTGTTTACAATTTTAACAAAAGTTTCCTTGCAATCGATAAACGACGTGTTTATGTCTTAAAAAATACTGTTATTAAAATATTTCGCGTTGTTATGGTTACATGAAGATCGTTTTTGTTCAAAAACATGCAAGGTCTTTGAATCAAATCCGAAAGAGTCAATTGTAAGTCTCAACAATCACGTAGTTGAGGCTTCATTATATTTTGAATATATTAATTACATTTTTTAAATCGTTTTTAAGTTACCGTACTCATAGCGAATTAGCACTATTGACAAAAAATATAAAAGTACAGAGTGCACTCTATACAAATTATCCAGGCAAACAAAGTTGGAGGTAATGATTTAGAAAAATTCCAAGGGTAAACAAGAGTCGTTAGATTCACTTGAATCGTCATATGATTTCCCATACGTCAATTTGAGGCAAAGGCAAAATTAAACACATAAAACATAACGAGTTGAATTCTTGGGTTGGTCAGAGGATTTGGTAAATGTGGCAAATATGCAGGTATGCTTGCGGTGAGTACAGTATAGTATCTTGGGGAAAAGCGTTCTCTGTATGTACTATTTCCCTTACTACAAACGTACTACAATCTCTGTATGGTGCGGCAATGCCCGACATAAACGCGCTTCGGAAAACCGTACACGAGTCCTCTATACTTGCGGCACTGTGAAATTTCTGTGGCTCTGTCGTGTGTTGCCGAATGCTCGCTCTCAGGGTGGAGTTAGGTATAGAGATCCATTAGCTAATGGCTGCACCAGCTATACTGGCATAGAAACCCGCACCAGCCATCTGCCCGACGTCTCTCGCTTTTGTTAGCCGTTTACTCTACGCTCTCTGGTGTCTACTAGTTCGCATACACACACACACGCACGCACACACACATATATATATATATATTACTCTTTACCTGACATATATTTATATTTGTATGCATCTAGCAGCTTTACTACGCTCGAAGTCTAACTCTGTCCTGGACATTCCAATTCCCATCGCGTTTTTTACGACAGCCAATGTTTGTTGATAAGTATGCAAAAGTTATAGAAATTTAAGGAAATCCTTTAAAATTAAGCTATATTTATGCTATAAAAAAATTTGTGATAGGAAACCAGGGCAAAATGGAACAGTGTTCCATTTTGTACACTGTATTTTTATTTTTATTTTTATTTATTTACTGTATTGTATGTATTGGGGTACAGTGTACCCCAGTGGGGTACAATGAGATACTTGGGAACATGAAACATCTAAAAAATGGCAGCTTCGAAAAAAATTGTATTTTTTCAAAAGTTCTAGTCCCTTTGCTCCATTTGCTCGAAGCTTCATTATTTTTTTATACAAAACTAGCCTTTGACAGATCGTTCCTTTTTTTGCTGTTATTTATTCTCTGTGACCTGGATCACTGGTGCAACAATTTCAATATAAAAAACGATCTTGTTTATGTAAACAATCAGAAAAAAGTTCTAAGATACAAAACTATATATATAAAAACTTGATATCTAAGAATCACTCAGATAAGCAACGCTAGTGACCTATATAAAATGATTGGGAAATGTGCTGCAGCTCGATGATTACATATTAGCATTGCATCGTGTCCTTGCTATAAATAGATAGACTACGTATGTGTCAAAAAATATTGCTCACATTACCATCACTAATGGAGTTTGGTGTGCATTAAAGCATTATGGTACAAGAAGGACATAAGCCTTTGCCACTTTAGCAAAGGTGAGCAAAAGGGTTGAAACGAGAGAACTTGCAAAGGGATAGTAAAGTCCGAGGCTCTTGATAGGGTTTTCAAATATAAACTTCACACTCACCAGAATAGCTGGTACGAGATCCTCTCAGCCTCCAGTGAATTTTTCTTTTATAATTCGTGTGCTTACAAAGACTTTTGCTTCGATGGATTAAACTTTTTATCTTGTTTCAATTTTCTCGCGCTGAAACTACTGAGGTAGTGTTGAGTGTATTAAGAATATATTGAATTGATGGAATTTTTTTAACGAAGAAAAATAAAACTTGTAAGCCCTTCAAGGCATTAGAGAGACTCGCGAAAGATACTCGGCGATGGTAATTAGCATAGCGGAAGCCTGTAAAGGGCAAAATTTACCATCTTCAACTCGCAAAGGGTGGAATTAAATTTTTTTTTTAATTTTATTCATTCACTCACAAACACTTTGGCTCTTCTTCTATCTAATTTCCCTGCCATCTAGTTTGCACGTAGTTTTTATGGTGAGAACAAAACTTTTGTACACTGGAAACTCGGGAAAAAATTAATGAACAACCTGCAGCTATTCATTACCACGTGTATATCATTTATTTCCTGCATATCTCTGTAGTTTTTTTTCCATCGACTCTTTCCCATTTTTAGTATAATTTCATCGTTCGATTGCGAGAACTAACTGCATAATTACGTTGAAATGAATTTTCAATTGGTAAATATTCATACAGAGCACAAATAGCTTTTATTGAATTCTGTTAATAGAATTTACTTAGTTCGATGATGTTATTAAAAGTTTATTTCAACAGAGATAATTAGCAATAATTAATGTTAAAAAGTCAATATTGTAATGCAACAACGATGATTTCCATATATTCAATATTCCATTATATTTCATATCAATGTTTTGTGTTTACAGTTTTTATAATTATACACTTTACAACGATTATTATTGGAAAGCTTTCGTTTCCAGCCATGTGCAATAATTAAATATTTTTCAAAATATTAATCGCTTGCGGACTACTTTTAATATTATTCTGATCATCGCGTATGCGAGTAGTGCCTGGAAAAAAAATAGAAATAGAGAATCTGTAATCAGACAATTAATATGAATATTTATCGACGACTTGTAGAAACGAAAAAAAAACTAGCGAACAGCAGAGTGAAATGTAAAAAAAATAGCAGGAAGAAGAAAATTAACGAGAGAGCAAGAGAGAAAGAGGGGAAAAAATCGAGAAATATTGCAGAAAAAACGTGGAAACTACGCAGTGAGTATCACCGGGGGATTCAAGTGGAAAGGTCTCAAGAATTCCATGAAGTGAAAGTTAAGCCCTTTGACGCTCGGTATTCTTAAAGAGCTTTAAAAAAAAAGCTTCCGCTTCGTGTTATTAAAGTTTGTATATATAATACATCGTGTAGAAAATTTAAGGGTAAGAGAAAACAAAAGGAACATTTTTCCGGTTTCGTTTCGTCAGATTTCGTGCTCGCCAGAACATAACATACAATTTTATCGTCGTCTCGATGGAACTGCGAGAATAAATAGCATTTAAGAAATGAATTAAATGAACTTGGGGGACAACCTCTTCGAGACTTTTTCCCCTTGAGAAACTTTCGATGTTATTGCTTTCGGCAGAACATACAAGTACTTAAAAATTGTTTGCTACAGACATAACTTTAAACACCTTTCAATCTAAGTGTCTATTCAAGTATATTTAATTGAATTATTTTAATCTAATTTATTTTTCATAAAAAAATTAAGGTTGTCAATAATAATCTTAAGGGTTTTGGGTTTTTCCTGCATTTCTATCATTCGCACGATATTCCAAATATATTATAAGTCTAATTTTCTAACGCTGCCATCCTTTTGATATGCTGTAATTGCGAGACAAGTATACCCTAACTTAGTTCGCGATCTACAATGCTTGTTTCATTTTCAGTACCTTTTGATTGACGCCACTGGACCGAGCAA
Organism: Rhimphoctona megacephalus; assembly: GCA_963989365.1. Classification (NCBI taxonomy): domain Eukaryota; kingdom Metazoa; phylum Arthropoda; class Insecta; order Hymenoptera; family Ichneumonidae; genus Rhimphoctona; species Rhimphoctona megacephalus. Next base: position 21,727,979 of record OZ022418.1, on the reverse strand, counting down.
AGCCAGAACTTGAGTAAAGCTACTACACCCAGCGATTTCAGCATACGTTTATAGGTGTGGGTGCGTTATGAATAGGGAGGATGCAACGATCCCCAATCATGAGGGGGTGCTGCGTTCTATCGTAGAATTGCATCTGTTGGGCGAGATGGATGCATTGTGTGAAATCTTATCGCCTAGATGCATGAAACGAATATGCTTTGAGTGATCGATATGATTTTGACAAGCAATATGTAATAATTATTTTGTGATTAAAGTTTGTGGGATGTGTTGCCTCCATCTTGAATCATGACGCAATGATGGATGTTGTAATATATTCTAGTTATTTTACGCTTTTAAACACAAAACTATCAAAAGTTAAACGGAAAAATGCAGGACTGTCAAGATAACTATTAAATTTACTGATATTCATTTACCGACAATTTTTATCTCCGCTTTGTCCATCTAGTCGATGAGATTAGAGTGTCAATGGCGTTAAACCCGTGGACTTTCTCATGCGATATGTTTTTTTTCAATAACACAAAGAGCTCCGAACTTTAGTGAATTTACGAAAAAAGCTTTTCCTTTCGTGTCGCGTTCGAGGTGGATAAAATATTGAGCAGATTGCAGTGTCACTGGTAACATATAGATCTGTCGACCCGTGTCTATCGAGTGCTATGAAATTCTGTTTTATCGTGTTCTCGACGTTGGCGAAAAAACAAAGAAGAAAAAAACAGTCACACATATACACAGTCCAACGTCTATAGAGGAGAGGAGGTGCATTATTGAGGCCAAGGATCGGAAAATTTCTACTAGAAAGGACACGACAAGGCAATTTCGTATAAACGCCAATATGAGTACTTTTCCCTTTCTCTTTCCTCTTTTCTCATTTTCGCTCTTTTCCACTCGTTCTCCACTGAAAGTAACACACATATATATATATATATATACAGTCGAAGTATTGTCAGATCAAAAGCATGAAAATGCACGAGAACGCTACGCTGTGTGGAAGAACTCTCACTCTTTCTCTCTTTCTCGCCAGTATATCGTGTACCATACACAGAGTACAGCGACGAAAAACAATGAAAGCAAATACGGGCAATGAAAATCCCACGAGAGTTCCACTCGTTCGCACAAAAGGATAAAAAAAAACGTTGAGCCGTTGCCGCCCTTTGCTCTTTCCTTTTCGAGTGAGAGGATCATTGCCCTGTGAGCGTTAGAGTTACAAAGGCCCTTGCCCAAACGGATAGAGTGTACATCGACGAATATATATCCAATTTGAATCGAAATGCTGGAGTATGAGTGTGTTTGGACTATTAAAAGAGAAAAAAAAGGATGGAAAAATCGCGCTTGGTTCTCGCGATCCCTCACCGAAACCACGCGTTCATTCTCGACGTATCCGACAATACGTCTCTCATCCCTTCCTGATCTCACGCACGTTGACCATCGACTTTGTATGTCGACACGCGCGTTTGCCCAAAAAACAAAAAAAAAACGCTGATTTTTATTTCCGCGAAATCGAGGATGAAACGAGATTTTTATTGCATGAGACGAATAAAAAAGATGAAAAAAAGAAAGCCAAAAATAGTTGATTAAATCTTCAAGTCGTGGATGAGCGAATATTCATTGTTTTGCTGGAAAACGGTTGTGTGTGCTTTTGTACTTGATGGATGAATTATGACCAACGATTTATCGCTTTGTGTGAACATGAATGCTTTTTTTTCTCGCGCTTCTCGATCAGCGACCAACAGCAATTACAGTGAAGCACGCGTCAATATATTGACAGCAGCATAAACAGATAGGGGCTGCTCATTAACAAAATATTTATTAATAAAATAATCCTGAAATATTGACTGGCATTACAAGAAAAATATTTTTTAAAAATCCGGTTAAAAAAGTTACTTTGTGTTGATGGTACAGTAAAAAAATGTTTAAAAATTGGATTCTGAATATCATCGAAATCATTGAATAACAAAAAAAACGGCAAAGAAAAATCGTATTGTGGCGAATAAGACAGAGTCGTCGACTCTGTGTATACTAGTAAAAAATATCGCCTCAACATCTTGGCAAACAACGTCGTTACAGGAGATATTTCGCCGATATTACATCTCTCAAACAAATACACATATTTATATATCTCTCAAAGGAATATACACACGTATATGTGTATATAGGTAAGGATGATATGGGTGGTGATATTTGCGATTGAATTCACAAACGTATTGCTCGCATATGTATACAGAGTTTAGCGCACGTACGACTGGTTTCCAAAGTCTCGAAACGAGGCCTCCAGCAAACTACAATATATACAACGATAGATACACCAGGTAAAACGTACTCTATATTCGAAAAAAAAAGAAAAAAACAATTGCTACTCGATTGAATTCAATATCGACAGTTTATATATGCCTTATTTTCAGCATATTCATTTCATCAACCACGAAAGTGAGTCTTGAAACAATGCAATATAAAAATCGTATAAAATTTGTTATTACCTCAAATGGATTAGTGAAATGGTTGGAAATGAGTTTTTTTTTCAATTAGTGCGTAAACCTGTTAGAGAATATTTCGAATTTTGAATAGATCGAGTTTAGCCATCTTTTTTTCGAGTTCGTTTTATAACCTTATGATAATTTGTTTGATTAATCAAGGCTTATGAACTTTTTGTGTGACAAATAAATAACATTAATTTAAAAAGAGCCTTATTTGACAGAATAAGAATTGTTTATTTTCCAAAAAAAAGTTTAATTGAAACTGACTAAAAATTGGATGTATTTTACCTGCACTGTATTAATCGCAATATGTAGATTTGCAATTCATATAATCGGCTAAAAAGTCCTTGTTTTTCTCGCAAAATTTTGAAGACAAAAGATATAAATTTGTTAATGTTTCACGCGCAAATATATCGACATGACAATTACTACCGTACGTGAATTTCACAATAAATATCACTACCACATTTGGACGTTAATCTCACGACGTCTTTCTTCATCCCTTGTACCTCTGTTTCTCTTTGTTATGTCACGTTTACATTTACTCGTTTCATTCTCAATTGTAATTTGCCGGATTACCCGGCAATATAACGTCGGAGATGCTTATTGGTTTTCGAACAAAGCCAGAGAGAGAGAGAGAGAGAAAGAGAGAGAGAGAGAGAGAGAGAGGGGGGGGGGGAAGAGAGAGGGAGATAAAAGAGAAAAAGAACTTTTCGCCTGATACACAGGAGGCTTCGTGCAAGGGCCATTGGATTTCGCTTCGTAAATTTATAGTACACACGTACAGCATTCGTCGTAGCCAATACCTGTACGTGAGCTAAGAGTAAAAAGAGAATCTGGAATCCCTCTTGTTATATGCGAAGTCACTGGCGTCTCGAATCGATTATGTACTCGTACCTACATCTATATGGCACATCGAGTGCCAGTGAACAAATAGGCCTAACGAATGAGAATTTATACTAAAAAATATGTGCTTTCCGTCCTTTTGTTTGTTAACAGTTGATTAACATATTGCGTTCCAACATTTATGGGCACACACTCTTCTCCTTTTGTTGACTCAGTCCATGTATAATTATATGTGCCAAATGCATGAAAGTACGAAAAGAGAATTAAGGTAAAAAGAAAGAGGAAAGTTGAACAAATTTCATTAAAAGTAAAACTGTTAAATATAAAAATGTATAAAAGTATAAAATTGATTAGTTTAATGTTAAGAAGATTTCAAGAATTCTTAATTGTATTTAAATTAACACACCATCTTTTTATTTAAATGTTATTTAATTGAAATTTAATTGAAATGGTTTTTATACAAAACATCAAAAAATAGCCCCCTTCGAAATCGTTCAACGGTATAGCGTAACCCCACATGTGTGTGTCTTTCCAAGAGAACTGAGATTAAAGTGAGTACGAAGGGAACACAAAGAGACGAGCTAGAAGATTCAACTGTGGGCGCGACATATCGAGAAAGTACTTCAAAACGTTCAAGCCGAAAGGATATTACATGGGACAATCGGGAGTAAGGGAAATTCACCAGAAATATAAATATATCAAAGAGCTTCGTTCATATATATTCACATGCATACTTTTTTCAATCAAACATTGATAAATATGTTTGAAGTATTCTCGTACATCGGATTTCTATATGTACTTACTATACAGGGTGTTTTAAAACAAAAAATGGTGAATAATGAAAAAAAAAACATCATCATTTTCAGAATTTTCATTATTTTTTCATGCCAGAGTAAGAATAATAACAAAAAATCTCATCGAGATAAAATAAATGCTAAAAATAAAGATATACAAAAATAATCCATCAACACGCATCAAAACGAATTTGTATGGTTTGTTTTGTACTTCAGACTCGCCCTCGCACCATCTGCCATGTTGCATTCTGTGTCGTATGCTGTACTTCGCGTCATGCGATCTGTACGATGCAATATCTCTTCATTCCGTTTTCCCGTATCCAGCTATTGCTTGCAGGCGATATGACGTATTGATATACATATATATAAACATATATTTGTGCACAATACGAACAAGTACAAGACAGTATCATCGTGGTAGACGCACCCTCACCGTCTCGTTTCAAATCTCATCCTGAACACCGATCTCTTCAACAGCAAAATAACACACAACCACCTACACGTTTGAAATTTTTCACACATACCATTGTGCGCATCTCATATCGTTTCTCGCTCGCTTATACATATAAATATATATATACACAAAAATATAACTGCTATTCTCGGCCTTTATCGAGTTATCGTCCTTTCTCGTACCTGTTACGCGGTTCAATAAATCCGCGAACGACGTGGAGAGCCCTTTCATCGAGAACCGCGCACCCGAGATTTATTACGGAATTAATATTATCCGCTTTAAAAAAAAAAAATATCACGTACATATCGAGTTAGATAGGAATTCTATGTGGAAATATAACAAGGACTGTGTGTACATGTTATGTGTTTTGTTGTTATCATTATTATTATTATGGGCATGAAGGGGTTTTAATTTTTTCATGTTCTTTGTACGTTGTATATATAAAAACATGTATTGTAAATATACACACGTGAGTATATGTAATGTAAAACTACAGGGGTAAATGTAGCTCGGAACAAAAAGTATTAACGTGAATTTACAAATAATTTTTTAATAATTGAAATTGCATGTTTTTGTAATAGTATAAAAATCGTAAATTATTGATATTTTAATATCGTTATTGATATTTTGTTTGAATTTAATGTGAATTGGTAATTTTATAGAAATAAAAGGAATTTATATTGAGAAATACTTTTTATCGTATAAATGTTACAATCGTTATAACTATGCTTTATTCTACCATTTTTTACCCCTACAGGGAAGAAATCTTGAGTCTTGATACTCGTTATGCTTGATGAATTTATTATTCGAATTTAGCCTATGTATATCGGTTATTCACCTCGTAGCGAAAAACTCAACGAGGGTTTTCTGCCTGGTCGTGCAGATTTATCTTTATTCAATTTTTTTTTTCAAGTGCCAACTTGCTCCCCTTTTTTTATACCCTTAACGTTGCACATATAGCTATGTTTGTATATATGACTCTCGTTATAATTTCAACTGGAATATGCGAGAGCGCGAAGCACACCGACTTAGCAGGCGACAAATGTCAGAGTACCCGGAAGAGCAGTTCAAAATGAGAGATAATGATTTTTTTACGATTGGGCGAATACAAGGAGTCGTTGAAGCCAAAGAAGCAAAACAGACCTAGTCACTGTTGTAGCACTTGTATATATTCATCATGAAATTTCTTAATTTACGGCATGTTGTATATATTCATACATGAATCCGACATTTTTCAATTTGAAATAATGCCCTCGTCGTTTAATATTTGCGAAACTTTCAACGAGCAGCTTTTATTCGATTTATCAATCTTCCGATATGATTCATGATGATTTGAATAAAACATTAAATTATATGGCGACTCACTTCACCTCATGAAAGATTTACTGTTTTTTTTCTGCTCATGATTCGATACGAACGATCCTATTCGATGACTCAATCAGTGTTTCTTACGATTTTCGATCTGTTCAATGCCAATTGAATATTTATTAATTCAAATTTTAAGCAAATTAATAAGGATTTCAATTAAATTGAAGAGAAATTTTCTGAGGTTATTCTTAACAAAAAAAATCGAACTTTATTCTAGCCAAGAGTGATAAGGGTCATGACAAAAATGCCATTCAATCGCAACCCCATGAGAAGTGGATAAAAAAAAAGTGTCAAGCTAAGAAAATAAAAATAACGTGAACACGAGCTATGAGGAGAAAAATGAGAGGAAGCATGAAAAATCTCTTTTAGGGCCCTCGAGGGCACAACCGTATAAGTCTTCCCTATATACGGATGAGAGTTAGTCTATCAGCCTAGAGGAAAACCCTTTCAGACCCACAATGAACATATATTCGTCTTTCGTCTCTTTTGTACTGAAGCGAAAAAAGAATTCGTTTACTTCACGTTGTTTGCGAAAAATACTTAACAACGGATAATAAATGTAGTTTATTGTGGTGCTTTATTTTGATTCTGGAATATGAAACTTACTCAAGTTTACAATTAAAAAAATAGCATTCAAAAAAGATTAAGGTAATATGGCTGCTTCACACTAGTCAAATGAGTGCTAAATTTTCAAAATACATTTATGCAAAGTTCAATGCACTAATCAAATTAATCGAAGGTTGATGTGTATTACAGCATGTCTTATTAACCTAAAACAAATTTAATAACGATGGATTTGCGAAATCGTCAACTGATAACTGCAAAATTTCATGGTGTCATTTTTTCATCGAAATTTTTCAAAGAATAGTCCGTATTTTTCAACCAATTTTAATGCACCACGTCTTATTTTATTCCTCAAGAGATCCTCTACGAATTCACAGCGTAGGTTTTTTTTTGCTAAACTTGTTAATATGTTATAATATGTATATTTTAGCCAATTAAACAATTGGCTGCAGCAGTAAAACGATGAAACTCAGAAAAAAATCCATACAGTGAATTCGTAGAGGATCTCTTGAGGAACAAAATAAGACTTGGTGCATTAAAATCGGTTGAAAAATACAGATTATTCTTTGAAAAATCTCGATGAAAATATGACATCGTGGAATTTTGAATTTATCAGTTTACGGTTTTGCAAATCTATTGTTATTAATATTTTTTTAGGATAACAAGACGTGCGGTAATACAAATTAACCGTCAATTATTTTAATTAGTGCATTAAAGTTTGCATAAACGTATTTGGAAAATTTAACACTCGTTTGACTAGCCTGCATCAGCTATTTTACCTTAACATCAAATAAATTGTAATATTTCGAAAAATCATTGTAGAACTACGAATCAAGTTTCTTTTGTAAATTCGATGAGCAAAAAGATGATTTATCCAGTTCACAGTTGCAAGCTTGATTAAAAAAAAAGATTGAGTTATTTTTAAAAACTAGGATGAAAAAATGACTTTCGTGAATATCTGGTGGAGAATGTTTCATCAGTCCATTTGTTCTCGTAGATTAGGAGTACTGCACAATGATAATCCGCATGTGAGAGAGATAAGGGGTAATGCATTCTTTTTTTTGTTCATTTCCTTGCTGGATATTGGGGAAAGGACTGGTGAAGTGTGAAAGATAAAAAGGTTTGTGATTCTCGAAGTTTCGAATGAACGTGAAAACGTGAATTCATAGAGTCGGTACTTGAATCGTGTACGAGTGTGAAGATAAGAATGTTCGTGGAGGTCTTGATGCTTACAATGATCCCCCTACTTTCTCATTGAGCTATTTAAGCAGCCAAGTGGCTGTACGATCTCTCTCTCTCTCTCTCTCTCTTTCTCTTTCTCTCTCTTTCTCTTTCTCTTTCTCCTTCTCTTTCTCTTTCTCTTTCTTACTGCCTTTTTCCCATTCTGTCGATGGCTAATTTTTGAAAGGTCGTAATTCACATTGGCCTCACATGCTAAATTTTCTAACAAACGTCATTATTGTTTCGACCATTTTATGCCCATAATTTTCTGTCTCCTTACGATCTACTTTTTTCCTTTCCTCGGCGCCTTGGCGACCGAGTATACATTACGAGAGTATGCAGTGGGTAACGAGTTACTCGTTCCGGGTATCTTCGCAAAAGCCTCTAGTCAACCAATTTTATAGCCATTGACCGCGGTTATTTGATGATTAAATGAGCAAGAGAGAAATATGCGAGGGTATTTAATTCTATCAGTCCGATATAAAGTTAGCCAGTTGTTTTTTATAATGTTTACTTTTTATTTGTATTTTAAACATTTCGGAGTTGATGCAAATTTGACAACTTTTCTGTCAATAAACCTAATGCGAGTAATTCGAAAATGAATATTTATTTTTCCAGTATTTCCTCTTTTATAAATTGGTTTTGTTTTTGAAAATGAAAAACCCTATTACTCGATTTATTTTATAAAAAGTGCGTTTAATAGAATAAAATTTTATTCTAATATTTTGAAAGCAAATTAGTTAAAGAAAAATGGGTAACTTGGGAAATTAAATTGAGCTTCCTTTTATTGATATTTTTCATGAAACATTTTTGGATTTCGGTGGAGCAAATTTGATTCCATATATGTAGCCTCAAGGCACAACGTTATTAATTATCTTTGTTTCGGCAAATATAGATACGAGGCCAGAAAGTTTTTTCATAATATGGTAAATACGCAGAGGTGATGAGGCCGCTTGACGACGAAGCCATCAAATGCAGAACGAGTTAATTAAATTCTTGGGCTCGTAGGTACTGCACTAATATATATACATACGTATATGTCTGTATAATTGTTTATGTATGCACACTATGCCCATGCAGCGTTGGTTTGACAAAGGAAGAGGGCGAGAGAACAGTAAATATATATGTGCATGAGGGTATTTCATGCAAACGTGGCCAATGTATTTTGTAAGTGATTCTTTCAATCTAGCGATAATAAAACAAAAACATTATTTTCGAAAATGAGTAAGAAACGTTTTTTTGCATTAAATAAAAATCAAATCTCTCGACTCAACATTAGTTGGTAAAAAAAAAAAAAAATTATAAAGCAGCTTCGTTTTCGCCAATACATTTTCATTTATGTGTATCAAGCGTTTAGATTCTTTCGAAGACTTTTATCATAATTGGAAATGTACTTTTTAATTGACAATAAAAAAGGACTACACCGAACTACACGATATGGAAGATTGTGCGATTCGCTAATAGGCGCACATATCTTTGATGTCGATTAATTTTATAGCACAACAAAATTTCTCAGATATATTTAAGGAGACGCCGAAGTATAATCGAGTATCGTCAGATGAGTGTTTCTTTTTTAAACGGAATGTCCGATATATGCGACGAGAGAAATGCGCAAAGTTACCGCGGACCACTGTGGGTGCGATAGCGATAGTGAAGGAACACGCGCATGGCCTGTTAATTAGGCATACACGCGGGAAAAGGGGACGCGAGTGGGGGAAAGGGGGGAGGGCGCCAGGGCAATGAATGGCACTGCATTCATCCGAAAACACTTCAAGTCATCGTCACGACTGCGTTATGCGTTCGTCGGCTCGTACCCAAAGCTCCGAGTCTCTCTCTTTCTCTCTCTTTGCTTTTTTTCTTCTTCTTTCTTTTTAATATCTTTTTTATTCTGTCTTTTACTCACGCGAGCTCACGAACGTCATTATCATATTAAAGACTGCCGCTTTGCAACTCCGTGTGGGAACAAAGTCGGAAATTTGTTTTTCTATTCTTTTTCTTAAATCACCGTCGAAGATTTTTTAAATATTTATTAAAGAGCCAAAAACATGATTGGAATCAACAAAATTGGGTTCGATCACTAAAATTGAGGAATGATGGATTTTTATGGATTTAATTAGCATATTTAATGCATTTATTATTGAATTTATTGATTATTTAATTGTACATTTTAATGATTTTTCTTTGCAAATTCGAATTTTTTGGAGTACAATTTATTCAAAGATGTCGATTTTTGTCAATTATAATTTTATCGTTTTTAATGAATTCCGTTGTTAGCGAGCATGATTTATTGCATACGCAAATTGCGTACTCAGCCGAGCTACAGGTTTAATTCGTTTTTTTTTCGTTACATCCCTCCATTTTTTGTGTACATACAGAATAGATCAACAAGTTGTGAAAATATTGAATAAAAATAAATTGTAATATCCTGTATAACTGGAAAAGTACCATTCATCCTTTCCAGAGCTTCCTCTTTGGGACACGAAAAAGTCATTAATGGATACACTAGCTATATATACAGACTTCCTTTATCGTTGAACTTCCGGTTTTGAGAATTTTATGGAACGGTGTCGATATACCGACAAAGCAGTTTCACATGTATTGGCTTTTCTATGAAACCTCGTCAATCAATTTTGATCGTTCTTTTGAAAATACTCATACATTTGCAATCCGGTAAAAAAAATTAATTTTTTGAAAGAAATTACTCCCTTTTTGCGTGAGTCGCAGATATACTTATAGAAATTTGTCTAAGTGTTTTTTTTTATGATTCCGAATATTGTGACTGATTGAAAAATTGTTGAATTTGCATTTTTAATCCAACTGCTTATTCGACATTAAATATCCCACATAAATTGTATATAGAGTTCCACAAAGTTGCAATATATAAAGTATCGACAGAGAATGACTACAAAAATATTCATGCGAAGGGGAAATGGAATTTCGTTGGTGGAACGTTCGAGAGAGCGGATAAACCAATATGGTTGCATGTGCCTTTTGCATCGGTTGACGCTCTAGTGCTTCCCGTTTATCCGCTTTTTCTAAAAGTGGGTGGTTAACACGAACAAAAAAGTCAGGAGGTTGCGCCAAAATTGACATTTTTTTATACGCTTTATAACTTCTATGAGCTTAACAACGATTTACGAATATATTTAATCCTGTATTAAAAAAAGTTTCAAATTTCATAACATATTTTCATATTTTCATTAAAAACAAAACAAAAAAAAAACCAAAAACACTTCGATTTTCAATCTTTTTATTTCTAAGAAATAGCCTTCGCTCATATCAATGATAAAACTGTAAAAAAAGATAGATAGATAAGATCTTTTGATCTTCATCATTAATTTTTATTGTAAATTAAAAGGGATCGAAATCTTTTAAGTTTTGGTGAGAAATTTCCCACGATATCACACAAATCGAGCAGTAGCAGCGAAAGCTCGTCAACCACAGTAATTTACTTATTAAATCGCATCATCAGTCATACTCCCATTTTATCGAAGGTCGATTTCTTTATGACTGTGATGTGTATATGGAGTTTGTTGCAGTTTTCACGCATTGGTACCACAGCTGTGTGATTCTATGGGCTTTGGCTGAATGCGTAAAATACAGACGTACAAACTAGAAAGAGAAGAAAGACCGAGAGAGAGAGTGACAGAGAGGGAAGAGAGAGAGAGAGAGAGAGAGAGAGAGAGAGAGAGAGAGAGAGAGAGAGAGAGAGAGAGAGAGAGAGAGAGAGAGAGAGAGAGAGAGAGAGAGAGAGAGAGAGAGAGAGAGAGAGAGAGAGAGAGAGAGAGAGAGAGAGAGAGAGAGAGAGAGAGAGAGAGAGAGAGAGAGAGAGAGAGAGAGAGGAGAGAGAGAGAGAGAGAGAGAGAGAGAGAGAGAGAGAGATGAGAGAGAGAGAGAGAGAGAGAGAAGAAGAGAGAGAGAGAGAGAGAGAGAGAGAGAGAGAGGGGGGGGGGAGGGAGGGAGGGAGGGAGGGAGGGAGGGAGGGAGGGAGGGAGGGAGAGAGAGAGAGAGAGAGAGAGAGAG